>BSBK01001085.1:5000-450000 GCA_027943335.1 Chamaecyparis obtusa | reverse complement strand
ATAGCCTAGATCTTACAGCTCAATCCAAAACCAAAATACATCAAGGCATAAAGCCAATAACAAAATCCAGATAGAACTTACAATCAAAAACTGAGTTGAAAAATAGCATCAACTATGCCAATATGGTTTTGATGAAGCTCTGAAGGATATCACTAACTAATTATCTAATTTTACAATCTTCATATCACATCACATCACAAAATTTATCATTCATATTTCATATCATCCCACATACCATCGCATCCAAAACTTGATCTTATATATGCTCCAAAAACATAACTCAATTGGCCCAAAAGGCATATAATGAAATGTGTAGAATATTCCATTATACCTTGATTAAATCATCACATAATAACTTTCTATATGAATAGAGTATCCTTCATAGTCAACTCTATCAATCATAATCATCAAACGGATCAAATCATTAATCTGGTAGGATCATTGATCAATCCAATGTACTACTATCTCTACATAAGATAGTTCTATATCTTTTTGATATACAAGAGTAACAAAAATCCATCATACTACATCAAAAAGATGTGTGATAATTAGGTAAGATAATCCATTATGTTTATTAGCTAAATCCATCTTTGAAGATCATAAATCTTTAACACTTGTTCGTACTATTCCAAAGTATTCATTTGTATTTGTCTCTTTTCTTCACACTTAGTCAATTTTCATCGACTAATCAATTAGTAGACCAAAATATTGTAAAGTGAAAAAGAGATAATAGTTTATTTTCCATCAATGACAACATATAATGCATTATCATATGTCTCTTTCCAACAATCTCCCCCTTTAGAATTGATGGAAACACTTAGTGAAAAATGACAAAATGACTAAGTGTCTGGTCAAAATGCCAAGTGCCAAAAAATTTACCAAAAGTTGTACTCCCCTTCAGTATACATCTCTCTCCTATACATTTTTTACTGAATCTCTCCCCCTTTGACATCAATGCTAAAGGAGGGGTCCAAAAATCAAAATTCATCTATTGAAACTCCTATACTTTTCACACATACATAGAATATGATAATGTACTTACAAAAAATTGAATACATCTAAAAATTTTATACCAAAAGCTTCCAAATATACATCCCAAGTTTTTAGAATAATTTCCACTATCTAAATCAGTCCACATTTAGAATAAGTTGAATTCTCAACCTCAATTAGGTTCGGTGGACTGAAGTTCTCATAGGCCTTAACTGTCTCTATCAAAGCTCTTTGCATCAAATCAACCTTCTAAACAATTAGATTCTCCAAGTCTATGAATCTACATTTCATTCTTAATCTCTCAACTTCAAGTGACATGATCTTATCTTTGACTTTAAGATCCTTAGTTACATGTTTCAATGCATACCCTTTGACTAGATTAAAGCTCTTTGATAACTCCGCAAGATGATTTTCTCCTTCCTCAATAAATTTATGAATATAAAAACCAAGTGTTGTAAATTTTACACACAACCTATATATCTTACTTCCAAATGATATAGCCTACTTCAGATGAGTAATCAAATGATGACTTGTCCTTAGTAAATAGACCACATAATTGATTATATTGGTGTTGCATGAATTCATTATTGGAAACTACAATTGAAGCAATTGTTGTATTGTCATTGATGTCAAACCTTAACTGGTAAGACTGTTGCTATCTAAGAAAGTACTATATCTATTTGATTAGTGAGAAGGATTAGGACAAGGTTGATAAAAATAGCACCTAAGGAAAGGTTGAGTTATCTTGATACTTCAATGAGTACTTGATTATGTGGCACAATGATAAGATAATGTATTGCTTATCTAAGTAAAAAGTAAGACTAAACAAGTAGGCTTAACCAAGCAAAAGTGAAGAAATCTAGTTTAAGCCGAGTGATGTTTGTGTCAACCGAGCCAGTATATGCCAAGTAAATTTAGTGTTGATCGAACATTAGTTAATTGCCGAGGAAGACATTATTAGCTGAGGAAATAGTTTCAGTGGTGATCGGGCTACCCAGTGAAGACCGAGGAGTTGAACACAGTATTGACCGAGCATTAATAATTTACATTTAAGGAAGAATTCAGATTCCTAGTCGATGTAGTTGAATTCTTGGATTATGTAAAACATGTTGACTTTATTTATTGATTGTATGGAAGCATTTAATGCATTGTAAACCATTTTATTATGATTCCATAAAGAGAATTGAGATGTTTCTAGAAGGATGGATAAAGAACATAAAGTTGGAAGGATTCGATGAATCTGACCTAACCCTAAGATCCATGGAGGAAATTAAGCAAAAAAAGTTGGATCGACCTAAATGAAGAGGTATTAAGGAAACCTAAGTGTGAGGTTGAACAAGAGGATGTTGGAGTTGTTGTTATTGACTATGTAAGTAGAAAAGGCTGAAGGAGAAGGAGTTGTGATTACTTGAAGGGATTTCCAAGTAGATTAGTGATGGAGATAGAAATGGATCACAGTCAATAAGCTATCATATGTGTACGGAATTGGATCTTTTATTTGCAATGTGAGTTATATGTTTTCAAATCAAACACTATTGTTACTTTCTAACCATTGTATCATCAGACTGTGCAATCAAACATGTCTCTTCAAATAGGTCTAGATAGAACAAATTACCTCTTGTCTATTCTCCACTTTTGATCAGCTCACTAGTGGCATCAAATATCTTAGCCATCCTATGATGAAATTCCACTTGATATACAGTGCTATTAAGTTGTGCAACACTTAGCATATTATAATTAAGACCCTCAACCCAATAAGAATTTTCACAAGTGATCTTATCATTCATCTTAATCAATCCTTTACCCCTAATAGGACATGGTGCATCATTACCAAATTTTACACTTCTACCTTTTTAATGATCTAGGGTATCAAATTTACTTTTATCATCAGTTATGTGGTGTGAGAAACCACTATCAATAATCCACTTATCATTTTTCTTCACATAGGATACAAGTGCAATTTTCTCATCTTCATCAGACTCATCTTTCACACTCTTCAACAAATTAGATCTAACATTCATTCTATACCTTCACAAGAGATGACTTCTCCAAAGTCTCAAAATGTGCATCAAAAGAGTCAAGTAGTTTATCAATTGATTTGCAGAAGACTCATCAACCTTAGACTTAACAAGAACAATCTTCTTTAGAGAATTTGTTTCCCTAGAAAATAATCTTCCTTCCTTCTCACTATTTTTCAAAGCTCTTCTTGTAGCCTTTGTATATGAAATTATTGATATTTTCATTAGCTCATCTATATCTAGACTATCCAAATATATAGGTCCTTGAACTTGTTTATCAAATACATCAATAGATTCACTTGTATCTCTTGCCACACTTCTATCTTTCCAAGTGATGGATCAACTTCTGATTGCATTTTCTTAGTATGCTCTTCTAATTTTTTTCATCTATGATAACCTGATATGAAACTTCATTAACCATGGAATCTAGGTCTTGAGTATCTTCAACATGTTCATCAATCTCATTTTCATTCCCTACCTCAATAGGCTTGTCAATAGTATAGCCTTTCTTAGACATTATTTCTCTTATTTCTTATTCCCTCATTACATCCTTAAATTTATCTTCTTCTTTTTATATCTCATTATAATCATGTAGATAGAGAGTAATAGGTAATCCTACAATAAATAAAAAATATGGTTCATCAGTATCAATTTTGTCTTCTCTCCTTTTTGTCTCTGGCTCCTTCTTCTTTGGTACATCTTGTCTAAACCCAATTAGCATCTTTCTAACTATAACCTTTGTTTTTGTAATAATCTCCTCTATTTTACCATCCATCAACATATTAATTTTCTTCTTGTTTAACAAACTCATCTTGGCTTCATCAAGAAAATTCTTCATGTCATCATTTATGATAACATGGAATATCTTAGAGATATCTCCATCTCTAATCCTTTGGTCTTCCTCAAGTGCAACTAGTCTTGTTTCTTCCAACTTGTTCAAATGAGCTTTTAATCCTTCCTCAAGTCTCCTTTCTCTTTTTCATCAAATAAATGATAATACTTCTTCAATTCAACTAAAATGCCAAGTTTAGTTACTTTATACAAAATCTTTTCAATAGGATTTTAATTCTTACCGACACTCATTTTATTCTTAGATTAATTTAAATTTGTAGAGGAATATTCCTTATCTTCCTTTTCCCTTTTCTAAGTTCCTTTATGTTTCTCCTTTGGTCTTCTCTTTATTGGTTCAAGATTTTGTTTTTTCTACTTTAGGCCTTGAAACTTTTGGTGTAGATGTCTTCTCAACTGATATATCACTAGTCTTCTTCTCAGGAGGTGTAGGTGTAGCTTTAGATACACTCATTATTTTTTGACCAGATGACATAGAATTAGGTGGAGGTGTAGTTTATTTCTCTACATCAATAGGTGCAACTTGAGTTTCATTTCTCTTCTTATTCTCCTCTTGCTTCCTTTTGATCTCATCGATCCTCTCCTTGCTGACTCCTTCCTTTTCTACAATATTATCAACCATTTTCCTTATGTTCTTGTTCCTTACAGCTTGATTAAGTTCATTTTGATCTTTCTAATACTTTTCTATATAAGTTCCAAATCGTTATGCATTAGGACCTCTAGGTTTAGAAAGCATGTCATCAATATGCTTGACCATAATTAAAGGGTCAACCTGATAACCCATAGGCATTATCAATATGGTTTTAGGCTCCACTTCTTCCATACGACATGTATCAATCTCAACTACAATGTGAATTGTATCTGCATAATTTTCAACCAAATCCTTAGGAATTCTCCCCCTTTTCTATAGTTTCTTTTGAAATATCTTGAATTAACCAAAGAGTTCTTGATCAATAGATTCCATCCTTTACATTCAATAAAACCAACTAAACTAAATATATGCAAGTATATCCTTTTTCCAATTTACATGTGTAACACCAGGGAAACAGTTCATTAGATAGAAAAACATGTGAATTATCAAGGAAACATATTTAGATGTCTATGTTTTTTCCTTCTTAATCTTACTTAGGTTATCCAACAATTTTTCCCTCAAAATGTCACAAACATCAATATATGCATCTTCCTTTAACATTTTGTAAGCACTATGGGTTTAATAGTTGTAGAAATATAGTTAATTCTACTATTGTGATAAAAAAAATTTATCCTAGTATCATAGAAATAAATTTGACATCATGTTGCATGATGTCATTCAATCTCATAGCTCTCTTATCCCATTTTCATTCAGTAAGTTGTTCAACCACATTCTTCGTAGATGATTTGAGGGCTTGGGTTTCACTAGTTGCATTAAAGCCATTAAATACATAAATAAAATCCTTAGTTATCTTAATTGGATTATCACCAAGCCATAAAAACTTATCATGGATCCTTCTTATGACAATTCTCACCCACTCTGGCTCATCAAATATATAAAATTCTTTATACTACACAAGTTTGATTTATTCAACCTTCCTAAACTCATCCTTCACTATTCCATCCACACACATATATTCATATTACTTATAAATGTCAAAATCACCCAATTCCTCAATCTTACAATGAATGTAAGCTCTTATATCCTCAACATGAAGAACATCATGGGGCACATGTGAAAATTTTCCTTTTGGATAATCTTCTATTGACTTAAATAGAAGTTTGTTAAACTCATACCTAGGCTTCTCAACATGGCACAATCACTGACAGAGAGACCTCGAAGAGATCAATCTAATTAGGTAGAAAGAGTAAACATGGAGAAATAACACAAGAGAGAGTATGGAGAGAACTATAAATATCTATATTTATTGACTATAAATTAGTTACATTCAATTGGAAACATACATGCCTTCATACATGTCATGCTACAATCATCCTACTCGATTACAGTCTCTGATCATGGACCTTAAAACTAATTCAAGATATTATCCTTGATAACTTAATGAAAGGTCATACAAAAGGATTATTACATTACATAAATAGGCATTGTGACATGAAGGTTAGCCCAAGAACAAAGAGCATTCCCCAAGAATAGGGAAATGTGTTAAAGAAAATAGGGAAGGTCCTAAATTATAAGGAACTTGATCCATAAACCATGTAAGATCCATAAAAATAAGGTTTAGGTCCACACATGATCTAATAAAAAATAGGTATGCACCTTTGAGCTTCTCAAGTCAAATATTTCCATCGCAAGATCAAAATTCACCAATGGGTTACAAACTGGCAAGAACATGCCACCCAAGAGAGAATGAATTATAAATCAAGAAATAATGAACTGAGTGAGCTATGAAACTAGGAACATGGTCCAAGGTATGTCCTAGATACAATCCAATCATTGCATAAGCTAATTCAAACATATGATGAATCGCCAACTAGATCTTTCAGACTGGAAAATAGGAACAGTACTTAATAGAAATATTTGTGGTTGATGCAAGATTGTGTTGAACACAAGATGCTCCTGCATCACAAAAATATCAACAATCTAAGGATTATCCATTCTTCTTTGATAAATTCAACAATATTTGAAGAGATAAATACCTTTTTCTATTATTCTAGGGTTTTCTCACAAAATTTGATCAGTTATAGATGTGTTGTTAGATCTACTTCTACTTGGGTAATTAATCATTCTTTGGATGGAAAGGTGTTAAATGAAGTCATAAGATCCATTTTTATCCTTTAATTCCTTCATTTCAGCCTCATTTAATTTCATTCATACCCTAGCTTCCAAAAAGTTGATATTTCCAATGAATTACATTCCACCTGCAATACACGATAAATTCATGAAATCCTCCATGATTTTAAATATAGATTGAAATTCCATTCTGCAACTCATGATACTATGGAAACCTCTACTATACCATCTTTAGGAAAAGGTATGATTTTTTTTTATACCTCCCCCTTAGGTCCTAAGACCTAATTATTTTGATGATGAGGTTACTACACTAGGATATGGTGTAACGTTTCTAGTTGAATCAATTTATTATTTTCTTACCCATTGATTATTTATTTCCTTCCTAGCTTCATTAACATCAATTTTTTTTCTTTTATTGTCATTTCTTGCACTATTCTTCTAAATTGATCCATTTATTCTCATTCCAGTATTATTATGTCTACATTTTTTAGCTATATGACTAGAATTATTACACTTGTAACATATAACATTCGAATTTACATACCTATGATTTTTCTTCAATCTACAATCCCTTGCAATGTGGCCAAAATTGTTATATTTTAAACATGTAGGATGACCAATGTTTGTAAGTCTTCCATTAGTTCCAGCCTTAGATTTGCATTTATTAGATTTTTGTCCATACTACCAACATGTGAAATAATATCCTATAAATGGTCTAGTATATTAGTCCTAAGCTCAAATTACTGAGAGAGGGGGTGAATGAGTAATCTAAAAAAAATTCAACTTTTTTTTAACCTCTTAAACTTTACAACAACATTCACAAGATTAACTTAGTAGAAAAAAATAAAAATCATAACCATAAGCACATCCACGTATCAATAAGATATTTTATGCAATGATTTATCTCGTCGAAACCCAAATTGAGAGAAAACCATGGTGGGAATTAGTATCCACTAAATGATGCACTCTTTTGAAGTACACCCTATGAGGAGCTTAACCTTATTAGGAGTTTACAATAGCATTGTTCGGTGCTAATTGGTTAATGGATTTACCTTAGGACTATTAGGACCTTTACCCTATTAAGAATATCCTTGTTAGAGGACTTTAGTCAGAAGTGAATGTGCCACCTTGTTAAAGAATTTACAATAAGGTTCTATTAGGATCCACCTACTTAAGGGATTTTAACTGTTGCAATTGTTAGGGAATAACAGAAAGAATGATCTATAGAATAGCACTACCTCTACTTGATCAGATCCACTAAAGCACACAATCTTTTCTTAACACACTTAACTCTTCTATGTCTTGATCACAACTCCCACTTTACAACCACACTTTCCCAACACGTGATCAACACACTTAACTTTCAACTTCATCCATTATATATTGAAATTTAACTAGGCTACCTTAATCAATCAGTAAATTTGAAATAGATTTGAATTTCAAATATCCTATTGACATCTAATGTGCAAAAAAACAAAGTTCAATGTACAAAATAATTTTCCAAGACTGCATCATCCAATACGATGATTTACATATAATTTTGTGTCAATGGGTCAAACATGTCTTGACCAGACACATGATTCCCCTACAATCTTATCCACAGGCTAGCATTGAATAATGCAATCCTAGATTATCACCTCTAATCATGAAGACACATCACCAGATCATGACTAACTTAACGAATTCTAATGCAACCTCAACATCGATCATCGATCAAAGATTTATCAATTGTCACTCATGAACACAAATACTTTAACCTACTAAAAAATCTATCTCTTCTCACTGATCACCTATCCTACACAACTAGCACTCAAATTAGTTTTGGTCACAATCATAGCTTCTACATACTATCTACAACCTTCTCCTATGAATGCACCATATAACTCATTATAGATTTGACAAACCAATCAAATCACCTATCACATGTCACTAACTATTCTAGAAGTTGTATTGTTAACCTTCATTTGATCATACCTTTCTTACCTGTCTACATCAACACTAGCGATCATACATTTGACATTTAGAGACATACCCAAGTCTCTCATAAGGATCTCTATAATTGAAACTCATTGCAACACCTTGATCATCATACTTATACTTAGAAACATACTAGGAGTGCCAGGTAAATACTTGACATCAATGACAACCCAATAACTAATCATCATGAAATCAAATTTGTATAATGACAATACCATAAATCACTTACCATCACTGCATCAATTATACCAATAATATCCCCCTTTGTAATTGATGGAAACACTCTCTGACTCTCTCTCTCTAACATGATACATTATGCACAAACTTGCTCAACATGTACAACTCTAGGAACAAAAATATGTTCCCACTTCTATCTTTTACATGTTTTATAATTACTCCCCCTTTTACTAAACTTCTCTCATCTACACTTTCCTTCTACAACTCTAAAAAATTTCTCTTTTTTTCACTGAAGAATTCCATTTTTACCAAACACACATTTTCCCTCTTTGACAACAATGTCAAAGGCGTAAAACACACCTGATATTTTCTCTGTTGTACCTGGATAATCAAAGCACATTACTACATAGACTACTCCCTTGAAGGACTATCCCAACAACATCAATCCAAACATAAAGATATTCACTGGATACACTTGGATTAATGAAACTACATCTTCTCATTCAAATCAAATAGGGGAATGATCCCCAACCTACCTCTTAGATACTCAAATGTATCCTTAGGAAATGGTTTAGTGAAAATATTAGCAACATTATCCATATTTGGCACATAGTCCAACCTCACTTCCTTTTTCTATACATGTTCTATAAGAAAATGATACTTGATAGCTATATGCTTAGTCTTAGAGTGCATCACCTTGTTCTTTGAAATGTTAATGGCACTTGTATTGTCACAATAGATAACCACTAGTTTAGTTACCTTCTCCTAAATTCTTTCTAGAATCTACTTGATCCATAGTACATGTGTGTTACCCCAACTAATATTTATACCCAAACTGATGTTGATAATGAACAAGGTTACTAACCAAGAAATGAAATGTATGTAGAAGTATTGGATCATTTGTTATGTTTTCATTGATGTCAAACCTATTAACTTATTGATTTATGCAAGTTTCCATATCAATCTGAAATATGTGGTGTTGAGTAAAGAAATAGTTGGTAAAGATAGAAGATGAAATGAAGAAGTGATGTTAAGTATGTGAGCTTAAATGGGAAATTGATGAATTAGTATATGACAAGGTAATGTTTATTTGATTGTTTTACATGATTTGAATAAGTTTTAGAATGACGCATAACTCAGTTATATTTGTCAGTAATAAAGGATTGAATTTGTGAAATGAAAAGATAAGGAATCAATATGTGCTACTGAGCTGAAAATGGTTTTCGGTAAGTAAAGATACTGGTCAATTATAGTTAACCAAGAATTTGATATATAACCAAGGAAAATGTTAATCGATTAAATGAAAACTGAGAAGGTAAACTTAACCGAGAAGATGAAGTTGGTTGGTTAAACAAGAACTCATTAAAAGATGACATCGAGTGAGAATCTGGATTGATCTAGAAGATTCTAAGGAAGGAGCAAAGTCTGTAAAATGTTAGGTATAGATAAATGATGAATATTTAATGATTGGTTTCAGATCCAAGAAAAGTTCAAGTTTTAAGGTGAAGATACAACTGGCAAGATTCATGAAACATGTTACTGAGCTACAAATACATTAAATTTGAGTTGACATTTGATCAAATGGATGAGATTAATTCAAGGAATCCCTAATGAATAGGATTAAGAAGAAAAAATTGTCTATATAAAGGATGATCAAGATGGTAGTATTGTTGATAGCTAGTGCAGATAGTCGAATAAGTACATAAGGGTACACTGAGCAGAAGAGAGTTGAAGAATAGTGTGAATCAAGTGAAGGAAAGTGATGAGATGAAGAGTGAGTTTTGATCAGCCAACAAAGAAGAGTTTGAAGAAGACAAATGAGTAGAAAGGAGATCTGAAAAAATAAGGTAGTTGCATATTTTATCATGTCATTTCACTGTTACTTTCTAACTAATGTAGCATAAAATATCTTAACCAAGTGGATTTAACAGTCCTATTTGAAAATCCTTTGTAAGGTGACATTCTAATGAATATACTAAGTCCTCTAATAAGGCCACTCATTATAGGGTGACATAACTAGTTGATCTTTGGTGAAAATCCCCTAACAGTGTCACATATAGAAAATGTGTAGTGTAACCTTTAACAGGGTTGGCTCTTAAACGAGATCACTTCAGAAGAGTGAATTATTTGTTGGTGATAATTTTTGTAGTAGTTTTTACCCAAATTGGGTTTCCATATTAAATACTAGAGTTAATGTGTGATTGAGTTTTTTGCATGTTATTTTCTAATTTTCATATGCATACTATTGTGGTCAATTGAATTCTTAAATCATATTATTAAGATTAGTTGTTGAAAATGTTTTAAGGTTGAGAATTGTTAACAGACCTGAGATAACTGATTCACCCCCCCCCCCCCACCCACCCTCTTAATTATCCAATAATTGGTATCAAAGCATTTGGTGCTTAGAGGTAAAAGTTTAAAAGACTTAAGATAAAGATCTGAAGATGTATAGGAGAGAAGTACCAAAGCTGAACAAGGAGAACTTCCCTACATGGAAAAGAAAGATGAAGTTACACCTATCTAGAATTGGATATTTTTCACTCTACTATTTGGAAAATGACTACACTTCACCACCTATTGGACCTATGATAGTTGATCAGATGAGAGAAAAGAAGAAACACAACTTGGTAATGATTGAGATTGCTTCTTCCCTTACTGATGTTGAGTTTAATGACATAAAGGACTGCACTACAACAAAAGAAATGTGGGATAAACTTTTACTTTTTTATAGAGGTGATCAACATGTACAAAAGGAAAAGGTTGATATTCTCAGAGGAAAATTTCATGAGATGAGAATGCAAGAAGGTGAAAACATTGTACAATGCGGTTTTAGGATCAATGAAGTGGTTAGTGCTATCAAAGGTGCTGGTGGAACCATAAATGAAGAAGATGTGGTAAGAAAAATTCTTAGAACTCTCTTACCTAAATATGTTATTCGAGTCTCTTCTATTCATGAATTGAGATCCATGCCTGATAATGTTATGACTCTTGATGCTTTAATCGGTAAGCTGACTGCATTTGAGCTTAGTAACTTTGATAATAGTTTACCGAAGATAGATATTTTTTTCCAAATCATCTCTAACCATTTATAGTTCAAGAAGAGAAACAAATATTCACTATAGTTTAGATGGAAGTGACTATGACAATATACTGTCTAAGGAATTAGAACAAGAAGAACTAGAAGTACTATTGGCAAAGAGGTTACCGAGAGGAAAAGGAAAGTATAAAGGTAAATTGTAAAATGTTTCAATTGTAACAAGATAGGTCATATTGCATCTAGGTGTCCCGATAATGACAAGAATGATAAGAAGGACAAGAAGGAGAATTGATACTAAAGTTTTAGAAAATACAAGGATAAAAGGAAATAAATCATGCTACCTAGTTGAGGAAGGACTAACTGACGATGAATTTGATGACATAGATGAAGGTGAGGAAGTGGTTTATGTTTCTATGAAGGATTATTCAAAAGAAGATAGGTATGAAGATGAAAAAGCCCTTATTTCTCAAATTAGTAAAATTGACACATGGATTATTGACAGTGGTTGTTCACATCATATGACTGGTGATATTGATAAGTTTGAAAACTTAGAAGAATATGATGGAGGATTTGTTAGATTTAGAAATGATGCTCCATGTTCTATTAAAGGAAAGCAATCCATTATGTTGAATGGAAATATTAAGTGTGATAATGCTTATTGGGTTTAAGGACTAAAGTACAACTTGTTGAGTGTAGCACAACTAAATAACATAGATCATCAAATAGAATTTAAAAATCGAAAGGTGAAGATCTATGATGTTGCTGGAGAATCGATTGGCACCAATGAACAATCCAAAGGTAACTTATTTTTATCTGAATTCTAATGAAAATATGTGTCTGATCGCAAGAAGTGAAGATTCTTGGTTATGGCATAAAATATTTTTTCATGTGAATTTTGATAACATGTTCAAGGTTAGTAAGAAGAAAAGAGTCAGAGGTTTACCGATATTGAGCAAGCCAGATAAAGTTGTGTAAGGAATGTTAGATTGGTAAGATGACAAAATTATTTTTTCAAGAAAGTATTACTCATCTAATGGTATATTAGAGTTGGTTCATATTGATCTATGTGGTCCTATGAGAGTACAAAGTTATTATGGTGATTGATATTTCATTTTGTTTGTTGATGACTACTCAAGGATGATGTTTGTAATGTTTCTAAAACAAAAGTCTGATGCATTCCAAATGTTTAGATGGTACAAGAAGAGATTTAAGAATGAAGTGAGTAACTAAAGTGTTTAAGATCAAATAGAGGAGGTGAATTTATCTCTCATGAATTTACTGTCTTCTGCAATGAAAATGTAATCAAAAGACTAGTCTCTGCACTGAGAACTCCACAACATAATGGTATAACTGAAAGAAGGAACATATCAATATTTGATTGTGAAAGAACATTGTTGATTGAGAAGGAGGTTGCACAAAAATTCTAGACAGAATCCATTAGCACTGATGTTTACACCCTCAACCGAGTAAAACTAAAGAAAGGTAAAAATAAAACTCCCTATGAACTCTGGTATGGGCATAAACCTAATGTTAGCTACTTTAAAATATTTGGAAGTAGGTGTTACATTCTAAAAGATTCTAGGAATGGAAAGTTTGATTCTAAAGGAGATGAAGGTATATTCCTAGGATACCCTACAAAGAGAAAAGCTTATAAATGTCTGAATAAGGCTACTAATAAAATTGTGGAAAGTGAAAATGTAAGGATTGATGAGTGTGTAGATAAAAATGAAGGAGATAGAAAAAAGGAACCAGAAGATTATCAAAGATTTGTATATGTATAGGAAGGAGTTTCTAGTACTTTACCCAAGCAACAAGAAGAAACCAAGGAGCCAGTTGAACCCCCATCGAGAGAAGAAAATGTTGAAGAACAAAGAACCAAGCCAATGCTAGAAAATTATGTCAAAAGGAACCACTCACCGACTCAAATAATTGGAGATAAGAATGTAGGATTCATGAAAAGAAGTAAGTTGAGAGATCATGCATGTTTGATTTTTGAATTTGAACCTAGATTAGTCAAGGATGCACTTGAAAATAAAGATTGGATTAATGCAATGAAAGAAGAGATTGATCAAATTGAAAATAATAATACTTAGTTACTGGTACTGAGACCTAAGGATAAGAATGTTATTGGTACAAAGTATATTTTCAAAAATAAATTAAATGAAAATGGAGATTTGATAAGGAATAAATCTAGACTAGTACGCAAAGGATATGTTCAGGAGGAATGTATTGACTATGGTGAGATATTTTCCCATGTTGCTAAATTAGAAGGTGTGAGAATCTTGCATACTCAGCTTATAAAGGTTTCACTTGGTTTATAAAATAGATGTAAAGTCTGTATTTTTTAATGGAATACTGGAACAATAAGTGTACATTGAGAAACCAGAAGGATTTGTTGACAAAATTAAGAAAAATGTGGTATGTAAACTACACAAAGCACTGTATGGTTTGAAACAAGCACCCCAAGTATGGTATGAAAGAATCCACTCATATCTAATTATAATAGGTTTCATTAGAACTAGTGATAACAGTAATGTGTACTTGAAAAGTCAATCTAAAGATAAGGTGTTAATAGATGAAATCTTTGTTGATGATATCATCTTTGGAGTAAATTATGAGTCAATGTGTAGATCATTTTCTGATGAAATGAGGAAGGAATTTAAAATGTCAATGATTGGAGAGATCAAATTCTTCATTGGATTGCAAATTCAACAGATCAAGAATTGCATATATACATAACACAATCAAAATACATCAAAGAGATCCTAAAAACTTTAGGGATGGATGACTCAAGACCGATTGGTACACCAATGATTGCTGGATGCAAATTGTCAAAAGAAGATGACTCTACCGAGGTGAATGAAACTTTGTATAGATCCATGATTGGTAAGATACAATATGTTGTTCATAGTAGGCCAAATATTTCACATGTTGGTATTGTGGCAAGATTTTATTCTAATCGTAAAGGGACACATATGATTGTTGTGAAGACAATATTTAGATATCTGAAAGGAACCGAGGACTATGGATTATGGTACAAAAAGGATGGATATTTTGAATTGAAAGTGTATATTGATGTTGATTAGGTAGGTATGTGGATGACATGAAAATTACAAGTGGAGGATCTTTTTTCCTAGGAGAAAGATTAGTGACATGGATAAGAAAAAAGAAAAGTTTCATTTCACAGTCAACTATTGCTCGACAGAATATGATGTTGTTGCAATCAATTGTTCTAACATTGTTTGGATAAAATAACTACTTGAAGGGATACAAGAGGAAATAGATGGTCCTGTGATAATCTATTATGATATTAAAAGTGCTATAAACATTTCAAATAACCCTTTGATGCACTCAAAGTCAAATCATATATCAATCAAGTATCATTATTTAAGAGAACAAGTACATGAGAAACAAGTAAAGCTAGAATATGTAAAATCCAAGGAATAGATTGTTGATATATTCAAAAATCCATTACCTAAGGATACTTTTAAGTACCTAAGAGGTAAACTAGGGGTCATTCCCCTAACTAATGTTCATTAGAGAAAGATGCAAGCTGCATCAATTCATTCTTTATCAAATTATCTATTTGTGAGTTGATGTAGATGTTCACTCTTTAGGAGTAGCCTAAAGTTTTGAGAAAGATATGAGAGAAAAAAGTAATTGGTACAAGAAAGGTACAAGGTACAAGTACAAGGATAGTTAGTTTTAGATTAAGGTTTTGCAGGTACCTTTGGCATTGCTTTCAAAGGGGGAGAGATATTAATGAGGATAGATGACCCTGTAAGAAGAAAGGGGTTAAAATAAAGGGAGAAGAACTATTAAAGGAAGACAAGACACTCAAGGGAGATAATTTTTAAAGGAGAACTAGTCAAGAATCTGTATATGCAAAGATCAAGAGAATAAAGCCAATGAAGAAAGAATAGAATATATTTGAAGAATGAAGATTACTGGTATTGGATGGTATATTTCAGATGTGAGATGTGTTACATGAGATATATAAAATATGTTGCCATAAATGCTAAAGGGGGAGATTGTTACCCCAACTAATATTGATACCCAAACTAATGCTGATAATGAACAAGGTTAGTAACTGAGAAATGAAAGGTATGTAGAAGTATTGGATCAGTTGTTATATTTTCATTGATGTTAAGCCTATTGACTTACTAATTTATGCAAGTTCCTATATCAATCTGAAATATGTTGTATTGATTAAAGAAATGGTTGGTAAAGATATAATATGAAATGAAGAAGTGATGTTAAGTATGTGAGCTTAGATGGGTAATTGATGAATCAGTCTATGACAAGGTAATATTGATTTGAATGTTTTACATGATTTGATGAAGTGTAGAATGATGTTCAAGTCAATTATATTTTTTAGTAATAAAGGATTGAAGTTGTGAAATTAAAAAACAAGGAATCAATGTGTGCTACTAAGCTAGAAATGGTTGTCAGTAAGTAAAGATATTGTTCAATTATAGTTAATCAAGAAGTTGATAACCGAGGAAGATGTTGATTGAGTAAATGATAACTGAGAAGGTAGACTTAACTATGAAGATTAAGTTGATTCGTTAGACAAGAACTCATTAAAAGATGATATCGTGTGAGAATCTAGATTGATTTAGAAGATTCTAAGGAAGGAAAAAAGTTACTTAATGAAATCAATAGATTAAAAAAATTAGGTACAAATAAATGGTGAAGATTTAATGATTGGTTTGAGATCCAAGAAAATTTCAAGTTCCAAGGTGAAGATACAGCTGGCAAGATTCATGAAACGTGTTATCGAGCTATAGATACATTGAATTTGGATTGAGATTTGATAGAATGGATGATATTAATTCAAGGAAGCCCTAATGAATAGGATTAAGTGGAAAAAAAATTATGTAGAAATGATGATCGAGATGGTAATATTGTTGATAGCCAGTATAGATAGTTGAATAAGTACAGAAGGGTACACCAAGCAGAACAAAGTTAAAGAATAGTGTGAATCAAATGAAGGAAAGTGATGAGATGAAGAGTGAGTGTTGATAGGCTAGAAAAGAAGAGTTTGAAGAAGAAAAATGAGAAAAAAAGGATATCTGAACAAGCAAAGGTAGCTGCATATTTTATCAGGTCATTTCATTGTTACTTTCTAACCAATATAGCATAAAATCTCTTAACTGAATGGATTTAACAGTCCTATTTCTAAATCCCTTGTAAGGTGGCATTATAAAAAATGTACTAAGTCCTCTAATAAGGCCACTCATTATAGGGTAATAGATATAATTGATCTTTGGTGAAAATCCCCTAATAGGGTCACATCTAGAAAATGTGTTTTGTAACCTTTAACATGGTTGGCTCTTAACCGAGCTCACTTCAAAAGAGCGAATTATTTGTGGGTGATAATTCCTATAATATTTTTTACCCAAATTGGGTTTCCACATTAAATACTAGAGTTAATGTGTGATTGAATGTTTTTCATGTTATTTTCTAATTTTCATATGCATATTGTTGTAGTCGATTGAATGCTTAAATCTGATTATTAAGATTAGTTGTTGATAAGGTTTTAAGGTTGAAAATTGTTAAGGGACTCGAGATAACTTATTCACCCCCTATCTTAGTTATCCAACACCTGTGTACAATTAATTTTAGTAGCAACATATTTAGCTTTAGCTATTGATTGAGATATACAGTTCTTATTCTTGCTTGTCCAAGATGCAAACATATCTCTGAGAAAGAATGCACCTCCACTTGTGCTCTTTTTATCATCAACATTACCTTCCCAATTAGCATCAGTAAACACATTCAAAGGGAAAATAGCTTTATATCCATACTAGACACCATAGTCTTCATTACCCTTAAGATATCTAAAGATTCTCTTCACCGCAATCAAATGTGATTCTTTAGGATTAGAAGAAAATATGGCCACTAATCCAACTTCTTGTACTATGTCTAGTCTTCTATTTACCACATATTGTAGCTTACCTATCATGGACCTGTAAAGTGTCTCATCTACCTCTTTAGAATCATCTTCCTTTGACAATTTGCAACTATTTACCATAGGGGTTCCAACCAATTTTGAGTCTTCTAACCCAAATGTCTTCAATATTTTTTTCAGATATTTGGATTGGCCGATATAGATACAATCTTTCATCTGTTGAACCTACAATCCAATGAATAATTTAATCTCACTAATCATAGACATCGTGAATTCTTTCCTCATCTCATCTATAAATGATTTTATCATCTCTTCATTGCCACCAAAAATTATATCATCTACAGCTATTTCTACAATTAGAAACATTTCATCTTTCTCAGTCTTCATGTACATATTATTTTTATCTCTTTTCCATAGGAAACCAATCTGAATCAGATATGAGTGAAATCTCTCATACCATGTCCTAGATATTTCCTTCAACCCATACAAAGATTTCTATAATTTACACACCATGTTCTTATCTTCTGATTTAGAAAATCCTTCAGGTTTTTCAATGTATACCTCTTCTTTCAATACACCATTAAGAAAATCAGACTTAACATCTATTTTATATACCTTGAATCCTTTGTAAGAAACATATGCAAGCAATATCCTTAAACCTTCAAGTCTTTCCATAGGTGAAAATGTGTAACCATAGTCCAAGCCTTCCTCTTGTGCATATCCTTTGGACACCAATATTTCCTTGTTCCTTAACACTTCACCTTTCTCATTCATCTTGTTTCTGAAAATCCACTTAGTACCGATCACATTCTTGTCCACCAGTCTGGGTACTAATGTCCAAGTTTTTTTCTTCTCAATATACTCAAATTATTCTTCCATAGCTTCCACCCAATATTTATCTTTCAAAGCATCTTTTACTATTTTAGGATCAAATTTAGATATCAAACATTTACTTTCTCTTTCCTTTCTTCTATTTAGAACACTAGTATTTTTGTCACCAATAATTTGATCAGTGGAATGATTTAATTTCACATACCTTGGCAATACTAGTTTATTTCTAGGAGTATATTCAACTTCTTGTATTAGTTCTTGCTCATTAATCTGTCTCTCCATCAGTTTTGTTGTAGTGTCATGCTCCACCAGTTTTACATATACAAAACCATGATAGTCTTCAAGTTCCTTCTTGTTGGATTCATCATTTTTCTTAGAAAATTCATCTACTCTTACATTATTAATTTCCACTATCTTATTATTTCTCTTGTTCAAGAACTTTTAGGTTTTTCTCTTTGTGTAATATCCTAATAATATCCCCTCATCACTTCTTGGGTCAAAGTTACCTATATTTTCATCTCTCTTTATGTAACATATACTCCCAAAAACTTTGAAATAATGTACACATGGAGATCAACCATGCCACAACTAATAGGGATTTTTTTTAACCTTTATTTAACTAAAATATGTTCAATGTGTAAACCATAGTTCTCACCACTTCTCTCCAAAATATACGTGCAACACCCTTCTGAATAATTAAATATTTCTTCTTTTAGCAATACCATTATGTGGAGGTGTTCTTGGAGCTAACATCTTCCATTTTATTCCTTGCTCCTCACAATATGAAACAAACTCATGTGAAGTAAACTCACCTCCTTTATTAGATCTAAGACATTTCATGGTCTTACTGGTCTCCTTCTCCACTCTTGCTTTGTAGATCTTAGAAATGTGAAAAGCTTCAAATTTTTCCTTTAGAAACACAACCCACATCATTATAGAATAATCATCAACAAGAAACATGAAATATATATCACCATAGTAACTCTGAGTTATCATTGGACCACATAGATCGGTATGAACCAGATCTAAAATAATTTTAAGAGGATAATTTTTACTAATGAAACTAGAACTTGTTAACTTCCTAAGCTGACATTCTTTACACATTACATTGTCTGGTTTCACTAGGTTAGGAAAACCTCTCACTATCTTCATCTTACTTACTTTGATCAAGCTATCAAAATTTACATGAGAAAACCTCTTAGGCCATAACCAAGAATCTTCTACCCTAGCAATTTGACAACTCTTTAATAGTAGAATTCAGATGGAAGAAGTTACATTTAGTTTACTCACCAGTAGCAATCAATTCTCATGGTTTCCCAATAATCTTACACATACCTTCATTGAACTTCAATCTATATCCTTTTTTATTCAACTTAGAAACACTTAACAAGTTGTATTTCAGACCATCAACCCAATAAACATCATGATAATTTTTTGTATCAGTCAAAGTAATAGATCCTTTACCCTTTACCAAACAGGGAGCATCATTCCTAAATTTTACTGAGCCACCATCACATTCTTCCATCTTGATGAATTTTATTCTATCATCGTTCATATGGTGAGTGCACCTTCTATCAATAATCTAGTCACCACTATGATACATTTTAGAAACTAAAGCTTTCTCACCTTCTTCTGAGGGTTCTTCCTTTACTATAACAAACTTAATTTATTCTTTATATCTTCCATTAGATTCTTTATTAGTAACACCTTCCTCAATGGCCAGGTAGCATGATTTCTTGTTCTTATATTTGAATCTCCTTGGATTCTCCATCCTATCATTGTCAGGGTATCTAGATGAAATATGTCTAATCTTATTGCATGCAAATCACTTCAAAGGAAACTTGCCCTTATATTTACCATTCCCTCTAGGAAACCTTTTAGCATATAAAGCTTCCAATTCCTCTTGTTCTCTTTCTTTAGACATGAAAGACTCATAATCATTAGGGTAATATGTTGAAGAACTCTTAGATATCTCCTTTCCTTTTCTAGATGGTGCAAGATTCAATAATAACTTGAAAGAAACTTCAACTTTTGGCATACTATTATCAAAATTGCTTAACTCAAATGCAGTTAATTTCCCTATCAATGCATCAAGAGTAACAGTAAAATTTCCTAGAGATTTGAGCTCTAGATAGATGAAATCCTAATAGCATACTGAGGCAATAAATTTCTCAACACTTCTCTTACACATCCTCCTTAGGAATATTATCACCAGCACCTTCGATAGCAGCAACAACTTCTTTGATTTTCTGACTATATTGCTCAATGTTCTCATTTCCTTGCATCCTTGTGTCATCATATTTTCTTTTCAAACTATCAACATCCTTTTCCTTCTTCATATTTATATCTCCACCATAGATGGTCATCAACTTCTCCTACATCTCATAAGTAGTATCCAAGTCTTTGACATCAATAAACTCTACATTTAAAAGAGTGCTCGAAATAGATTCCATAGTAGAAGTATGTTCTTTCCTGATCTTCAATTGATCTGTAGTCAAGACTCCTAAAGGGATAGTATAATTAGTAACCATGTGATCCCAATACTGATCACCTATACCTTTAAGATAGAGCTTCATCTATCTGCACCAAACTGAGTAGTTCTCTCTTGTAAATTTAGGACCTTCCTTTCTCATCATCTTCAAATATTTACCTTGGGATGTTAAGCTTAACCATAATAGAGGACAAAATATTTGATACCAATTTTTAGTCTTAAGATCAGATTCATGAGAGGGGGGTGAATCAGTAATCTACCTATTATTCAATTTTTTTTTAACCTCTTATACTTTACAGTAGCATTCACAAGATTAACTTAGTAGTAGAAAATAAAATCATAACCATAAGCACATCCACATAAAAATAAAACATTTGACACAAATATTTATCTTGTGGAAACCCAAATTAGGAGGAAACCATAGTGGGAATCAATACCCACTAAATGATGCACTCTTATAAAGTGTGTCCTATGAGGATTTGAACCCTATTAGGAGTTTACAATAGCACTGTTAGGTGCTACCCAGTTAAGGGATTTACCTTAGGTCTGTTAGGACCTTTACCCTATTAGGAGTAGCCTTGTTAGAGGACTTTAGACATAATCTAATGTGCCATCCTATTAAAGGATTTACAATTAGGAACTACTAGGATCCACCCGGTTAAGGGATTTTGACTATTACAACTGTTAGGGAACAACATAAAGAATGATCTATAGAATAGCACTACCTCTACTTGATTAGATCCACTAAAGAAAATAATCTCTTATTAACACACTTAACTCTTCTCTGGATTGATCACAACTCCCACTTTACAACTGCACTTTCCCAACACATGATCAACACACTTAACTTTCAACTTCATCCATTATATATTAAAATTTAAGTCCATCGCCTTAATCAAGCCCTAAATTTGAAATAGAATTGAATTTCAAATATCCCACTTAGATCCAATATGCCACAAAATAAATTTCAATGTATAAAATAGTTTCCAAGACTGTGTCAGCCAATACAATGATTTACATATAATTTTGTGTCAAGGGGTCAAACATGTTTTAACCAGACACATGCTTCCTCTAGAATCTTCTCCACATGCTAGCATTGAATAATGTGATGCTATATCATCACCTCAAATCATGAAGACACATCATGATATCATAAATAACTCAACTGATTCCTCCGCAACCTCAACACCAATCACTGATCAAATATTTATCAACTCTCACTCAAGAACACAAACATTTTAACCTATTAAAAACTTTGTCTCTTCTCACCGGTCACTCAAATTAGTTTTGGTTGCAACCATATCTTCTACATACTATTAATAACCTTCTCTTGTGACTACACCACATAACTCATCATAGATTTGGAAAACCAATCAAATCACCTATCGCCTATCACTAACTATTCTAGAATTTTCATTGTTAACCTTCATTTGATCATTCCTTTCTTACCATTCTACATCAATAGTAGTGGTTATACATTTGACATTCAGATACATCCCCAAGTCTCTCATAAGGATCACTACAACTAATACTCATCACAATTCAACTTGACCATAATACTTATACTTAGCAACATACGAGGAACACTAGGTAAATACCTGACATCAATGAAAACCCAATAAATGATCATCATGCAATCAAATTTATATCATGATAATATCATAAATCACTTACCATCACTACATCAGTTATTCCAAATAGTAGAAGTATTGCTTTGGCATTCTCTTTCCCTATGATAAAAGTTATTGCATGTAAAACATCTCCCATTAAATTTTTTCATAGTAGGTGATTTCTTAGGTTCTTTCTTCTTTTTGTCTAAATAACTACTTTGTTGTCTAGATCTAGAGCTTTCTCCTTTCTCAAATCACATTCATTTCTTTTCTCTAGGTATCCTTTGATTTTCAATTTTCTCATTAAGTTTTTTAGTGCTAGATTTGAAATTTTCTTGAATATCCTTTGCCAATGCAAGATCCTTCACAATATTTTATTTAATCTATCCAATAATTATTTCTCATTATCTTTATATTCTTCAAGAAAAACTTGTAACTATCCAACTTCACTATTCATCTTGTAGCATTCTTCAATTTTAACCTTCAAGGATTTCTCAAGAATCTTATTTGCTTCTATTTCTTTAGTCATCTTGATCTCCATAGATCCCATCTCATTATTTAGGTTATTTATCTCTTTCACAATCTGTTCATACTCCTTAGGTTTATCATCTTTAATAGGTGTAGAGTCACTACCTTTATGTGATAGATAATCTACAAGGTCTTTTCTTTTGTCTCTAGATTGCTTGAATTTCTCTTTTAGATTGCAAATGAATCTATCAGCATCTTTCAAATTTTCTTCCAGATCAAGGATGTGAGCATTGGACTTTTCTAGAGATTGAAGTTCATTCAAAATATTCTTTTGAATATTTCTAAATGTTGTGATCAAGATCTCCCTCAAGTTATTAAACTTTATCAAAGGAGCTAGGCTATGATACCAATTTTTATACTTAGAAAGCAGCGAGAGTGGGGGTGATTCAGTGCAACATTATTCTTAGAATAAGATAAACATGCATAACATCTTAACACCATGATTTATTTTCAAGGAAAACTCTATTAAGGGAAAAACCCCAGTGGGGATGGTACGCACAAATATCTCACTACTATAGTAATAAGTACCCTGTTAAAGGTAATAGTACATATATATGACAATGCACGTGCATTTAGGCTTACATCCTAGAGCTTACAACTTAATACAAAACCAAAATACATCAAGGCATAAAGATGGTAACAAAATCCATATAGGACTTACAGTCCAAAACTAAATTGACAAATAGCATCAACTATGTCAATACAATTTCAATGAATCTTTGAAGCACTCCAAATTATATATCACAACAATGAAAAGCACGATCACACAAGCAATACAATCCATAAATCCAATATGAAATACAAAAAGAAAATGGGAGGGACATTACATGTATTCCATAACCTAGATTATAGGGGAAGTGATAAGTCCACCTCATGCAAAATAATTTTCCTTCAAGCAATGCAAATTCAAATATTCTAAAACTCTTTCCTTTTCTCAAAAAATACCCTTTTAGTTAGGCTATTCATATAAAGTGGCTAATTTGTGATGACTTTGTATCCTAATATTTTCATCCTTATGATAATGATGGTGTCTATGGGCCCAACACTTTACTACCTTATCCTAATTAAGATCAATTATCCTACTGATTTTTATTTGAAATACCTCAAAATTTGCACTCCCCGCTTATACACCATTTTTCATCCCAAAACTTATAACTAGTAAATTGTGGCGGATTTACTTCAACACAAGTCAAAAAGGATAATCCTTTCCAAACACAATTGGTAAATCAATTATCTCTATTATTGCCAATATTCTTGGCTTCCTATGTAACTTGATCACTCCTCAAAAAAATTAAAATTTCTTTATTCTTTGTCTTGAATAATGATTATGCATATTCCTCATTTATCGAACAACGTAAATGTATTATTTACCCTAAAATTTTGGAAAAAAATCAATGGAATCTATGAACATGTTTTCCCAATCTTAATGGGATACAAGTCAAGGCTATAGTAGGCTTGGTGGAAGGAAAAATAATTATTCAATTTGATAGTACTTATTGCACTCATAGATATGTTGGATAAGACCTTACTTAATGTACAACCATATAAATCAATCTCCTTTTTCCTTGCAATTATTTTATCAAATATATAGTGCTCTATTGTGATTCTATCATGTGACACCTTCAAAACCTTTTATTTATGTTACTAGTGGCTACGGGAGCAACAGAGTTCTACTTCACTTCTAAGTAAGCATGAAAATTATTCTTACTCTAACAAATTAATTCACTCACCAAGTGGTCCCCCTTGGATGAGTGAATAGAAACACAATCAAGATAAAAGGATTGAACTCAAACTGTGCATTCTATTCATTCATGGAAAACAAGTACACTTGGGTTGAAAATAGATAAAATAGTATTATAGCTACAAAAGCTTCTATTGATAAAATTGACTAATTCCCAAGAGTTACAACAGTCATCTTATTTAAAGGAAAACTATAACTACTCCCTAAATCTAAGATCACTCCATTAATGAGGATCATGATAGATACATAATGTCTTATAACAAAAATAACAGTCATCAAGAATAAGTCCTCCCAGAATATAGTGCATTGTGGGTCCTAGATCTGTGTGCTACATTTAACAAAAAATGATATTGACGTGTTCCTTATGCGAAGATCTTGCAGCAATGCCTTAACTTGTTTGAGTGCTCACTTGACTTCTTCAACATGAAGGCATCTTGTGCAAACGACCGGCTTTGACTCCTTTAGCACCATTATGTTGATCTTTAAATACACCATGAGTGATCCCTGCAAAATGATTAATGCACACACAACCTTTGATGCATACATATTCACATCATTAATATTAGGAAGAAAGTATCAAGTTCTAATTAATACTCTTGCAAGGCTTATGGCTACAGGAAGGAAACTACCCAAAAACATAGCATAGAAGGATCATTCATTAGCATCTATAATTACTGTTGTGATTAATACAAACCTAATCTATTAAAAACATGTGTAGACATTCAAACATTAGTCCTAGTAGCATATACTAAACATATAGAAAAACTATTTGCATGATACCTCGAATAGAGCTAAAAGGGGAGCAACATGTCACCGTTTAATTTTCTCTCACTTTAGGGATGTGGGTGTGCTCTCTAAACAATTAAATCATATCCCTAGTGATGATTAGGGGGAATTGGGATAGATTAGGGACCAAGAGAACCCCATATTGGCACAAAACCAGGTATAGAAGACATGTTTTGCCCCTAAGGCCTCAAAGAGCCTAATAATGCTGAAAACTTGATTAAGCTATAAACGACTAATCTAGAGTGGATTTAGTCCAAATGAAAGATGATATGATGAGATGAAAAGAATAAACATGAAGGAAACTAAGATTAATCCAAGTTATCTAAGATATGGTGTGATTTTAAGAAAACTTGGAAATGAGCTAAACTAACAAATATGCTAAAGCTTAAGATGATTTAGAATTAATCTAACATTATAACACTACTCAATGTAAAAGATGTGAATTGGTAATTTGATCTTGGAAGAGGAGGGTATTTATAGGATTTGAAGAAGGGCTTGGGTTAGGAAGGAGAATTAGGGTCAGAGGTAAGGTTTGGGGTATAGTTAGGGGTAAGGTTAGATTAACCTTGGTCAAGGTTACTCACACATGTGTGAGCAATACTAGGGAAGTGTGCAAGGGGAAAAAGAGTGGAAGAGGAGATATGGGCTTCGTTAATGGCTTGTAAGAGTCATTAATGAGGATGTAAGAAGCATTTATGAGGGGTTTTGACCCAAACTCAAAGTTTGAAGGGTTAGGCTAAAAAATGTAGGAATCGCCTTTTAATCAGGTTTAGGGTGAGTTTAGGAAATTTTAGAAGAGGTTAGGGATTTCTAAAAAATTTATAAAGTTTTAGGATTTAAATAAATATTTTATTTATTTAAAGGATTTTTGGTCAATTTATCAATTAATAATTAATAAATAGGGGAAATTCACTCAAACTTGATTTAAATGATTTGGGGAGGGATTCTTTAATTAAAGGTATTTAATTAAAATAGGATGATTTAATGGCATAAAAATAAATTAATTAATTAACAAATGATGATGTCATCAAGGGTTTTCAAAAAATAACTATAGTTTTATTTTCTAATGGATTTTTAGGTGTCTACATTTTTCCCCTCTTTGATGCAATGTCACAAGAAGCGTAGCGTCAAAGACAAGAAAATAAGATGCCCCAGGCTAGAATTTAGAGGAATAAGGGGTTGTGCCCCCTTGAGAAAATAATGCAAAGAGGAAACGTTGTGAAATTTTCTCGAAAAGAAGATAGAAAGGAAGGGAAAGGTGATGAAGGGTGCTCCCCTTAATACCACAAACACATAACAAAAATAGAGAAATAACAATAATATGCAAGAACAAAAAAATGGGCTTCTTATTATCTCCACAAATGTGGAATTACAAATTTTTAGAATTACAATATGCAAAGCCACATGGGCATTCCCTTACAATATTCTGTAGGACAAAGCCTCGAATCAATACCCAGATCTACTACCCAGAACTGTCCCGAACTACCTAAGACAACACTATAGCCTTCCTTATATAAGCAATTTTCCATCGCCTGGGAAGGTTCCAGAATTTTTTAGCCAACAAGGCCAACCAAACTTAGAATTATTTTATTTTACAATTTATTACATCAAAGTCAGCTCAAAATAACTTTTGAAACCCAAACAGAAATTTTGAAGGAAAATCATTTTCTGCCATTTCAGGTGACCCAACTTCCGAAGACCATAAGTCATCGCCAATTGACCCGACTGACTATTATAACCTCATTCTGAAAAGGCCACGAAGTGCTCTACAGGCTTGACTCATGCAAGCACCTATCACCCAAATTCTCAACCTCATCTACGGCCTCTAAAGCCTTCAAAATTGAGTTCAAAGTTTATGTACCTTATTGCCAATACCGAAAATCTTCAATATCTACAAAGCTAGACTTGATCTGTCAATGAAACTTTACTTGTAGGCTTATATGACCAAAATGAACCTCCAGGGAAGAAATCAGAACATTCCAAGATCGAATGACCAACTTACTAAAAATAGCAAGTTTCCATAAATAGCTGCTCTACACAAGATAGCCCTTATTGAAAACAAAAACAAAAATATTTTTTGGGTGATGCAAGATTGCTCTTACACCCAAGATGCTCCTGCATCAAAAGGAAATAAGGAAGGAGGGAGGATAAATAACCAAACTTCCAAGGGAAAAGATGGAGGAATGCAATACGAGGCATAATGTAGGATGTAGGATGTAGGATGTAGGATGCAGCTATATGAAAGATGCAAGATGCAAGATTAATCTATATGATGCAGGATGCAGAGGATTTGGAGAAATTCAAGAGTAAATGTGGAGAGCACAACCTAGTTTGATATAGCAACATTAGAGACCTACCAAGGATACTGGAATTGTAATGCCTCGCTAGGGAACCCAGGAGAACTTAACCTAAATATGCATCTAAGTTTGTAGAATTTTTTGTTTAAGTGTTAACAAACAACAACATCAAAGTTTAACAATGTAGAAGCAATACAATGAAATAAACAACTCACATAGATTACAACTCTCAAGGGTTCCTCGACGAAGATTACATGAAAAAAATTAATTAATTTAGATTAGATATAATTACAAAAGAAAAGAAAAACAAGTGCAACATCACATAAAAGATAAGATAATACATCAGGGACCATAAGGTATCCATAACCTACATCCACTACACATGTCACAAGGTATGTAATACAATAATAGAAATGAAGTACAACATGATATCTCTGAATACAAGATCACATAGAAGAAGAATAAGAATAAGAACACCACTCCAACAATGAAGATCAAGAAGAATCAATTGCTACATGGATCATCCAACACTAGTGCATGAACGTCAAAATCTCAAATGGTAAAAGAATCACTACCACCCGTCCTCGTGAACCTAAATGGTCCACTCCCACCGTGTTGAGGAGATAACAACAGATCCCACTCGGATAACACACTCAAACAAAACAACTAAGCAAAGAGTCCTGAAGGCTTTCTATCTCAAAAGGTACCACCACTAATGATAAAGAGAAAATAATAAACATCAAAATACCAACACTTACCAAAACACCAAATACTAGAATAACGAGCAAATACAAAATAGACCACCAGGTAATAATGAAATAACAGAGATACAACACCACTAGAGGAAAAGGTAGAAACTATGGAGGAGAGTTAGGCTACAAATTATGGGAGTGTCATCACATGGCCATCTACTTGAGTTACCCTAGACTAGTCACACTGGACCCCGGACCCTCAAGCATTGAGTTACCCTGGACTAGCCGCTCTCGGCCCCGGACCCTCAATACAACCCATGTGGAACCAGAATACCCTCTCAAGAACATAAGGAATTCTAATCATACCTACTCTCTAGGTATCATCTCAGTCCCATCCTTAGCCTAAACAAGCACTCAAGGCATAGGCGAGGCATAATCTCTAAGTTATCTTTTTAATGAATTCTACAAATTTTAATTGCTATGTTATCACTTATTAACAAACTTATGATAGGTTACCCAAGTACTGACCACTTTGGGTCCCGAACCCCTATTGTAAGCCACTCCCCTAAGATGCACCTATTTAACCTCCCCTAGGCTCACAAGTCACCAACAATCAACTAAGTCTCATAAAAGATATCAGGGACATACTCTGGTCATCAAACCAAAATTTTATAACCACTCTCTCAAAGAGTTTCACATAACCATAAGATTCCACAGAAGAGAATCATAGAGAAAACTTCACATAACCAGATACAACAGAGTATGCAAGGCAAACAAACACAAATAATTAACCTTGAACCCGCCTTTGGAAACAACCCATTAGGTCAACATACTAATTCCCCCTTTAAGCCAAAACATAAAAGCCAAGAATACATAAGTAGAATTTAATGAAATAAACTAATTCGTAAGAAAAGTCTATCACTAGAATTAATTTATTTAGTAATCACTAATACCATATAAATTTCATAATTTATTTCATAACTAATTTCATAATCAAAATTTAATCATCTTCTTTTAAAATAAACAATCACATGTATCTTAATATAAAATTTTCCACACATTTTATTAATAATAACTATATTATAAAAAAAATACAAACTCCTCTATAAATAGAAATACAACTCCTTAATAAAAAGCAACCTCTTAAAAAAAATAACTTCTAATTTTAAATAAATTACAAACTTCAATAAATAAATAATAAATTAATGAGAATTTGTATAAATTAATTAACATTAAAAAAACAAGTTATTATAAAGAAACTAATATATAAATTAATTCATTAATTTATAACTAAATTGAATTAAAATATTAAAAAGATATAAAAATATTAAAGAAAACTTTGAAATAAATAAAAAGTGCATTATGGGGGTTTACGTGGCCCGCCATTTCCTTGGTTTACGGTAGTGGGGCCGTCATGCAAGGCATGACCCCCACTTATCTATATTGTTATTTTTTAATTTTAATTAATTTTTAATGAATAAATAAAATTCATTTATTTAATATTTTATCTTTTTCTAAACATATTAAAATTCACCTTTATTTAATATCTGACAGAAATATTATGTATTAGACTAGCAAGCAACTAATAATATTATTATTACTTTTAATTTAAATTTTTGTTTACAATTATATATATATATATATATATATATATATATATATATATATATATATATATATATATATATATATATATATATATATATATATATATATATATATATATATATATATATATATATATATATATTCTCTTTTTTTTTAAGGATCTAGTTTTGCAAATGATTAACCAATGGAATAATTTCATAAGAATGCAAATTTCCATAATTTTCACAAATCAAACGAATATATTTATTTTAAAATAAATATATACATTTGATTTGTGAAAATATATGAAGTTGATGAATATCTCTTTTTTTTTCAAATGTTAAATTTAATTCCCAATTAGATATGTATTTTTAACTTGTTTGTGAATCTTTGATTTATAAATAATAATAAATTCAAACCTAGGGTTTCAATTGATTTAAATTTCCTCAAAGATATCAATGAATATCAATTCAACCAATATTGCACAAAACTTCAATTTAATGAAATATAATTACCATGACTGCATATAGTAGGAAGAGAGAGAAGATTCATAGAATAGAGATCCAGACAGGCAAATACAACAGGCACGAAGAAAATAGTCTATTCGAGTTGCAAAACAACATAATCATAAAGAAAAAATAAACCATACCTCAAACACCGAAGAAAATATTCGAACAAAGACTAGATCTAAAGACAAATTCCCAACTTTCAAGCTTTTCCAAAAATCAGATTCTCTACCAAAATCTTTCAACCTGCCTACCAAATTTTCCTCCAAACCTGTGTGTCCTCCAAAATATGGCCAAATCTCCTACATGTAGGAATTCTCATCATACATGCGAGGGTTTGGAACTCAACTCTCCAAAAAGCTTTGCATGAATTTAGACTTTGATTTGCAGTTCAATTTCAGTTGAACTCAAGTCTATTTTCACTTTGCCTTTTGTTGAGAACACTTAACCAAAATTAACTAATGCCTTTAATTTAATTTAAATAATTACTGATTGTGCAACTTTAATGCATTCAATTAAAATAAAATAAAACATTTACTTAAAAATCATTTCCACATGCTTAATTAACTCTTAAATTAATAGATACATTTCAATTGAACATAGGTTAAATTAACAATTAAATAATTTTAAGGTAAGGATATTTAATTAATTATTTTTAATTAAATATTTCAACCACAAACTAAACTAACTTACGAATTTGCATATAATTAATTTTCAATTAATTAAATAATCTCTCAAAGCTAAAAATAGAAAACATTCCATTTAATTAAAATTGTACTATTTAATCAAATTAAATAATCTAAATATAGAAAACACGTCAATCACCAAACTCAAAAGCATCACAAGGACCTAAGGACCCACATTCATACTCAAGAACAGGGATGTAAACTCATGTCAACTAGATGAGTTTAGAAAGGGTAGGAATAATAGAATCTTGTCCACTATTTCAGGACAATAATATGGCTTAGGTTAGGATTTGGAACTGCGTCATCTCCCCTCTCTTACCATTTGAGATATTGTGATAGGGCATGCTCATCCTGATAATTCATGGAAGTCAATGCCCGGTACCTGCAAACTTGCATACAAAACCTGCATGTGTATATATATATATATATATATATATATATATATATATAGACAATGGTGGGGATCGGCCGATCGTGTGGATCTCACAAGCAAGTAACTACGACTCCGTCCCTCAACCATATTAGGGACGTCAAACAGAAATATAAAACAAACACATCAACCATACACATGCAAGTATGGGGTCAGTGAAACCATAAACATCAATATTTTCCTAACATTTAACTCATCATCCTAACATCATCATAATATATAAAAGCAGACTATGGGAGAGGTACTACAGGAATCACAAGGCCTTGTCACAAACTTTGCATAGGACTAACGTCAAAAAGACACACAAGGTTGCCCTAGCATCATGCATGAACCGAAAAGGAATCATGGTAGAAGTGATACTGGAGAAACCACAAATAAATGACATTTCCCAAGTGCACCATGTAACCCAGAAGATCACATGTGAACCGTGCAAGGGTCACGTTCGACTAACTCATAGGCAGAAGAAAAAGATCAAAATACCTTGCCCCAGATTTCCCTCATTCGCAGCACACCATGATATAAAGGATCATGGTGACTTAGAGGAGAGGAACAACGAGAAGCTGTAAATGATTAACAAGAGCCAAAGAACAAAATCCAAGACCAAAATGATAACTCCAAAAGACATCCTTTTCCAAGGAGAGAGATTGATTTGATTTATGGTGGGAAGATATGGTCTGAACGTGTGGAAGGATACATCGACATGGACCTGGGTTGATTGATGGAAGATTAGGTTGGATAGGAAGAAGGATACATCCTCAAGGACCCACTGATTGATGAGGAGAATGTGTGTTGTTCGCTAGCAAGTGATGAATTAAAGAATAATCATTGTGATCAAGGATAGTCAACAAAAGATGTTGTAAAAGTACAAGGCTGGATGGGACAAGTTATCTGATCAAATGTTGTTGTAGGAAGGAGGATATGTACAATAAGATAGGACAATATGTACAACAAACGGGAAGATATTTACACCAGATATGTATAGAAGCTCAAGATTTGGGATGGGAAGATATCTCTATATAGGATATTTACATGATATGTACAGGATTGGACTTGATTGCTACAATGGATAGGCTTGAGGATAGAACACCTTGGGAGTGATGGGCTAGTGGTGGCAATGTGGATTGTATAAAGAGGACGGGGTGTTGGGATGGGTAGGGGATGGGAGTTTGATAGATAAGGACTCAATCCACTATTTATGGTGCCTTTTTTCCAGGTTTTCATCAACATACTTGTCCAAGGTGCTTGAATTTCCAAGTTTTCACCATTTGGACAATTATTTTTCTTCGCTTTTTTGCTTTCTTTATTTTTTTGTATTTTTTTGGTTTTTCCATTTTTTATGTATTTTCTTAATATGGAGGATCTGGTTCAGGCATAGAACCTCTTCAGATGTATGATGTATATAGGATCATTCAAAGGATCACCTTCTGGTGTTGATAACCGGTAGGCTCCGGAGCCAAAGCATGCTATGACAACATAGGGGCCCAACCAAGTAGGTTCGAACTTGCCTTTCTTCTCTTGATGTGCTTGGACTTTCTGATTTTTCTTTAGGACCATGTCGCCCACTTGGAATTGTCTAGGATGGACCTTTTTGTTATAACTCCTTTTGAGTCAATTTTGGTATGCAACCAAATGATCATATGCTTGCTACCTCTTTTCATCTAACAAGTCTAGTTGTGTGAGGCACGCCACATGATAGTCTTCATCTATAGTGTAGTTTTTCATGGAGACTCACAATGATGGGAGCTCAACCTCGATAGGTATAATAGCTTCGACACCATATACAAGGGAATATGAGGTGGTGCTTTTGGGAGTGCGATAAGAAGTATGATAGGCCTAGAGGGCAAGATTTATTTTAAGGTGCCAGTCACGACCAAAATCATTGACAACCTTCTTGAGGATTTTCAAGATGGTTTTGTTGGCTGCCTCAACTTGGCCATTGGATAAATGATGGTGGATGTGGAGTATGGCACATAGATCATCTACATGCTGGTTTTCAAAAGGTGTGTCTTGGTTTATGAAGATGGTAGATGGTATGTCAAAGCGGCAAACGATGTGGTATAAGATGAAATTGGATATTTGGATGCCAGTAGTGAGGGTGAGAAGAATTGCTTCAACCCATTTTGTGAAGTACTTTGTGGTTGTTATAATGTATTTATGTCCATCTTTGGAAAGGGGAGTGATTAACCCAATGAGGTCAAAGCCCCAACATGAAAATGGCCATGGTGGCACAATGGGCTGCAAGTTTTATGCTGGTGCATGAATCAAATTTACATGATGTTGACATGGTAGACACTTCTTGACAAATTCACAAGCATCATGTTCCATTGTAGGCCAACAGTACTTGACTCAAAGAAATTTATTTGCTAGAACCATTCCACTCATGTGGGCACCACAAATTCTAGCATGGACCTCTTGTAAAGACAGGATGGCTTCGTCTGAATCTAAAAACCTAAAGAGGATGTTATGATATCCTCGACAATAAAGGGTGTTGGATACAAGAGTGTAGCGGGAAGCTCTGCGAATTAAGTTTTGGCATTGGGTGTTGGTGAGATGGGGAGATATGATACCATTTTTAAGATATGCATGGATGCCATGGTACCATGGGGACTGAGGACCAACCATGACACACACCATTTCTAAATCACCATTCTCATAAGCAGGTGTGTGTACCTACTCGACTAAGAATTCATATTGTGTTGAGTCGTGAGGGATTTCCAATAAGGATCTGATGGTGGCCATTACATTAGCCACTTTGTTTTGAAGCCTTGGTATCTACATGAGTTGTAGATTTAGGAAATGCTCTTTTAATCGGTCCACCAGTTCTTTGTAGGGTAGCAGCTTGTCATCCTTTATTTGAAATTGATCTAGGACTTGATTGATAATTAGTTGTGAGTCTTCAAACACTTGCAGTTCTATGATATTCCATTGGATAGCTATTTTGAGGCCAAAGATGAGTGCCTCATGTTCTGCAATGTTATTAGTACATGGGAATCCCAATTTAAATGATTTTGGAATATAGTCACCTTGAGGTGTGATGAATAGGATTCCTGCCCCTGATCCATGCGATGTGTAGGAGCCATCAAAGTAGATTTTCCATACTAGTTGTTCTTCGATCATGCATAGGTGCTCATTAGGGAATTCCATGATTAGTGGATATGCATCCACCAAAGGTGCTTCTGCTATTTGACTGGCAATTACTTTCCCTTTGATTTCTTTTTGATCTATGTACTGGATGTCAAACTTGCTAAGTAGCATGACCCATTTTTCCTTACAACCTATGAGAATTGTCCTAGGTAGTAGATACTTGAGTGGGTCCACCTTTGAGATGAGCTTGATTGTGTGGTTGAGCATGTAATGTCTAAGCTTTTGAGTGGTAAAGACCACTACAAGGCATGCTTTCTCCATTGGTGAGTAATTGATCTCATTGCTGACAAGAGTTTGATTGATATAATAAATAGATCTCTCTCTGTTGTCATCATCATGTTGTGCTAAGAGTGCCCCCAATGTTGAAGTGGTTGCTAAGATGTATAGTATGAGAGGGCATCCTAAAACTGGTGATACAAGGATGGGAGAGTTGGATAGATACTCTTTTAGCTTCTCAAAGCTTCTCTGACAAATAGGATCCCATTTGAAGCTTGTGTCCTTGTGGAGTAGATGCATGAAAGGTTGACACTTGTCTACCAGTTGTGATATGAATCATCGCACTGATTGGAGCTTTCCTTGTACGCTCCTGAGTTGTTTGAGTGTTCTAGGAGGAGGTATTTTTGTAATGGCTTTGACCTTTTTGGGTTCAATCTCTATGCTGTGTCATGATACTATAAAGCCTAGAAGCTTTCTAGATGTATCACCAAAGACACATTTCTTTGGATTCAGCTTCAAGCCATAATGATGTAGATAATCTAATACACTTTAAAGGATGTCTAGGTGTTCACCTCATGTCTTATATTTTGCAAGAATATCATCTACATAGTCTTCCAGGATTTTGTGGATCATATCATTGAAGATGGCTGTCATTGATCTCTGATATTTGGCTCCTACATTCTTGAGCCCAAATGGCATCATGTTGTAGTAGAAGGTTCCCCATGATGTGGTGAATGTTGTCTTATGATGATCTTCTTTTGTTATGTAGATCTGATTATATCCCGAGAAGCCATCCATGAGTGACAACATCTCATGGCCCGTTGTGAGATCTACAATCATGTCTATGTGGGGAAGCAAGAAGTCATCTTTTGAACATGCTTTGTTCAGATCTCTAAAGTCAGTACAGATCCCGATCTCTCTTCAAAGCTTAGTGACAGGCACCATGTTGGAAATCCAGTCAAATTAATCAATGGCTCTGATGATCTTGGAGTACAAGAGCTTCTCCAATTTTTTTTTTACTAATAGGGTTACCTTAGGATGCATCTTGTGTAGCTTCTACTTTACTAGCTTTTACATTAGGGTTCACTACAAGATTATGCACAACAAGATTTGGATCAAGCATAGGCATATGTGCATATGACCATGCAAAGTTAGTCGTGGCTTCTTGGAGTAGTGTAGTGAACTCCATTTCTTCACCTTCTGTTAAAGATGTTGCAATGTAGGTGATTATCAAACATTCTTCTATGCCTAAGTTGACTGGCTTGGTTTCCTCAATGATGATAGGTGACTTCTTGGGTCTGTAATCCTAGATGGGAGAAAGAGGCAAGTCTCCATCTTCTAGCACCTCAAAAAGGTTTTCATTAGAAGATACGCCCTTTATTTTCTCTTTTTTAGAGTTAGAATGTGCCCCAGAGGGATTTTCACATAAGGAATCATTCTTTTCTTTTTTTTGTTTTAATTTGTGACTAAATCTTGCCTCCTCCACAAAATATTATTTGGGGTCAAGTGTGCAGACATGAGCTGATTCATGTTCTTGATCTGCTTGTTGGCTTGATGCTCCCATGAACCTTAGGAGCACTTGTGTGATTTGGAACTCATCGATGTGTGTGATGTTTGGTTGGTCCCAGTCTATGAGTTTGGGGTGGATGAGGGGAAGTTCTATGATATTAATGGTGAGTTGATGGAGGACATAATCATCTAGGAGGGTATCATCATCGAAGATGTCATCATATGATTTCATTTCTTCCTCTTCAGGGATGTCTTTGATCTCTATGAGGTTGTCCTGGCTATTCAAGAAGGGAATGTTGGTCATGTTGGTGCCCCTAGTTGTGGTATTGGGCTCTCGTATATGCAAGTGAGGGGTATTAAAGTCAAGGCCTTGATGTTTTGGATTCTTTGATATTGTGATTGGGTCTTTTCTTCTACCTTCTTGTGGTCCTAGACCACCGCCTTGATAATCCCATTATTTAGTGGTGTACTTTTGTGATGTTGGATATTTCTCTTTGAAGTAGCCAAGGAGTTGAGTGTCAGGTGATGGGGGATCTTTGTACAACCATCAGTTAATGTCAAGGTCCATATCTTGACTGTATATATTGCCATGAGAAAAAAAATTCATCAGTCTCATTTGCTTGATTTCATGATTTTCTATAGTGGGCTTTCTTTGGTGACTTGGGTGCCCTTGTGTATGTGGATCAGGCAGGAGGGCCCTTACTACAAATGCATCATTCAGGGTGTATTCACCACATCCCTAGTTGTTGATCTTGATAGAAGAGAGAGTGGAGGTGAGGATGATCTCTGGATTGCTATGGGATCATGAAGAGCTGGCAATAGAAGTGCCAATGTGGGTTCTAGGAAAATGGGTGGAATGAGGGAATGATGCTTCCATCGCGCGACAATATGTGAAGGGTTGGGGATTGGCATGGATGGTAGCCTCAGTGCCTTGATGTGGAAATTTGATGCACTGATGGTAAGTAGATGGTATAGCCTTGATGGAATGAATCCATGGTCGGTTGAGGAGGATGTTCAATGGTAGATCAAGATCAACAACATGGCAGATGGTGTCTTGAGTTGTAGGGCCTATCTTGATAGGAAAAATAATGGTACCTTCAGAGGTACACTCCAAGTTATTGTATGCCTTGATAGTGATGACCTCATGTGATATGTCAGCCTCTGTGAACCCTATCTGTTGAATGAATTTCAAAGTACACAAGTTTAGGGCTGAGCCATTATCTATCATGACCCTTTTGATGGAAAAATCTCTAACCATAATGGTGATGCAGAGAGGGAGATTATGGTCAGGTGCAACAGATGGTATGTCAGATGGCTTAAAGGATAAAGCATAGGATGCGGATAGATTTCCCACAAGGTTCTCAAACTAGATGTTATTTATGTTTGTGGGGACATGTCCTTCTTGGAGGGCTCGGTTGAGTATTTCCTGATGGATGGATGAAGTGTGGAGAAGGTCAAGGATGGAGATTTGGGAAGGTGTATTCCCAAGATGTTCTATAAGGTTGTCTTGTCCATTGTGTGCTAGCCTTGGATTTGCACTAGCGATAGATATCTAGCCTCTGCATGTAGTAACAACACACTGACTATCTACTCCTTTGAGGTGGATGACATTGACTATGGGCTCAAATTGGGTTATGCAACCAACAAATTTGTTGTAGTGGATATGGGTAGTTGTATAGTCTTTATGGTTAGCATGGTCTCCTTGTTTTCCTTTACCTTGGTTATGTGGTGGAGGATTGGGATTGATTTGGTTTTTCCCATCATTGTGTTATGGGAACATGTTCTGATAGATTTGCAAGTTGGCATTAGGCAAGGCTTGGGATGGTGTGTCCACTTAGATCTCCTTTCGGTCAATGAGATCTTGGATGTAATTCTTTAGCTTCATGCACCTTAGGGTAGTGTGTCCTTTGACATGATGATAATCATAGTACTTGTGATCTTTGTACTAGTTAGGCTTGGGAGTGGCATCATCAAATTGTTAAGTTGATGGGTATGTGATTAGATTGGCCTTGGCCATTCGATGAAATATTACATCTAGAGGTTCACCAAGAGGTGTGAAGGTTCTCTTTTGATGGGTCTGAGCTTGAGGCCTATTCTAATTAGGAGTTTTTGATATGGCATTGGCCTAATTGACTGGATTGCCTTGATTTTCTTGATGTGCTTTCTTTTGATAATGCGGCATGGGTTCCTGATAGATGGGAGATTGTTGCTGATAGTTCTTCATAGGTTGTTGATTGATCTAAGGATGATGTTGTTGATATGCAAGAGTTGATGTAGTACTGGCCACAATGATTTGGACATGCTTGGTGTTTGTGGCTCCATCAGTAACAACATTTTTGTTTTGATTCCAATAGAAAGGTTTGTCATTACTAGGTTTGTTGTAGGACTCATCCTTGTAATGTCAGATGGTGCCTTCATCTAGGAGACCTTTTTCAATGTCTATCCCCTTTCTTTTGATATCTTGGTAAGTTTGGATGCATTTCATCCTCATGAAGTGGGATAGTTTGGGATGCAAGTTATCGATAAAGATCTTGGTTAGATGCTTCTTAGGTGGCTGGTATGATAACCTGGTAGTGAGGTTCTGCTACCATTGCAAATAGTTGGCTAGGCTTTCTCCTCCTTTCTATTTTGAGTTACAAAGGTCTAACAATGACAACTCATTCTCGACATTATGGGCATACTGGGCAATGAACTTTTCAGAGAGCTTGACAAATATTGAGACTGTCCCATAAGGTAACTTGTAAAACCACTCAATAGTAGTTCCTCCCAAACTCTTGGGGAATAAATGCATGAGTAAATTATCACTATATGTCACTTCTTTACATGCCATATAGAACTCTTTGACGTGGTTTATAGGGTCCCCTTTCCCTCGATATTTATCAAATTTTGGTGTCTCAAAGTGCTTAGGGAAAGGGATGGTTGTGATCGATCAAACAGGTAGGGACACACCTCTTCAAACTTGAAGGTCTTGTGCTATGTCCTAGCTTTTAGCTCCTTCAAAGAATTCTTCATTTCTTCCCATTCTGTGTTGATCGACATTGGAGTGGGTACTCCCATTTGGAAAGGATCCAATGGTGTTGGTGAGTAGGGATGATTTTGCGGTGGAGGATATTACGGAGTTGGATATGGAGATTGCCCAGCAAGATAGGCATATTGGAATAGATTTTGGGGTGATGATTGCTGGGGATGATACTGTTGTTGAGGTGTGCGATATGAGCTAGTGTGTTGCTGGGGTACAATGAGATTTTGTTGGTGTTGCACTAGATATGATGAACCTTGTTGTTGATGGGGGATGATGGGATGTTTTTGTTGTTTCCCTAGATAGGATGAAGCTTGTTGTCATTGTGGGATAATGAGATTTTTTTTTTGTTGTATTGGGAAGTATTGCTACGATGGAGGAAGTTAATGGAATCGTGTAGCTTGCTGATAAAATGGTCCCTAATGCACTTGGCTTTGTGCTTGGTTGATATAGGTTGGGTGCATGCCTACATTGCTTTGGGGTGGAACAGATGTTGGGAAATTGGAAGTAGGAGGTAGTTGTGCAAGGTAGCTAGCAACATGAGATAAAATTGACTACTGAGGTGGTGGAACTACTTGAGATGCGATAGGTGGAACTGATAAGTAATTAGTGTATGAAGGAAAAGATGAAGCTGGCAGAGGTTACGATGGTTGTTGTTTCACTTCTTGAGAGAATGTGGCTTTTTGGGTTGTAGGCATGGATGTAGAAGAGTGGGTCGGTATTCCTAAAGCTTGCATTTCTTCTTGAGTAAGGCCCCAACAAGAATCGGTTTATGGTAGGAGTTGTGATGAAAAGAATGTTGGAAACACAGATGTGGGGACTTGGGACATAGATGATGGATTCTGATATCACATGAAGGGCATCCCATTTGTGAAGTCTGATTGCTAGGTTTTCATATTGGAGATGAAAGGTGGAGGTGGAATGTATGTTTGGGAAAATTCTAGTTGGGAAGTGGAAGGAGATGCTTGTGTTCCCCACAGAAATGGTGATGCTGATGTGGAAGCTTATTGGTAAAATGTGGGAAACATTTGTGTTACCCCCAAAAATGATGGTATGGATGCTAAAGCTTTCTGACTGAGGGGGGAGCACGATTGTGTTGCCCCCAGAAAGGGTGATGCTACTTGGCTCATGGATGGTGGAGGAATTATTTGTGTAGTGGCTTGTGTAGAAGGTGGCGGTTGGTTTTTTATGAAGCTTTGGGTATGAATGATGGCTTTAGATGATATGGAAGATGATGGTGTTCCCATGATGGATAATGGATTGGATTGTGTTGCTTACGTTGTGGGGTTTGTGAAACTTCTTTGGAAAAGAGGGGGGATGAGTAAAACCACTTGCGATATGTATAAATTAGGATCAGGGATTTGTTGAATGATGGGGGTGTAAACTTATACTAGGATTTGGATGGTGTTAATGGGAATATGAGTTTGGAGATATGGTAGAATGGGAATACCCTCTTGCGCAAAGTTGGCCAATATAGCCTGTCTATTTTGATCAATAATTGCACTTACCATTTGTGCATGCCCTGGATGGCCCATGAATGTCTCCATAGAAAATGAAATAGGGGGTCTGTTGGGATCACCTCATATATTATCAATTTGTAGGATCAATGGATTGTAAGTTACCATTGCACTAGTAGGATTGTTATAATCAAATGAACTAGTGGCCTGATTGGGATCCATGTTCCTTCTCCTCTTGGATTGAGTCTAGGCAGGCATGGCATGCAGATCTAGGGATGAAAATATAGATGTTGAATGGATGTAAGATGTTTCTAATAAAAACTCTAAGGATGATGAATGAAAATCTAAAGAAACTCTAAGGATGGTGGATTTCTATGATATGATGCGAGGATTTGAAAAAATGGAAGAATGGTAGGATGATGAAGGATTGGTGGGATGCTCTGATTTGGGTTGAGGATGACGGAGGATTGGTGGTATGATCTGATTTGGATCGAGGATGATGGAGGATTGGTGGAGGATAGTGGAAGATTACTAAGTGTCATTCAATGAGCTGCTACTTCCTAATGTAGGATCAAAGAGGACTGCCAAAGTAAGATAAACTTATGATCTTCAGAAGACTAGATTCTTTATCAATACACGCCAATCTCTTGTTTGAGATGATGAGGCTTACAAGGACAAGTAAGGATTCCCTGGACAATTCTTAGACATAGGGTGAAGATTTTTTATTTGGGATAAGGATTTGAAGCAACTCAAAGGGTTTAGACATTAAGTGGATGGATTTGTATCACTAGATTTGGTTCAAGGATGGTGTTTTTTTTACTTGGATGATGGATGCTAGATTTGGATAAAAGATAATGGATGATGAAAAGGATTCTGATTTGGGATTTTTAAATGTAAGGATGATGAAGGATGATGGAATGATGTTATTTCTATGAGGATGACCTAGAGGCAGTTGAAAAGGATGACCTATGATGCACCTAGGAAGATGATAACTAATGCAAGGATGAAACTAAAAATGACTTAGGATGCAACTAGGGATGGATGGCAATGCAAAGATGAATCTAAGAATGGTCTAGGATGCAAAGGATGTCGAGATAGGATTTTGGGATTTTGAAGGAATGAAGGATATAAGATGGGGCAAACTAGTCCTCTCTCTAGATTGACATAGCGATGATTAACCTAGAATCAGTATGCAAATTTTTTCACTCTTGTGTTATACTCTATGTTGTTCAGTCTCTCTTGATTCTTTTCTTTTGCTTGGATCACTTTGAGGTGACGCAAGGGAGGATAGGGATAGGGGCCAAAGGAACACCCTAACCAAGTCCACCTTGTAGAGATCACACACGGAAGTAACAATTACACAAGTGAGAGAGAGAATGCAGATATATTTTCATATATTAACTTCAATTGATTCATACATGTCTGGTTGTAAGGCCTTCCTAGTTTAGGCCAAATATTACAATCAAGTACAGAATTTCTCCAACAAGTGAGGATTTGCCAATAATCTCTAATCTTCTAGCTCTATCTTCTATCTCTTAAAAAACTCCTCAAAACTACAACCAAAGATTACATTATATACAAGAAGCTACTGAACAAGTTAGCCTTCAGATCCACCATCACCAAAAGGAACAACCAAATCTAGGTACACATGCTTCCCAATGATAGATACCATCATTAAATCTATGACCATAATTAATGGCAAGAGTCAGCCTCAACAAAAAACTAAAATAAACAACTCGGTAAGCAAGGATAACCGAGTGCCAGAAAAGCATCACTGAGCACTAGGGAAATTCACCGAGCGCTAGAAAGATAACCGACCAACACTGGTAAATAAAGGAAACCGATCAACATCGAACCAACTTGGTCAAAGAAGGAACCGAGCAACATAGGAAAACACAAACATGTTTTTGGTGACATAGGATTGCCAAGGACTTGAGATGCTCCTGCACCAGACACCTAGTGTTATTTGAAAATGATTCTCTAAATCATGAAGTAGGTATGATCTGAGTTGCATCTAACTCAGATTTTGAAATCCATGAACTGTCTTCAATCGGTCTATTCTTCCACTTTACCAAATATTCCATATATTATTTTCCTCTTGTACTTCTGCCAATTTCTTTGCTCCGAAATCTTCTCAACTTCTTCTATTGGTTTCTTAGGATAATCATTTGGTACTATCATTTCTTAATCTGACTCATGATACTCATATAAATCAACAATGTTGAATATAGGTGATATATCCATGTCATCAGGTAACTCAATCTCATAAGCATTTCCACTATCAAATCTCTTCAAAATCTTACAAGGTCCAAACTTCTTCATTTTCATCTTTCCATATGTTCCAATAGGAAATCTACCTTTCTTCAAATGAACCATTATGTCATCACTGACTACAAAAGTGTTATGTCTTCTTGATCTATCAACTTTGTCTTTGTATTTCTGATTACTTTTCTCCAACTTATATTTCACATCTTCATGCAATGTCTTCATGTACTCAGCAAACTTTACTCCTTTAGCACTTCTCTTTCTTTCATCAATAATATCCCTCAAATCTGATATACCTCTTGGTTGTATGCCATTTACAATCTCAAAAGGTGTTTTTCCAGTACTCCTATTCACTGAATTATTGTATGCAAACTCTGCTTGTGCCAATACAGAATCCCAATTACTCAGTGTTTCTCCAACTAAACATCTCAAAATATTTCCCAAACTTCTATTCACAACTTTTGTCTATCCATCGGCCTCTAGGTAAAATGTAGAACTATATTTCAACTCGATGCCAAACTTTCTCCAAAGGGTCTTCCAAAAGTATCCAACAAATTTATTGTCTCGGTCAGAGATAATACTCCTCGATAATCCATGCAGTCTAAAAATTTCCTTAAAGAAAAGATCTGATATATGTATTGCATCTGATGTCCTTCTACAAGGTATAAAATGTGTCATTTTAGAAAATATATCGACAAAAAAAAATATATAATCATTACCTCTTACTGTCTTCGGTAAGCCAAGAACAAAATCCATACTGATGTTAATCCAAAGTTTCTCAAGAACAAGAATTGGTGTATATAATCTAGTATTCTTACTTACTCCTTTTGCAACTTGACAAACTCCACAACTTCTCACAAATTTTTGAACATCCTTATACAATTGTGGCCAAAAGTATTTCTCCTTAAGAAAATTTAATCTCTCGTCAACACCAAAGTGTCCAGCCAAACCACTACTATGTTTCTCCTTTATCAAATTAGTTCTCATTGCTCCTCTCGATATACACAACTGAATACCTTTAAACAACATACCTTCTTGAATGAAATATTCTTCCCATTTAGTACATGGTTGATCTTGAATAGGTGCTCTACACTTTCTCTGTGGCTTAGAAAAATTAGGATCAAATTCATAAGAATCTCTCATGTCATCAAAGCCAAGAACTTCAATTTTAATCTCGGTCATCAAAGATCTCCTTCTACTCAATGCATCAACAACTTGGTTAGTGACTCCACTCTTATGTTTTATCAAAAATGTATAAATTTGCAAATACTCAACCCATTTCATATGTCTCTGATTCAACTTATTCTAACTACCCAAATATTGTAAAGCCTTATGATCATTATACAACACAAATTCACTCAGTATCAAATAATTTCTCCATTTCTTTAGTGCTTGAACAATAGCATAGAATTCTTGATCATACACGGAGTATTTCATTTTTGCATGATTCCACTTTTCACTAAAGAAAGCAACAAGTTTACCTTCTTGACTCAAAACAGCTCATATTGCACTTCCACTTGCATCACATTCCACTTGAAATACCTTATTGAAATCAGGTAATGCCAAAAAAGGCAATTCAACAGCCTTCTTCTTTAGAGTCTCAAAAATTTTATTAGCTCCATGTGTCCACTTGAATTCTCTTTTATCTCCTCTCATAGTCTCAATCATAGCATTACAAATTGAACTTAAATTCCTAATGAAATTTCAGTAAAAACTTTCCAAACCATGAAATGATCTTACCTCACTAGCATTCTTAGGAGTAGGCCAATTCAAAATAGCTTCAACCTTTTCAGGATCCATTTTCAAACCATCATCTGAAATCACAAATCCCAAATACACAATCTCCTCTTTCATGAATGAACACTTTTTTCAGATTTATTAGAAACTTTTCTTCTTTCAACCTCTGCAATACTTGTTTAACATGCAACAAATATTCTTCTATGGTCTTACAGAATATCAAAATATCATCAAGGTATACAATCACAAATTTACCTAAGAATTTCTTTAAAACTTCATTCATCAACCTCATAAAAGTACTCAGTGCATTAGTTAAACCAAAAGGCATAACCAACCACTCATACAAACCTTCTTTTGTCTTGAAAGCAGTCTTCCATTCATCACCTTCTCTAATTCTGATATGAGGATACCCACTTTTCAAATCAATTTTGGTAAAATACTTTGCTCCAATCAAACTGTCCATTATGTCATCCATTCTCGGTCTAGGAAACCTATATTTCACTGCTACCTTGTTAATTTCTATGGAATCATTACACATTCTCCACTCTCCATTCTTCTTAGGTGCCAATACAATAGGTACTGCACAAGGACTCAAACTTTCTCTGACCAAACCTTTCTGCAACAATTCTTAAATTTGTCGGTTCAATTCTTGATTCTTGGTAGGTGTCAACCAATGTGGTGCCTTATTCGGTAAACTACCTTTTGGGATTAAATCCATGCCATGATCAATGTTTCTCTTCAGTGGAAAACCATTAGGTACATTATCAAAAATGATCTCATTCTACTCAGTGAGTAACTTATCAATCTCCTCAGGGACACTATCCTTTGTTTTCTTACTCAGTTTGTTAGGAATCACAACAAAACATACATCATTCTTCTTCAAATCCTTAACAAACTTTCTTCCTTCCATCAAGAAAACTTTTACATATGTGAAAACATTACTAACAGGTCCTTCAATCAAAGGTAACAATATTTGTCTCCTCCCATCAGCCCAAATAGTATATTTGTGTAGCCTCCCATCATATATAGCATGCCTATCATATTTCCAAGGTCTACCCGACAAAATATGATAACAATCCATAGGCATGATATCACATAACACCTTATCATAGTACTTTCCAATATTAAAATTCACATAACATTGTTCACTTACCAAGAGTATATGCTCATCTTTGATCCATGAAATCCGTTAGGGCTTCGTATGTTCCACCCTTTTCAACTGCAAATTTGTAACCATTTACTTAGATGCCATATTCTTCGAGCTACCACTGTCAATGATTACCTTCCAAACTTCATCAAAAACTCTACATCTGGTCTTGAACAAAATTTTCCTTACCAGATCTTCCTTATTACTTTCACTCCATAGTGCCCTCCTTACCATCAAGTTATTTTCCTTCTTAGGTTCATTCAGTGACTCTTCTTGCACCAAAGCATTTATGTTGTTACCAACCTTCTTACTTGCATGTGTACACTCAAATGATCTATGTCCTTCTTCTCCACAATTGTAACAAGTTCCTCGGAAACCACCTCTATTATAACCACCTCGATAGTTACTACCTCTACCTCTAGATGAACTTTCACCTTTCCACTTGGTCTTGCCTTTATCAAGATTTTTCTTTTCAGGCTTAGATCTACTATTTTCACCATAAGATATATCTCTTCCTCTAGGGAATCTACCACCTCTACGTCTTTGTCTTTTCTCATGTCTCTTGTTCAATTTCTCCTCAGCTTTCAATGCAAATTGATAAGCCTCTTCAATGTTCTCCAATTTTACCAAACTGATTTCTTCTTGGATGGAAACTCTCAATCCATTCAGGTACCTAGAAATTATTTCCACATCATCTTCATCATGTCTAGATCTGATATCTATTCTATAGAATTCCTCAGTATATTCTTTTATCGAGCTATCTTTCTTCCTCAAACTTTGCATTCACCTAACTAGGTTAATTTGATAATCACAAAGTAAGAACCCTCCTTTCAATTTATTCACCATTTTATTCCATACCTTGATTTTTTCTTTGTCTTTCCTCTTTTTGTCCAACTGTAGATGTTCCCACCATAAGGATACATGACTTTTCAACTTTGTGCTTGCAATTTTCACCTTCTTTTCCTCAGGCACATTTTCATATTCAAAATAATTTTCCATCTCAGTGATCCAGTCCACCAATTAATTAGAATCTAATTTTCCACTATACTCAAGAGGATTAAAGTGTGGTGGAGACTTTAGATTTGTCAAAGCCTTCAACAATATTTCCTCACCTTGATCCATCATCAGTGCAAGTTCTACATAACCTTATTCTTCCTCAATTTCATCATCACTAACATCTTCAAGATGTCTTCCTCTCCTATGGGCTATTTCAATAGCTTCTAATCTAGCAACAAGTTGTCTCAACATGTCTACCAATCTTGGATCTGCATCTCACCTCCCACAAACCATCTTGAAACCCTCTACAATTGTAGGCTAGATTGCAATCTGTTACCCCACAACAAGTCAACTAGGGTTTGACAAGAAGGAACCCTCAAACCTAGATTCACAAACCTAGATCCAGATCTCACCTCGCTCTGATACCACCTGATGCAAGGAAGGATGGGGAAAGGGGCCAGAGGCACACCCTAACCAAATCCACCTTGCAGAGATCACACGCAGAAGCAATAATTACACAAGTGAGAGAGAGAATGAATATATCTTTTCATATATTAACTTCAATTGATTCATACATGTCAAGCTATAAGGCCTTTACAGTTTAGGCCATATATTACAATCAAGTACATAAGTCCTCCAACATACGAGGATTTTCCAATAATCTCTAATCTTCCAGCTCTATCTTCTATCTCCTAAAAAACTCCTCAAAACTACAACCTAAGATTATATTATATACAAGAGGCTACCAAACAAGTTGGCCTTCAGATCCACCATCAATGGAAGGAATGACCAGATCTAGGTCCACATGCTTCCCAATGATAGATACCATCATTGAATCTATGACCATAATTGATGGCAAGAGTCAGCCTCAATAGGAAATTAAAATAAACAACTCGGTAAGCAAGGATAATCGAGTGCCAAACAAGCATCACCGAGTGCCAGGGAAATTCATCGAGTGCCATAGAGATAACTGACCAACACTAGTAAACAAAGGAAACTGAGAAACACCAAACCAACTCAGTCAAAGAAGGAACTAAGCAACATAGGAAAATACAAACATGTTTTTGGTGACAAGGGATTGCCAAGGACCCAAGATGCTCCCGCATCATGAGGGAAGGTTGGTGATCTTTCAAGTCTCTTTCTGTTACCTTCTTCTCTTGATAAACTTAGGGATTGGGAAGCTTTTCTTTCTTGTATTTGGTCAAATTGGACATATCTTGGAAAGCTTTTAGCAATTGATTTGAATCAAAGCTTTTGGGTATCTAATTTTGAAGGATCTCTTCTGCAAGGAAGTTTTGGAAGATTTTTTATCAAGTTTTGGCTCAATTTTTTTTATGTCTTTGATGGCAAAGGACAAACTTGAAAAAGGCACTTTGAAGACAATCCTGACAAAGGGAAAAGCAACTTTGTGGGACATGAGAAAATAGTTCTAACCACTGATTTAATAATGCCTCTGAAGAGTGTGTATTTTTTGACAAATGTTTTTGTACTAAGCTTTGAACTTTGAAAACACTTCAAACAGAACTACCTAAGGGAAGGCTAGTATCAAAATATTTGCCCACATCTTGATACCCCTAAAAGGGATACATATGGTGAGTGTCTTAAGGTGATCCAAGAAACCACAAGGATCAGTCCTTGCACAAAGATTCAGTTACCTTTAGGATTTAGATCGGTAGCTTTTGATTTATCAAGTATGTAGTTTGGTCTGCGGAGTCCTCCCAATCAGTTTGTATGCATGTGACTCACTTAAGAGCCTAGTTGACCATGCTAAAATAGTAGGGATATTCACCTACCTTGGGCTACAATCAACACGCATCACCCGAGCTTGAGGAGATGAAGCGAGAGTTTTCTCAGTGCTTTATTGCTAAATCAGCTGGGGAAGTACCGATTTGAAGTTGTTCTCCAAAGAGGAAGCACTTTTCTCTCTAGATAGGCTTCTCTAGAAGTAAAACAAGTGAACTCGTCCAAGTTCAACCTTTTTCACGTCACTTAGATTTAAATGGGATTCACAGAAATATGAAAAACTCCTAAAAACACATCATGAAGAGTTCATTTTCCAATTTGATTAAGCGTTATTTTATGCTATGACCTTCAAACACATATGATTTAGGATGCAAATTTCATTCCTTGAAAACAAAAAACCCTTTTTAAAAAATTTGCAAGAGTTTTTTTTTCTTTTAGCATTCAAGATTTTTTGCTTTCTAGGACTAACAGAATGAAGTTTTCTTTGATTTCCTTTTGTTCACTCAAGATTGAATGTGATTTAAAACTTAAATAAATAGTTGATTTTGATTTGGTTCATCCTTTAGAGTCATTCAAGATTTGTTTGATTGATTTCACGCACTAAAAGGAAATGCTTTATTGCATTGATTTTATTTTATCCCTTAGGCATTCAAGACTTGGTTGTTGTTCATTTTAAGCACCAAAAAAAGTGTGTAAGATTTTCCTTGTTCAATTTTATCCTTTGTTAATTTTAAGCCCAAATTGAAGTGATGAGGTGGTGTGAGTTCATACAATGTTCATTTTAAGACCTTAGGATTAAGTGTGTTAATTCTATTTTTTTATCATTAATTCATGATCCTACTGACTCATCCTAATTTTCAAGATAGAATCTAGTAAATTTTTTTGCAGATTTGGATAGACCTCTGAACCATCTTTCTGGTGCTTCTTGAATCATAAAAAATGAAGCTCATATGCAAAAGTTACAAAGGTTTTCATAAAAGTGCCTCCTTATGGATTTTTCTGGAAAATAAGCCAAGAAGAAGAAGAAGAAGAAGAAGAAGAAGAAGATGAAGAAGAAGAAGGAGGAGGAGGAGGAGGAGGAGTCCAAATTTTCCCTCAACCTAAAAGCTGGAAAAATTAGAAAAACACTCCAAACCACATTAGAATGTTAGTAAAGAACCTATGAAGTGGGTCCCACTGGGCGTGCCAGAATGTGATCAATGCAAACCTAACCTATTCAGAACATGTGTAGACATTAAAACATTAGTCCTAGAAGCATATACTAAACATATAGAAAAACTATTTGCATGATACCTCAAATAGAGCTAAAACAGGAGCAACCTGTCACCATTTGATTTTCTCTCACTTTAGGGATGTGGGTGTACTCTCTAAACAATTGAAGCATATCCCTAATGATTATTAGGTGGGATTAGGATAGATTAGGGACTAAGATAACCCCATATTGGCACAAAGCTAGGTATAGAAGGAGAAGGAGGAGAAGGAGAAGGAGAAGGAGAAGAAGGAGAGGGAGAAGGAGAGGGAGAGGGAGAAGGAGGAGGAGGAGGAGGAGGAAGAAGAGGAGGAGGAAGAAGAAGAAGAAGAGGAAGAAGTCAAAATTCTCCCTCAACCTAAAAGCTGGAAAAATTAGAAAAACACTCCAAACCACATTAGAATGTTAGTAAAGAACCTATGAAGTGGGTCCCACCGAGCGTGCCAAAATGTGATCAATGCAAACCTAACCTGTTCAGAACATGCATAGACATTAAAACATTATTCCTAGAAGCATATAATAAACATATAGAAAAACTATTTACATGATACCTCGAATAGAGCTAAAACAGGAGCAACTTGTCACCATTTGATTTGCTCTCACTTTAGGGATGTGGGTGTGCTCTCTAAAAAATTGAAGCATATCCCTAATGATGATTAGGTGGGATTAGGATATATTAGGGACTAAGATAACCCCATATTGGCACAAAACTAGGTATAGAAGACTTATTTTTCCCCTAAGGCCTCAAAGAGCCTAATACTATTGAAAACCTGATTAAGCTACAAATGACTAATCTAGAGTGGATTTTAGTCCAAATTAAAGATGATACAATAAGATGCAAAGCATAAACATGAAGGAAACTAATATTAATCCAAGTTATCTAAGCTATGATGTGATTTTAAGAAAACTTGGAAATGAGCTAAACTAACAAATATGCTAAAGCTTAAGATGATTTAGAATTAATCTAACATTATAACACTACTCAATGTAAAATATGTTAATTGGTAATTTTCTCTTGGAAGAGGAGGGTATTTATAGGAATTGAGGAAGGGCTTGGGTTAGGAAGGAGAGTTAGGGTCAGAGGTAAGGTTTGGGGTAGAGTTTGGTCTATAGTTAGGGGTAAGGTTAGATTAACCTTGGTCAAGGTTGTTCACACATGTGTGAGCAACACTAGGTAAGTGTGCAATGGGAACAAGAGTGGAAGAGGAGATATGGGCTTCATTAATGGCTTTTAAGAGTCATTAATGAGGATGTAAGAAGCATTTATGAGGGGTTTTGACCCAAAGTCAAAGTTTGAAGGGTTAGGCTAAAAATGTAGGAATCACCTTTTAATCAAGTTTAGGGTGACTTTAGGAAATTCTAGAAGAGGTTAGGGATTTCTAGAACATTTCTAAGGTTTTAGGATTTAAATAAATATTTTATTAATTTAAAGGATTTTCGGTCAATTTATCAATTAATAATTAATAAATAGGGGAAAATCGCTCAAACTTGATTTAAATGATTTGGGGAGGGATCTTTAATTAAATATGTTTAATTAAAATAGGAGGATTGAATGGCATATAAACAAATTAATTAATTAAATAAATAATTGATTAACAAATGATGATGTCATCAGGGGTTTTCAGAAAATAAAAATACTTTTATTTTCTAATGGATTTTTAGGTGTCTACAATTATATTCTATCATTTCCGTCAATTTGTTTTAAGAAAATATATCATGTTCTTTGATCATCCATATTCCTACTTTATGTCTTTACACATCAAATATACATATAAAACCATATGTCCATGTATCTATTTTGCAAATAAACTGCTGAAAAGAAATAAAAGAACTTAGAAAGATGGCCATTTAAGAGGCTCGTCACCTCTCATGATTAAATAAATTATAATTATTTAATTAAAAAAAGTTCATAAAAAATTATAATTAAATCAATAATGGCTCTACAAATTTTCGCTCAGAATAAATCATTCAGTGTCGAAACCCTAGATTGAGAGATCACAATATTCTAAAAAATGAGGTATGCAGATCCCACTGGAATTAACGCTCTCCTTCCCAAATAAAGATCTAAAGAGATTCATGTCAATACAAAAAATGAATGGAAGACAATTTCAAAATCGCATAGAGTGACACATGATAAAGGTTTGCGCACTTTCTTTTTTCCCACATCCAATCACTTTAATATTCTAATGCCTTCTTCCCCTAGGGATTTTTCTAGGGTTTCTTTTCGAGAGAAGCATTCAAATGAACTTAAGAATGGTGGAAGTATAAATCCTATTCCTGCAAGATCTGAGGAGCCTATGCATAATAAAACTAAACCATGTTCTTGTCCCTCCTCTAAAGAAATAGAAATATACTCTCCTCCTCACCCTAGATCTGGAACCCCGTTTAAACCTTTCTCATCTAAGATCAAAGAAAATGTGGAGATGGGTATCCCTTCGAATTGTCTAGATGACTCTCAAACCGATGCCTTTAAGAAACTCCTATCTTTGGTGAATGATCTAGCTGACTGTGGTAAGAACTGCTCTCTTAACAGCTTGGCAAAAGGTAATATTTACTCTCCTCCTCATAGAAGAATTGGTTTGGAAGGGAAAATGCATAACTACTTCAATAAAGCTATACATGGTAAAACAACCAATACTCTATTTTCCTCTAGCCCTAATAAAAAAGAGAAAACAATGAAAATAGAATTTAAAGAGGGATTAATAGAAAATACACAAAAAGTTTGTGCAGTCTTTGGTTTAATATGCAGATAGAATGGATTTGGAGTACCAATAGATAGGATCAAAAAGTGGCTAAAAGAGGAACTGTGAAATAAGGTAAGTACTATCATACTCCCTGGAAATTTCATATATATAGATTGTAATAGTAAAAAATTGAAAGAAAATTACTTGCTAAAGGTTGTTTGAAATATAGAGACATAGATTTTTCAATCTTAGACTGGATCCCCTTTTTCAATCCCTTTAATTCGAAGGATTTTTTGGTAGAAAGGGCAATACTCCTTAAAAACCTCCTAGTGGAACTCTTCAATGAAGAAACATTAAGAAAAATAGGAAATTGCATAGGTAAATTCATAGGTTTTGTAGACCTAGAGCAGTTTCATGTTGAAAGAAACATAATTGTAAGAATGAACTTAAATATAAGTTCTATTCCACCTATTGAAATATGCTCCAAATCCTTATCTATAGTCAGAAACCCCACAATATTAAAACATGTATATGGTTCGGAAGAAGGTTCGGATTATCGAACCCCTATTAAGAAGAGTAACCATGACCAAAGTAGTAATGTGAAGGCCAATACAAAGACCACACCCATACAAAAGTGTAACAAAAGTATGAAATATGATAAAGCTAATCAAACACCAAAATAGAATATAAGAACATTTTTTTCTCTATAACATAGGAGGATTTGTGATAGAAGAAATTAATGTCGAATGTGAGTAACACACTGGGAACCTAAACTTGAACATTTGAGTTCTACTAGTAATACTCGGATAAAAGAGGACAAAAAAGAAAGTTTTGATTTCAGTCTTAATCAGGTAGCTAGTTCGCAAACCAAGGCATTAATTAACACTCATTCAAATAAGGAAGAAGCCTATGTAATGATATGGTTATCTATACTGGTACACCATCTGAAAATCAATTTAGTCTAGATTAGGACAATTTGGAACTTAGTCAAGAAGAAAGAGTACTGAATATTGAACATAAATTGCAACTGGTAGGAGGAATAATGGAAGATCTCAAGGAAGTCCATATTGATATTACAAGAGAATTGTCGCAATGGCATAAGGCTGAGAGGAATAGGATAAGTGAGGAAGATAGCATAGAAATAGAGAATGTTCCAAATAATGTGAAAAATCACTTAAATCCAATTGAATTAGAAATAATTTACACAGTAATGCAAACTCCAATTAATCTAAAATCAGTAGAAGAAGAATATGGAAAATAAATTATGGACTTAGAAGATGACCTAAACTTAGAATATAATGAATTAATGCAATAGCATAATGGTAGTACATTGAATGCTCCAAATATTCAGATTTATTCAAAATTAAGGAATGAAAACCTTCAAGATGAGAACTTGAGAGAAATCAAAGAAGTAACAGAATGCATTAATGGAATTACCAACATAGATAGGCAATTGGGAATTGCAACCACTATTGATGGACTCGCAAGCCCAGTAATATCAAAACTAAAGAAGAGGCGTAGAAGGAAATCCATTAATGAGTTAAGATGTCAGGATGGGAATGCTGATAATCAACCAAAATTAATTGATATTTTATATGCAGGGAAGGGGAAGAACCTTCCCACAGTGCAATGAAAATTACAACATGGAATGTTAGGGGACTTAATGCCCCTAACAAATAAAGACTCTTAAAAAGAAACCTAAAAAAAAATTAATCTGAAATAATTTTAATCCAAGAAACTAAATTAAATAAGGAAGATAGTAAAATTTTCAGCCAAAAATTAGGTATATGGAAATCAGAAATGATTTACTTAGAAGGAGCGTGTGGTGGTCTTGCTATTATCTGGGATCCTAGGAAAGTTGTATACGAGTTAATTACCAACCAAATGAGTTGGTTATTAGGAACTATCAAAAGTGTTAGGATCTCACTTAAATTTAACATCTTCAACATATATGGACCCACTCAGAACAATGACAAAAGAGAACTATGGAAGGTATTAGAAAACCAATTAAATAATCACCAGAATGAATATCATATATTTGGGGGTGATTTCAATGCTATTCCTGACAGTAGAGGAAAATACGAAGGGTCTCAATATGTATCACAATCTCAAAAATACTTTAATCATTGGTTCCTTAATAATCATCTTATTGATGTTACAACAACTAATGGTTTATACACATGGAATAACCGTAGGGCTAGCTTTTTCCAAATAGCAGAAAGATTGGACCGATTCCTTTTTAGTGGAGATTTAGGAACATTTGACTTTACCCTCTCTGTAGAAATACTTTCCAATACTGGATCGGACCATTTCCTAGTTAGACTTGACATTAAGGAGAATGTCAAACCACTAAGAAGTCCCTTCAAATTTGAGTTTATGTGGTTTCAAGAGGATAAGTTTATGCATCTATTGGAATAATGATGGAGTTAGATAAAAGTTACTGGATCTAAGATGTATTGTTTTGTTACTAAATTGAAGAAGATGAAAAGTAAGATTCCTAATTGGAACAAAGATAAATTTAATAACATCTTTGAAAATAAAATCAAAATTGAGAATGAAATTGAATCCTTAAATAAAGAAGTTATAGAGAAAGGTATGAATGAAATAAGCTACAACAGAGAAAAAGAATTAATGTCTAAACTTTCAGAGATTCTGTTGAAGGAAGAAATATATTGGAAAAAAAAATCCGAGAAACTTGGCTAAGAAAAGGAGATAATAATACAAAATTCTTTCACAACAGTGTTAAGAATAGAAGGAATACAAATCAAATCACTAAAATAAAGGACATAAATGGAAATCAAGTGGAAAATCTAGATCTAATTTCTTTAGAATTTGTGAATTTTTACAAAAATATGTTAAATAATCATGAGTATAAAGACTTAGTTTCCCAAAAAAAACTTTTAACATCCATCCCAAAAATTATATCAGAAAGTGATAATAAATGGCTTAATAGAAAATTAACTGTTCATGAAGTTAAAAAGCACTTTTCCAACTCCATCTTGATAAACCACCTGGACCGGATGGCTTCCAAGCTGAATTTTTTCAAAAATGTGGGAACTTCCTTGGGAATGAAATATGGGAGGTGGTGGAGGCAACCAAAAACTTTGGCACCCTTCTTACAGAAATCATCAATACTTTCCTTTCACTAATCCCATAAAAATCTGATTGTGAAGAACCTGATGACTTTCGTCCTATTTCCCTTTGTAATATGATATACAAAATATTATCTAAATCATTAGCTAATAGACTGAAAACTCTTCTCGCTAACATAATTGCATAAGAACAAATAGGTTTTGTTCCAAAATGTTCAATCTTGAATGGGATCATAATTGGACAAGAAATCATACATTCAGCCCAATACAATAAAGAGCCATGTATGCTAATCAAACTAGACATTCAAAAATCATATGATAAAGTTGACTGGAGGTTTCTATGTAAATGTATGGGGGCTTTTGGATTTTCAAAACAATGGATAAATCTTATCTTTAACTGTATATCCACACCCAAAATTTCCCTCCTTATCAATGGAACTCCCGAAGGCTTTTTTGATATATCCAAAGGTATCAAACAAGGAGATCCAATATCATGTTTCCTCTATATCATCATGGTTGAGGCATTAGGTAGAACTATAACTAAGGCACATCAAGAAGGCAGGATTATAGGAGCTAAAGTCACTAATAATGTAACCAATATAACGCACCAACAATTTGTGGATGATACTATTCTCCTAGGAGCCAAAACTAAGAAGGAAGCTAAAGACTTTAAAGATATACTTGTATACATGAAGGCCTTTGTTCAAAGAGTAAATTCTAATAAATCTGAAATTTTTTTCCTTAACACCCCATTGGCTAAAGCTAGACAAATTTGTAACATAAGATTGGAAACTATGCATGTAAATACTTAGGAATACCGTTAGACAAAGGAATTCATAGTTATAAACTTTGGGATTTAATTATTACTAAGATTAGGAATAAAAATACAAATTGGAAAGGTAAATGGCTAACCAAGGCTGGTAGGACTATTATGATCAAATCTATCCTCACAACAATTCCTATGTATCAAATGCCATTCCTTCCTCTCCCTGGTAACATTAAATCTACCCTAGATAAGCACATCGGAGACTTATATTGGAAAGGCTCTTCTGAAAAAAATAAGTTAGCATTAATCAAATGGGATAACATCTACAAACCAACATCCTTTGGAGGTCTAGGAATCAAAAATTTACAGTGGAAAAATAAGGCTCTAGGAGCTAAGCTTGTATGGAGATTATTGCAAGGACCTAATATTAAATGGGTTGCAATCATACTAAATAAATATATTCCCAATGCTGATCTAATTAATATCTTTAGGTCTCGTAATCATGTCAAAGGCTCTTGCATTTGGAATTTTATTATAAATAATAGGAAAATTGTTAATAAAGGATTATCATGGGATATTGATAAGGGTGAGGATGCCCTTTTTTGGGAGGACTCTTGGGGAGGTTATATTGCTATGACTAATATGGGATTATCTCCTATAACCATAGATATCCTATGTAGAATATGGGGTCAGAAGGTCAAGGACTATATTTCACCAGGCTATGGAGGATCTTGGAAAAACCTTAACATCATTCTGATAGAACAACATGAAAGATAGAAGCTAGGAGAGATTCTCAATGAAAGATCTATCTCTATCAAAAATTGAGAGGATAGATTAGTGTGGACAGGTTCAAATGTTGGGAAATATAGAGTTAGAAATGGATACCAGGCTATTGTTAAAGAACAAAACATGGATACTTTGGATATCCCCTTGAGCTTATGTTGGAACAAAGCATGCCTCCCTAAGGCCGGTATGTTCCTTTGGGCAGCCCTACAAAAAAGAATACTGATTGCAGATAGATTTAGGAAGTTGGGTCTTGAAGGACCATCCAAATGCCCCTTATGTGAGCAACATGAGGAAACAGTTAATCATATTTTATTAAACTGCCCTTATGTGCAAGAATGTTGGAACTGACTTAGAGGATGTCTTGGGTGGAGTTCTTCTATGCCAATGGATATTGTTGACTTTCTTAAATCATGGCCCATAATCAATAAAAAAAATCCCATATAAAGACATTTGGATCATCTCCCCGTCAATCTAGATGTGGGAATTATGGGAGCACAATAAAAGAATCTTTGTCAACCAAAAAATGGACTCTCAATCACTCAATAATAAGATTGATTCCATAGTTGTGGAGCTCATCAACAATAGACTTAGAAATCTTATCAACCAAGAAAACTCCTTTTCATTTTAGGATAATAAAATCAGAAAAACATGGCAGAACCTTGTTATTCCCCCCCTCTATGGTAAAGGTGACCCATCTAGTAATTTGGAAAGGAAAATTTGCAAATGGTAAACCCCTAAATTTGGATGGCTTAAATTGAACTTTGACGGAGCCTCAAGAGGTAACCCAGGTATTGTAGGTATAGGATTTATCATCCATGATTGGAATGGAAAAATCATAGCAAAGTGTGCTAAATCTATCAAACCAACCTCAAACAATATGGCAAAATGTTTGGAAGTTTTAGAAGGAATCAAACTATGTAAGGAAATAGGAGTATCAAAGCTTGATATAGAAGGAGACTCCTAAATAATTATTAATGTCATTCAAACTAAGAAAACCCCTAATTAGAAATTAAACTCTAAACTAGAAGAGATATTAGAAATTTTGAATACTATCCCACAATCTGAAGTTAAACATATTTACAGGGAAGGAAACAAGGACGTTGATACCCTTGCTAGTTTGGGAGTTGATGGAGAACATTTTGTTATATACTCATAAGAAACAAGAAACAAATTTTAGAATGCCTACCCATAGGATTCAATATACTTTTTAGAAGCAAACCAAAATCTCAGATAGCTCATCCTGTAGTCTTAGGCAATGAATAAATTTAGTATAGCATAAGAACAGAATCAACAAATACTAACTCTATTAACTCAGTAGTAAGTTATCTCCTCAAAGAGTTCATCTCATTCATTAACCAAATAAACCCCTTCTGGAAGCTTAGTTAGGATAGGCCTCTAAAAATCTTCTCTAGTGCATAGTATCACACTTAAGATATAAACATAATATCCCATATTATAAGGATTTCATTAATATCGAACCATAGCAGGATGAGACCCATATCAATCATGAAACAGAGGCATTCTATACATTTCCCCTCTCAATCTAAATCATAATCTGATTACCCTACTTAATGTTTATACTTATCAATGATTTATCTTTACCCGTACAAAATAAGCATAGACTAGATCTAAGTTCTACTAGCATGAATTTTACTCATCAACCTATAAAAACAAGTTTATCATCCAAGATTGCCATGCCATTGATAAATTTCCCTATAATTGATGCCTTCCCTCAGATTGGGATGAAAATGAGGTCTTAAAAGAATCAATGTGATAAGATAATAAAGCATAATCATAGTGTGGACACCTATTAACACATGTGATATAATGATAAATACTACACATAAAATCTTTAGAGATCTCAGGGAAGAAGAGTGTCAATATAATCATAAACAAGGACAAGGCAAAAATTATTAAATGATCATTCTCTTTAATGAAGAATTATAAATGAAGTAATCTCCCATATATTAGACGACTTAGTAGAAACCCTTGCTAGGTATGCAAAGAAGCCATAACTGAGAAATGGAATCCAAGATCCTTACATTTTTTTCTCAAAGACCACCAAGCCATGGCCTTCAGGGGAACAATCAAACCTGAAAAATGGAACCGAATGTTGAACCCCCTCTCTGTTGTAGCAAGGCAAGCACTAGAAAAGGGTATTAGAGACTATAATTTTGATAATGAGTTTTCCTTTAGAACAAATGGAAACATAGTAGGATAGTTTATAGCTCTATCTATCTTTGTTGGGCATAAGAAAAATGATGTTATTAAGGTTGCAAAGATTATCTTTGTTGAGGATCTTCTAGGCGGACTGGAAAAGATGGTTTATAGCATCGATAATCAACTAACGATTCCACTCCTAGAAATCACTATGAAGACTAAGATAAAAAATCTCTTGGAAATTCCTAAGTCTCAACATGTATCGATGATGACTTTCAAAGATGAGAAACGTTATGATGAATTCTGGTCAAAAATATGTAGGAATTTGGAATAGATGTTCAAAGAACTCCTTAAAGAAAATATGGAGAAGGACTGGTTACTAAATTACTGGAGAGCTGAAGGTTTTGACATCCCGAAAGCATTGGACGAAGTAGAGATGGAAAACATCTGTATCTTGTCCCCGAAGGTGAAAAGACACTCTTAACATTCAAGGAATCCAGTGTAGGATGAAGAAATCATTATCATTGTTAAAAAGAGTGATGGTAATTGGAGTTGCCAAATGTTTCAAAAGGACTAACATACGCCTACATGTTAACAAATGGATAGGATACTTTTTGAGTATTTAGAATGTTATATGAAATAGGTTTATCTATAGTATATAGGGTGTAGTAGGATAAATTAGCAGATTATAGTTAGGGTTAGAATTAATATGTAATAGTTTGATGCATTCGAACCATCCTTGTATTAATATTTTAAAAAAATACAGTATAAAAATTATGTAATAGGTTTTAACTTCAAGAACATAATATGTAATTTTGCTTTATGTCCTAATCTCTAATTTTTCTATTACAACTGCTCATGTATCATTTACTTTTTAGAATAGAATGAAGATACCTTTGAAATTCTCTGACATTAACCAGACGAGGATAAAGATGCTATCTTGAATTTTAAGAAATATTAAAGACAGTCAATTTAGGACCGTATAACACTTCAAAATTAAGGAGTGAAAAGAGGACATTTGTTGAACCAAAGTAGAAGTATTAGACTATATTAAGTTTCAGATTAGCCTCAAAATAACCAAAACATCTATGGTATATGAAGACAAATTTAAATAAAGGCTATGGTATATATGTAGAACGATAGTAGTACAACTTGTTAATTATCAAAAACAAAATGGAGATGTATATGTTTCATTAAGTTTATCAATGTATAAACATTAATATATGTGTGTGTGTGAGTGTGTGTATATATATACACATACATACATATAAATATACTCTTATCCTTTTCATAGAAACTATAATTTGTATAATTATATTACCCTACACTCATATATGTATATAAATCTATAGTTGTTTTTAGCATTTACTTGGGTAGATATCCATTTATATGAATTCATAAGTACATGTAAATAATTTTTCATCCTCCATCACTAACTCTTTAGTTTACGTTTCTGTCCTAGGCAATGAATAGTTGAGTATCTAATAAGCATTTTGGAAGATGAAGAGCTATAAGTTAGATTTAGTGCCTTAAGGTCAGTCTTAGTATTTAACTTTCTCTATGGCAAAGCATTCTTGCCATCCCTATTGCACTTGATGAAGAGAACAAATTAGTCACCTCAAATCTGTTATGTTGAACACCCACTCCCTCATCCTTATAGCGGTTTACTGTATCCTAGGAAGAGAATTTCTTGTAAATGCAAATAGTTGTAGGGTCTATTCTAAAATTCCTACCATGTTTATAACTTCATCCTTCTATATTGATCCATATATAGAAAATATTGGTAAATTATGTTCCAGATAATTCAAACAACATTTTTTAGGCAATCTTGACATAGTCATCCAAAACATCCATAGTGATTTTACTGTTACAAGACCCAAGTGTTTTGAATGGTCTTCAATAAATGAAAGGCATGATCCGTGGACTCCCATCATGATTGTAGAAGATTTTAACTCCCTCCTAGATAGAGAAACAACAATTAAGAGAAATTTAGACTTTTTAATCTTTTTCATGCATATCAGATATTTGATAGAGGGGAATTGGTTTTAGTCGTATTGGCATAATGATGATGTTGGGGAATTGGATAAGGTCTGTTTCAATGAAGCTAAGTCAGAAGACCTAATAGAAGTTTGGTTGGAGGAAGGTGGTCATAATAGGTATAAGCAACAAAGATTTGACCTCCTGAAGGCTTCTGATCATCAGTTGGGCAGAGAAGGTAGCAAATCTGACTTAGATTAATATGGACCCACATTCTCTATACTCTATCTATGCCTGCAAGAACCATTCATTCATAATAGTGATGTCTTGATAATAAAGGCTATTTCACACCATTTATTCAGGATATGTATATGGATAAATACCATTAGATGGATTATTTATTAGTCTCTTATCTGGAATGAATTACAGGGCAATATAAAGATATATTCATATAAGAATTCCAAAAGTTATGGATATTCAGTTTCAATAAACCATTGTTATTTGTGAATGCATCACCTCCTAAAAATAAAATACATAAAAATTAATTGGCTCAAAAAGTAGAATGGTAGCTTATATGATTCATGCAGTCAATTAATGTCAAATATCAACCAAAAATTCATTAACACACTAGTTAACTATAGACTTAGATTTTGAATAATGATAAGTAGTAGAATACATGTTTATGTTTATTTCAGTATCAGTCATAACAACTGACATTTATAGGTGATTGTAAACATAGATATTTTAGATATTATCTTTCTTCACTCAAGTTGTAAGTATCTAAGAATAAATAGAGAAGTTCTTTTCTGTTTAAATTCTGTGTGAAAACTAGGCATTACTCCCTCTCTGGCGCCTTTCAAATTCTAGGGATTTGGCTATAGTGACAAAACATACCACATTGTCAGATGCTTACAAATATGCAGAGGACACCACAAAGAATGCACTACCTTATATTGTTTCAAATATTTATTATTCTTATTCAGATGTATGTATGTGTATGTATATATATATATATATATATATATACACACACACACACACACACACACACACACACATATGTGTATATATAATTATTTTAATATCAATATATATATAATCATATTAATATATATATTTATATACGTATGTATATATATAATTATATCAATATATATATATATATATATATATATATATATATATATATATATATATATATATATATATATATATATATATATATATATATATATATATATATATATATATATTCACATGTATAATTTCATTTAGATAAATATAGATAGAGGTAACTAAGCTAAGGCTAAATTTTAGTCGAGTTAATAATTCTAATTGATTTCTATCATATAAAAGTCTTAAATTCATCAATAGAAATTGATGAATAAATGGTGAAGGTTATTTCCTATCTCCTTGAAATAATCAGCTATAGATGATATGTCGGCATAAGAATAGTAAAATTTACATAGTGAAATAGATGGCATAAGATTTAGAAATCCAAATAAATGTATATAATAGCCTCATTTTTTAGTTTTAGATGTCTGTTTTATGATTTTGTTTTATGAATGTCTAATGATTATTTGAAATTTGAAAGTAGAAGTATGAAAGAAAGGGATTGAATAATGGTAAATTCTCTCTTTATTCAAAGATGTGGGATGGGATAAGTAACAGTTCCAGAGTACTTTCGCTTATATTGTGCTCCTTTATCATAGTAATAACAGATTTCATTCTATTTTCCTAACATATTAACTAGTTGTGGAGATATTTTTTAGTAAGCTTATTTGTGTGTGTGTGAAAATTGTACCTAGCTAGAGACACAACACTTCAGTAAAACATTATTGGTTAATATGTCAGAAATCTGCAATATGAATAAATAGAATTAACCAGATGATTTACTGCCTTCTAGTAGGTGCGAGTATGGTATTATTAGATTCAGACTGAGATCAGTGACAATGCAACACCTAAACGAAGGATTTAAATGATTGAAAGTAATGAAGATGAAATGCAGATTAATCTATTTTTTTGGATTTTGTATGCAATAAGATAAAAAAAAATGATATGAAATTAATCTAGAATGAGTTGGAATTATATGAAAATTGATCTAACAATGATATGCTATGATGAATGAATGAGTGCTATGAACCCTAAAAAATAATAACAAAAATCTCACAATCGCCTTGTTCACAAAAATTTGATTCTTCAGATGCAAATTCGCCAAAGTAAGGATGCAAATTCGAGGGATCCTTTTGTGAGGAGCTGAGCCTTGATTATATAGAAATCTAGGGCTTGAGGATGCATTGAGAAAAGCCATAAATCACTCTTGATAAACTCAGGTTGATTTTTGAGTTAACAAGAAATCAGGAATAGATCAACTCATAAAATCATGCAAAAGCACTGTTTGACTCAAAATAGAGTTTAGTTCACTTTTTCAATTCATCATCAAATGTTGAGTTTTAGAAACTTAACAAATTGAAATTGAAAATTGATTTAAAGTTGACTGCTTTTCTGATTGTGCACAATTTAATATGAATTAATTTAAAAATAAAGTAGTTTATTCTCAACTTAACTGATTTTGAGTTAAAACAATTGATTTATGGGTTAATCAATTATTAAATCAAACTTTTATTCCAAAACTATATCATTAAATATTGACAATGGATTTAATCAATTAAATAAGAATTTAATCAATTATTCATAGGATTTTTTATTTATTGTCAAGATTAAATAATATTAATTAGGAATAAATGCAATTAAATTTAATTAAATAATTAAGTGGAAAAATTTAATTAATTAATTAAATATTCAACATATCCAATTGATTAACTTTAGGATAAATAATGACATTTATCGCCAAATAATATTTAATTAAAGATAATCAGGATAATTAGGAATATTCAAGGAGATGCAAAATTAAGATAAATCAATTAGGGTTTTGATAAACTGATGTGCAGATGTGCCTTAGGTTAGGACTTTGATGTCGATTTCATTTGATTTGATGATGTAGGAGGTTAATGAACCTATAGCCCATTTTTGGGGTATTACATTTTGCCCCTCTTTGAATTACTGTACGAAGCGTAATGGTTCAAAGAATAATCTATTTTTGATGATGATGTGGACTTAGTTATGTGATGGAGAAACTGATCCTCAGAGATGAACTGATTCTGAGACAGAAGTCGATTGATAGATTTGAAGATGTTGGTGATTCAGGTCCTAGTTGACCAAGAGTCGCGATGATGCTAACTATATCAACAATGAACTGGTGATTATGAAGAAGTGTCAAAACACCTAATTTTGAACCTATGATTATGAAGAAGTGACTGTCCTGACTCCAAACTTGATTGTCCAAAGGAATCAAAAGGATGCTAAATCTGAACCCTTCAGTTATGAAGAACCAAGGAAATAACACAATTGAACCGATGGTTACAAAGAGGTGATACAATTTGCAAGTTTGATTAGGATACCAGATTGATATGGATCTTGATGAATCTAATATGCCCCAAGTGATGTGCCCCTAGCGATGAGGTCTTTTGATGAATTAGCAACTAGACGTGGTTGTTGTCTTGATTACTGAGGAAAGATTTGATTGAGAGAATTAGTTAATGATGTGTAATACCATGCCCCCTTTGGGATGAAAATTGAAATCTGACTAGAAAAGCCAGTGTTTGAGTAATTAGAAGCATGTTAATTGATTGTAGACTTGGTTGTACATGTCTGGGAACGCGTTCTACATCGTTTAGAGGTCCTAGAGACCAAGTTTGACTAGGTTTGATAATGAGTTGACCATGGTTGACCAAGTTTAAATTCAAATAGTTTGATGTTAGATAATCAGTTAAGTTGAATCCTAGATTCATTTGATGTTTACAAGGTCGATTATGCAAGCAGTCGGTCGTCCTGGGTCCGAAAATTTTAAATCATGATTTTGACAATATAAATGATCTCAGATTTTGATTTTGATCCCAAAAATGGATTCAGAACGTCAAAATTAGCTAGGGGTGCCTACTTGGTCATCTGTTAAGAAGACCTTCATGCGATACTCAGTCCTTATGATATGTTTAGCATAGTTTTGGAGAATTATCAAGCATCGAGCCGAATTGAAATCGTGAGATAAATACAACCATGCAAAGTGCAAAATGAAATGCAGACCTAGGACCTAGGACTTAGTCACTGATCATGTGTCAGTCTTTTTCATCACTGAATATTTATTAGGTAACCGGATAGTCGATACAATGTCCACTGGCTAGACAACCATGGACATATGAATATTGACTTTTAGTCAGAAAAGTCAAATTTAGATATAAGCACCAAGGCATAAATGCCAGGATGACCTGAATATCATGTCCATTTTGATATTACAATTTGTATAAGCATCAAAACATAAATGTTGTGATGACCTAAATACACCTTGCGTACAAACACACCAAGAAAAGGAGAGATCATTCTCATTCTTACATGAATTTTCCCACAGTGACCCTTTATCGTTCACATCCTTGGGTATCAACATGGTTTATAGTAGAGAACAAGAAATCACTTAAAAAGACAAAGTTAGATCAAACTTCCTTGAATTTTCTAGGTATCAATGGTTGAGGTACACATGGTCATCCAATCATGGTGGTCATCCAATCGTGATGGAGGCACTTATAGTGGACACCAATTCAATCCAGAATTTCCAAAGTTATTAGATTTTCACTCAAAGCATAAAACAAAGAAAAGATTATTCCCCCAATCATCACTCTCTAAATCCTGTAAAGGACATCATAGAAGAGCTCAAAAGGACACAATATGCAAAAATTTCAATGTGAATCAGTAAGCATACAAAGAAGATTAAAGCACATAACAAAGATTGTTTTCATTCGTGTTGATGTTTGTTTGTGTTGTTGTAGATGCAAAATCCTTTTTGGTGAGGATATTGACTGACTGACTTGGATGTAGCTTCAAAGGACTTTTGAATGGATATGACACGTCTGAGGGACTGAGGACTGTAGGATATGACATTGATTGCCCCCAAGTTTAAACATTGATAGGATACTGATGCTTTTGCTAACTAACTTTATTGAAAACAATGATATATACATGCTAAAGCAGACTGAAAGCTAGGAAGGACCAAGATTGCGTTGATAGATGGAGCATTTTGATACAAGTGGTGCCCGTTTGCCGAGTTTTCACCATCTTGGCAAAGATTCTATTTTTGCTACCAGGGCGCCTGTTTCCAAGTTTTCACCAAGGCACTTTTTCTTTTTCTCATTTTTTTGTATTTTTCATTTTTCTCATTTTTTTGTATTTTTCATTTTTTTATTTTTTTTCATACTTTTCATTTTTAATTTTTTTTGTGATACATCAAGGCACCTATTGCTAGGTTCTCACCAAGATGATCATTTTTTTCAGGAATTTTTCTAATTTTTATGATTTTTTCAGGATATTTTACCATAGACTGAATATCTTAGGCATGGAATTTCTTCAGATGGAGAACATTGATTGGTTCTTAGAGTTATTCTCCTTCAATCGTTGAGAGTTGATAGGCTCCAGAGCCAAAAGTAGCAGTGATAACAAAGGGACCCAGCCAGTTGGTTTCAAACTTCCCCTTGCGTTCTCGATGTGATTGATTTTTAGGATTTTCTCTCAAGACTAGATTGCCAACCTGAAATTCTCTATGTCAGACTTTCTTGTTGTAGCCTCTAGACATTCTTTTCTGATATACTTTGAGATGATCATATGCTACTTATCTGTGCTCATCTAGTAGTTCAAGTTCTTGCAACCTAGACACTCTATAGTCATCATCAGTTACTAGACCCTGCATTCTGATTATTAGTGATGAGATTTTAACCTCAATAGGTAGTACCACTTTAGACCCATAAACTAAAGTGAATGGTGAAGCTCCAATGGGCATTCTAATACTTGTTCTGTAGGCCCAGAGAGCTGGATTGATCATGAGATGGCAGTCTCTTCCTGTTTTGTTAACTGTACAATGCAAGATTTTCAACAGATTCTTGTTTGATGCTTCTGCTTGTCCACTCCCTTGAGGATAGTAAATGGATGACCAATGTTGTGTAATCTTGAATTTAGCACACAAGGAATCTAAGTCCTTATTCTTAAATTGGCCACCATTATCTATGACTATTGAATGTGGAATTCCATACCGACTTACGATGTAGTTCAGAATGAGCATTGAAACTTGTTTGTCGATTGCTTGAGTCAAAGGAAATGCTTCTACCCATTTTGTAAAATAGTCTATAGCTGTAATGATATGGGTATGTCCATTGGAGGAATGTGGATAAATGGATCCAATGAGATCAAATGTCCATTGTTGTAAAGGCCATTGTGTAGTGAAGGGAATAAGATCTCTCCCTGGTGCATGAATCAAGTTTCCATGTACTTGACATTTTTTACAGTTCTTTGCATATTTAATAGCCTCTTTTTCCATTTCAGGCCAATAGTACCCAGCCCTAATAAGTTTTTGAGCTAGTGTTAGACCGTTCGAATGTGATCCACATATATCGTCATGGAATTCCTCTAATGCACATTGAGACTCTTCACATTCTAAACACCTAAGAAGTGTACCATCTAGACTCCATTTGTACAGATCATTACCAATGATGACATATCAGGATGTGTTTTGAATAAGTTATCATTTCTCATGTCGGTTGAAGGAATCAGGGATGATTTGGTCTTTAAGGTAGGAGTATAGGTTTTTGTATCTAGAAGAATCATGACCAAAAAAAGTGCAGATCATGTGGGTTTCAGGGGAATCATATGCAGGAAATGATAGTGCTTCCACCAGGAACTCATAGCGTATCTCATGTTTGGGTTGCTATAGTAAAGATGATAGTGTTTCCATAGCATCAAAAGCCTTGTTCTTCATTCTAGGAATCTATTCAAAAGTGATAGATATGAAATATTTCTTTAAGTCATCTACCATGTGCTTGTATGGAACAAGTTTCTCATCTTTTGTCTGGTACACATTATTGACTTGGTGTATGACTAGATGTGAGTCTCCATGAATGTGTAACTCTGTCACTTGCCATTCTATCGCTATCTTCGTACCATTAAGTAGAGATTCATATTCAAAAATATTGTTTGTGCAAGGAAATTTTATTCTGAATGCTTTAGGTATTGAGTAACCTTGTGGTGTTATGAATGATATGCCTACTCCAGATCCATTATATGTGTAAGATCCATCAAAGAAAAGATGCTAAGTCCTAGGAGATATGTGCATGATGGATGAATTAGGAAATTCCATTTGTAATGGTGTATCATCAAATAGTGGTGCTTCAACCAGCTGATCTGCAATGACTTGGCCTTTAATAGCTTTCCTCTCAACATATTCTATGTCAAATTCGCTCAATAGCATCACCCATTTAGCTAGTCTACCTGTGAGGGAAGCTTTTCTTAGTAGGTACTTTAGTAGATCAATCTTAGCTATTAACTGTGTAGTATGAGCTAACATGTAGTGTCTCAGTTTCTTTGATGCAAAGATCATAGCTAGACATGACTTCTCTATCATTGAATAGTTCTTCTCATGTGCTACCAATGTTTTGCTAATATAATAAATAGCTCTTTCCTTCTTGTTTTCATCATGTTGTGCTAGTAATGCCCCCAGTGATGTATTTGTGGCAGAGACATACAGGATCAATGGCTTCCCATTTATAGGAGGCATAAAAATAGCGGGATTTGATAGATATTTCTTGATGTGATTGAAGTTATTTTCACACTCCTCATTCCATGTAAAAGTCACACCTTTATGTAATGTATTTGTGAAAGGTTGTGATATATCTACTAGCTGAGATATGAAATGTTTGATTGATTGCACCCTTCCTTATAAGGTCCTCATTTGACTAATATTTTTGGGAGGTTGCATCTCCATGATAGCTTTGACTTTAGCATGATCTACTTCAATGCCTTTCTTTGAAATAATGTAACCTAGGAGCTTTCCAAAAGTGACTCCAAAAGCACACTTTTTAGGGTTTAGTCTGAGGCTAAACTTCTCCATTCTATCCAGTATTTTGCTCAAGTCATTCAGATGTTCAAATCTTATCATTGATTTAGCTAAGGTGTCATCAACATAATCTTCCATAGTTTGATGCATCATGTCATGAAAGATAGATGTCATAGCCCGTTGATATGTAGCACCAGCATTTTTAAGGCCAAATGGTATGACATTCCAACAAAAAGTACCCCATGCACATGTGAAAGCTATTTTCTCTTGATCTTCTGGACCAATTTTGATTTGGTTGTATCCGGAGAAACCATCCATTAAAGAATACATTTCAAAGCCCGCGGTCATGTCCACTATCATATCGATGTTTGGTAATGGAAAATAATCCTTAGGGAATGCTTTATTTACATCTCTGAAATCTGTGCATACTCTTATAGATTTGTTAGGTTTTGATATTGGAAAAATGTTGGAGATCCATTCTGCATAATCTATAACTTAGATAAATCCAACTTTTAGTAACTTTTCTAGCTCAGCTTTGACTAAGAGTGCAACATGTGGATGCATCTTTCTCAACTTCTATTTAACGGGTTTGACTCCTAGAGCAATAGAAACATGATGTATTATCAGATTTGGATCTAACCCTAGCATATCTGAATACTTCCATGCGAAGTTAATTTTCTTCTCTATTAAGAAAGTGGTGAATGCCTATTTTTCTTCTTCTAAAAGAGATTGTGCTACATGAATCAGTTGTGGTTCCTCTGTTGTACCCAAGTTGATAGATTGAGTGGGCTCTATCAATAATGGAGATTTGTCATGTAAATGACTCAGAAGGACGTCAAATATCTCATCCTTAGGCACCTCAGGGAGGTTTTTACCTTCGGATACATCTTTTATTTTTACTATTTTAGGTTCTAAGACTGCCACAAAATGGTTTGCACCCTCAGAAATCTTTTTCTTTTTGCTTTTGTTTTTTTGACTGAGATATTTGATATCTGACTCTATAATGCTAACGCTAGGTTCACTAATGGAAGTCATCATAGGTTCCAGTGCATTGAGGTAACAGGAAAGGGCATAGTTAGTTTGAAAGGTATGGATATCTTGGTTTGGATTAGTAAATGTTCAGTCAATAAGCTTTGGATGGTGGATAGTCAATGTAGGGAAGGATTGGGAAATGGTGTTCATGCATATGGTGTTGTCATCATTGGTCCTAACCTGACTCTTGAATTCAAAGGTGATATTACTACTCAGAATGTTCATTTCGCGAATAGTTTCAATGTCATTATTGGATTCCACTTCCGTAGTAGGTGGATCAGACTCATTAAGTTCGTCATTTCGCTCTAGACTCATGTCAGATTTAGGTGAATATTAGTGATTGACATCAATGTGTTTTTCAGTGATAATCTCATCTTCTTCTGGAATAACTCCCCATTCATAGTCATTTGATTCATCCTCTGATTATTCATCTAGACCTTTTGGGAAATTTGAGAACATGTGTAAAGTTAGGACGAATCCCCCAAGCAAGATTACCTTCAGATTTTGATTTGAATTCATACTCATGGGAGTCTATTTCAGAATCACTCTTGTATCCCAAATTTTTAGCTATTGTGATAGGTTTTCCTTCCTCTTGTTTAGTAGTAGGTTCTTGTGTAGCTACCACATTGATATTCTCCTTAGGTTTTTCTTCATCTTTAAAAAGATCTAGTATTTCTTGAGGTAAACGTTCATAAGAAATAAGCTCAGAGGTGTCTGAATCATCACTGTTTGATTGTTGTGTTTCTTCCTTTAGCTAAGTTTCTGTTGATGGTTCAATCTTCTCTAAGACATGTGGAGAGTTTTTGTTGAGATGAAAAGGCTTCTTTTGATATCCCAGGCCTGTAGTATCATTGGTCATCCTTCCACAATGTTCAATTGGTGTTACAATGCCTTTGCCTCTTGTTCCTAGAGGTCCTTTTCTAGTGTATCCCATTTTAGACATGAGTTTATGACCTGGTCCATAAGATTTGACAAGGATTTTAGGCATTTTAGAGTCACATTTCTGAAGTGTTGGGGATTGTGACTCATCTTTGTATAACCATGCTAGTATAGCTTCTTCCTTATCAGATTCTTTCTTGGACATTTTTTCTGTGATAAAACTCCCATTAAATATGACTTGGGATTCTTTAGCAGTAGGTTTCACTTTTTCTGAAGGTTGTCCATAAGATTTTGGGGACAACGGGAGAGATGTAAGAGATAAGACTGGTTCCATTGTATATTCTCCCATACCTGTGTCCTTAGTTTTGACTTCTTTGGAAATGTCCTCCATCTTAGATGTAGTTGCAATGTCTATTTTCTTGGTGAAACATTCTCTATTATGTGGAAAAAGTTTGTCAGCACTTTCTTTCAAGGCATTACAAGATGTGGATATGTCAATTGGAATTGTGACCTCTACTCCATCATAAGGAAATTTCACACATTGATGCTATGTTGATGGGATAGTTTGCATTTCATGTATCCAAGGCCTTCCTAGAAGAACTTTGTAAGCCAATGGAAGATATAGAACTTGACAAGTGATGTCTTTGATAACAGGTCCTATTCTGATAGGTAGGATAATTTTTCCCTTGGAAGATCTTTCTTACTCATCATATGCTTTTATGGTTATCTTCTTCTTAGGATCAATAGCATCTTTTGATAATCCCAGTTGTGTGATCAATTTGTAGGAATAGATATTTAGACCAGGGCCTCCATCTATCAACACACATTTGACATGATGTTTTTGGATCAAGACTTCAATATGCAAGGGCTGGTTATGCGGATGACTTAATGAATTTTCATCTTCCTCTGAGAAGGAGATATACCAGGGTGATGTCAGATGACCAACCATAGTTTGGAATCTATCTAGATCAAGATTGTCAGGAACATTGGAACCGAGTAGAGCTTTATCCAGAATAGTCCTATGAGTAGGAGATATCCAAAGCAACTCAAACATGGATATTTTTGTATTTGTGTGTTGGAGTTGTTGGACAATACTATATGATGTTGGCCTTGTGTCTTTAGGATTTGATGATTTTGAGGCAGCCCTCTATTTGGAAGTGTAATACCCCAAAAATGGGCTATAGATTCATTAACCTCCTACATCGACATATCGAACGAAATCGACATCAAAGTCCTAACCAAAGGCACATCTGAACATCATCGAATCCTAATTGATTATCTCAAATTTTGCATTGGGGAATATTCCTAATAATATTCCTATTTATCTTAATTATCTTTAATTTAATGATTATTTGGCGATAAATCCTATTTATCCTAAAGTTTGATTAATTGAATATTCTAAATATTTAATTAATTAGATTTAATACTGCCACTTAATTATTTAATTGAATTTAATTATATTTATTCCTAAATTGTATTATTTAATTTTGACAATAAATCCAAAATCCTATGAATAATTGATTAAATTCTTATTTAATTAATTAAAGCAAGTTGTCAATTTTTAATAATATTATTTTTGAATAAAAGTTTGAAAATAATTGATTAACCCATAAATCAATTGTTTTATTTTTCAAAATCAGTTAAGTTGGAAATAAATCACTTTATTATTAAATTAATTCATAAATAAAACATGCACAATCACAAAAGCAGATAACTATCAATTATCAATTAAAGCTAAACTCTATTTTGAGTTAAACTCTGCTTTTTGCATGTTTTTGTGAGTTAATTATCCTTTATTTAAAAATAACTCAAAAATCAACTTGAGTTATTTGAGTGATTTATGAATTTTTTCCATGCACCTCCAAAGCCCTAGATTTCTATAAATTAAAGCTTCAGCTCATCTTAAGTCATCTCATATTTTTGCAAACTTATGCTAGCGAATTGCTATCTGGAGAATCGAAGCATCTTTGCAAATCAATAGCTTTGTGAGATCACCTTTGTTTTCATATCATTGTTAGAATTTTTGCATATCAATTTTCATACAGATTTTAGATTTCATATCCAGATTTTTCATTCTAATTGCACAGAAAAACAAAAAAATAGATTAATTGCATTAATTTCATATCTAGATTTTGCATTCAAATCCTTTGTTTAGGTGTCATCAAGGTCACTGATCTCGGTATAATCTAAGAATACATACTCACATCTACTAGAAGGCAGTAAATTGCCTGGTTAGTTTAGTTTTTCATTTATTGCATGATTTCGATTTCAACTAACCTCTAATATTTTACTGAAGTGTTGTGTCTACAGAATAGGTACAAAATTCACACACACATTTTTGGCACCCACCGTGGGGCAACCCACCTTTACATGCTAGTTTTGGTTATTTCTTTGGAGCTAACTCCCTTGTGCAGATTTACTTGGAGACTAAAACCCTAAATTTTCAAAGATTTAATTTTATCTCCCAAACGGCTCATATTTTTCATCTGCAATTTTTTTTTCAAGTTGGAGACATATCAGGGAAGCTTCGATAAAAAATTTAGAATTTTCCAAGATGTTTTGAATTTTTAATAATTATTTTTCAATTTTTCATAAATAATTCATTTTCGGCCCAAATCATCATATTTTTTTGAAATTTTTATATTTTTGGAAATCACTTCAAATTCTATAGGGCATCCATTCTTTTTTTTTTAAATTTGGATGCAATATAATAGCTCAAATACTCAATTTACAAAAACTGGTCTATTTTGGTAAAATAGGTCTCTAGGGCACAAATGAAGAGATTTTTCTAAAATTTTTACATTTTTGGAAAGCTCTCTATTTTTTAGTAGGGGTCTTTATTTTTCATTTCTATTTTTGTAGCTAAAATCATATCAAAAAAATTAGATCTTGTTGACTAGGTCAAATGCAACCAAAAAAAAAAAAATTTGTGATGGGTATGCACTTATTTTTCATATGATTCAATGCATGATATGAGTTGTCATTTGGATTATTTGCTGATTATTATTGCTCCTAACAATTGGTTTTCAGATCTAACCCTAGGGTTTGCATAAGTTGAATATACCTTGCATATCTTGTTTGCTTGTTGGCTTGTTGGAGAGTTCATGGCTTGCTTGCATGGAAAAGCTCAACAAAAATGTTAAAATAGGTAAAATATACTAAGCGCATTGCGAGGAACTTAGGTATTCTATTACATCTGATAAAACTTCATTTTGGGATATAAAAAAAACTCTCTTGTGTCAAGCTTGTGTGACTTTTCTTGCTTTCATATCACAGACTTCATTTTGGGCTCTAAAAAAATGAACATAGATTTTCTTTCAACATCTTTGTTACACATAGTAAATAGGCCCTATGAAAACTATTTGTGGCTCTTGAGAGAGTGAGTTTTCATCGAAACTCTTCTCAACGAAGGAACCCTTGTAGGTAGGGAGGATACTGAGAGAGTCTCACATTCCACTAGATCCGTGTGTCTTCAACTTTTGATCGAGGCATTCTCTCTCCGAAGAGGTTGATAGATCATAAGGGGTTGATGTCATAGATCTTTGTGAGATAATCTTGGTTTTAGCATGTCAGATTAATATGTCTACTTTGTTTAGGTTAAAAGTGAAAAGGCTAGGGGATTATGCTCTACTTCCTTTTTAGATAGTACCAGAAACCCAAATCCTTAAATCTGGAACTAGTCTCCATGTGGTATATCTTGTGAATCACCTTTAGAGAGGGTTAACCGTAGTGGACATTCCCTTAATTGGGTCAACCATGTTGACAGAACCTCAAGCGGTAATAGCCATTTTCATCGTGGTAGTGACAACTGCTATATAAATGTCATGTTGGAAGAAATCTCCATAGGTGTGGTCTCTTGTTGGGCTATCAAATCTCCCTAGCAGATCCTGAAGATTAAGTTCTCAGACTGTGTCAAAACCCCAGTGTGCCTGGATTGGAGTTCGCCCTCTTGGATCATAAAAGTTGCAGAGTCAAACCATTACTAAAAACCCTAGTGAAGACAAATTTTCATTTTCTTGGAATATGTGCGTTAATGCAAAATTTTTTGGAACATACACAATTAGCACTTCTAAGGATTAGCACAAATAAGTTACTTAATTGTTCATGTGCAAGGTTGCTTTTGCCCTTGTTCATTGTCTTCAGACATGCTTGAAATCACTTGCTTGCTATTTTGCGTGCTTGCTTATCTATCTAGTTACTAAAAATAAACAAATCTGTTACAATCCTCAAATTTGGACATTGAAATTTGCAAACAATCTGAAACTGAGAACCCAAAAATTTGCAAAAATTGAAGTAAAATTTCTTTCTAGAGTCAAAAGTCATTCATCAAGTCATAAAGTCATACAAGTTTTTTAATTGTCGTTTCATGGTATACCCACTATTGTACGAGCCTTCAGAAAGTCATTTGAGAAGTTTTGAAAAATTGCCAGAAAGTTGTCAAAATTGCTAGATATCCAGCTTTTCCAGCCTATTTCTAGAGCCTGTCAAGAAAATCATTGTGTTAGGAACAAAGCAACAAACTACTAAGAATCCAATCATTTTCCTAAAGTGGCCTTGCTAAATCCGATTTAGCCTTCTGTTTAATCGATTTGAGTCTTTATCATCTTGTGTCAAAACCTCGTCATAACTATCAATCTTCAATCAATCATCAAAATGGCTAAGTGTTGTGAACTCGTGTCCGCTATCTTTTGGGAATCTACCCATACATCTAGGGCATAGTATCCCTCATCTAAGTCAAATCTATACTTCAATTAATCAAACCTTGACAAGGTTGCGTCATTTGATCATCTTGATTCAATTCATTCTTCAGTTGTCTTCATCTTGTTTTTTTGATTCACCCAAGGTTAATGGTGGAAACTAGAGCTTCCTCTCACAATAAATCTGAGGAAATATCTCATACCTTACCATTGACTCATATCCAAGGTCCAACTCTTGAGAAACTCTACAATTCTGGTATTTACGAAGATGACGGTCTTGGCAACATTCAATTGAAATCTAGTTACATTCCCCCTCCATCAATTCAAGGAGTCAATCAAAAAACTCTACATCAATCTATTCCAGGGAGTCTTAAAACTTCTAACATGTTTCAAAGAATCAGTACACATGAGGAAGAAACTCTAATCACCGCTATGATGAAATAGATGCACACTATGCAAGTCAAACTTAACAAACTTGAGAAAGAAAAGGAACCTAAAGAGTTCTCCATGGAAGCTCTATGCCCTTTTCCATTTGATAAAGACTTTTACATGTCACCATGCCCTTGGACAGAATATGAGCAACGTGATAATCCTTTTGATACTTCTTCCATGGAGAGTGACACACCCATCTTTGAAGACTATGATGACTATGATGAGGGACAATATAATGATACCTATGACACCTCTGTTCCTAAAAGTCCTCCTCATCATGTGCTTGTGCTTACTGGAAATGGGACATCACATTGGATAGATCATGATGGTGATCCATATGATTCTAATTTTGAAAGAGACTTTGATGATTTCTGTGAACAATACCTAGATGATACATCTACTTCTATTGAGGAATATACAATGTACCGCATTGATTATAAATGTGCATACTACAAGGATCTCTCCTCTAAGAACTCTCATGCTGAAAATAAAGATTACACTCTCAAGAAAGATCATGTTAATGTTGAACCATTGTCTTGTGATGGTTCCCTTCCATCCCCTACTTCCTCCAATACCCATACATTTCCTAAAGCTTCCAAGTCTATCAAATCTTTCACAAGTCTTTCATCCACCAAAGGTCCTAATACTTTTCATGCAGTTTCCTATAGTTATCCTCAAGGGCTACCTCTTAAAGAAACTCAAGCTAACCTTCACTTGGCTGCAAATACTTTCAATAATGCTAAACCTAAAGAGCCTAAGCCTTTATACACTATAATGCCCACTTCAGCTAGTCCTTCACCATCTCTTCCAAAGTCTTCCATACAATCCCAACATGCTTCCTTGTTCTTAGAAGTGGCTCCATGTCAAGAGGACTCTAAAAATGATAAAGAAAATAACATAAAGAAAGATCAAGATCAAGAAACCTCTATGTCATCCAATCCTTTTCATGATGTCTTTTATTTGCTTCAGGATTCTTTTGATCCTGCACACCCTTTTTCATCCATTCCACCATGTCTTAAGTCTTCTCCTAAGCAAGATCAGGCTACTACTTACACTGTTGAGCATATTGACAATCAAAATAACCTTACCCCACTTCCACTTTCTAAAGATGATACTTCCATTAAGGTTGGTAAAAATGGTGTTGTTACTTCCAATGTTAAGCCTATTGAAAATCAAGAGAAAAATTATGTGCTTATGCTATCCAAAGATCTTTTTCAAGATCAAAGTCTTCCATCTTCTTATTCTACCACTCCATGTTCATTTCCACTTTCTACTCTTCCTAAGTCTTTGCAAGCTTTGAATAATACAATCAAAGAAGGTGCTCATATTCAAGATGTCCATGATTCTATTGAAAATCCTAATGCTCACTCTAAATGTGCTGATATCCTTGGTTGTCATATAGATGCTGATGAACTTGTTAATTATCCTTTTGCATCTTCCAATTCCATCCTTGGACCTCTTCCACCACTACAAAGGGCTTCACGTCTACCTTCCATCTTGGGTCCCTATGTCCCTTCACTTTCCCCTCCTAACTCTTCTAATTCGCCATCCATCTTGGGTCCTTACATACCTCCATCTCCCATCTTTCCTCAAGATCAACATAGATGCATACCCTTGAATCCTTTTCACCCACCCACCCATTTAAACCTGTCATATCCTCCTTCTTCTTCCACAAGTCCCAAGTTCTTTGGAAGTAACTTGAATGTTCAATACAAGAAAAAGAAGCAATACAAGAATCCATCAAAAAGAGAAGATCACCATGTCTCCTCTAATCGACATGGAGGCATAAAGTCAAAAGAGATATCTAAGAAAAAAACTACAAGACAAGTATGGGTTCCAAAATCCATCATTAAAGATATTCTCTCTAGATTATCAAAAAGAAATGAAAAGCCTACAGCTATATGGATTTCAAAGTCTCTCTTGAAAGAGTCTGGTGTTGAACAACAAGTGAAGTTGACATTCAAGCTTCCAAAGGCTTCCACTTCATCTTCTTCCAAAAATATTCTTCCATTCCATGAGCCTAAACCTCAACCCCTGCTATCCATTCGCCATATTCTTTCATGTATTTCTTCATTCATGTTTCCTCCATCCTCTCGCCATCCTTCAAGGTTTGTGTTGATGTTGATCTTGCCTTCCTTTCCATCTACCCTTTCACAATCCTTCCATTCGTTATCTTTCTACCTTCTATCCTTTTTCCTCATTTTCCTATTCCTCCTATCTTCCAACCTCACTCGCTTTACATAAAACCTTATCCTCCATTTTTCTCTTCCATCTCCCTTTCCCTATCTGCATCTTTGAGCATATCATTTTGAATCCTTGGCATATCATGATTTTATCCTTTCAAGGAGCATTATCTAAAAAGTTTGCCTTCTTCCAAAAAAAAAAAAATTGAAATGAAATTTATTTTTTTTGAAAATGTGCCTTGGTGAAAACTTGGAAACAGGTGCCTTGGTAGCAAAAGTAAAGAGAAATAAATTCATCCTATGGTGAAAACCACTCCCTTGTGGCACCTTGGATAAGTACCATGATGAAAACCTGGCAATCAGGCATCATGCATAGTTCTTCTACATATTTCATCAATTTCATCTTCTCTCTTTGATCTTGACAATGTTGATCTATACACGACATTTAGCTATTTTGTGAGTTGTCTTACGATGATCTTGCTTTCATTCCATTCATGTTTAGCCTTCATATTTATTTTCCTCCATTCATTATAGCCTTTCGCTATCCTTTTCCCCTTTGGTCTTGATCTAAGAAAAAAGAAGAAGAAGAGTGAAACATGATGCTATGAAACCTCTTGACATGTCTACTCCTTTGGACTACATCCTTTCCTTCTTTGGCATTACACTTTTGTGGCTTATCCTATGCTGGCCTTTCATTGCTTGTCCAAATGAGCTTTACATGACATTATTTTTCCCTAGCTTGGGGTACCCTTGAGGATTTCTTCCCTTCATTCTCCTTCATTCTCTTGTCTTCCATCTCTTCCCCCAACTTGCTAATCCCTCTTGTTCTCCACCTTGCTAGACATTGGGACTGGACGATATGATCTTTCTTGGGAGTTTGCAATGGAGAAAGATGCAATCAAGTTTGCGCAAGAACTATCAAAAGTGTCAAGTGCATGGCAACCTAATTCATGCTCCAGGGAGAGATCTAATTCCCTTTACTACACAATGGCCTTTTCACCAATGGGCATTTGATCTTATAGGGGCTATACATCTTCATTCTTCTAATGGACATACCCATATAATCATAGCTATAGATTATTTTACAAAATGGGTAGAAGCAGTCCCTTTGACACAAGCAACTGGAAAACAAATATCTATGTTCATATTGAACTATATCATATGCAGATATGAGATACCTCATTTCATAATTACAAATAATGGTGGACAATTCAAGAACAAAGATCTAGATGATTTATGTGCTAAATTCAAGATTACACAACATTGGTCATCTATCTACTATCCTCAAGGGAATGGACAAGCAGAGGCTTCAAACAAGAATCTATTGCAAATCTTGCACCATATAGTTAATAAAATAGGAAGAGACTAGCATCTCATGATCAATCCAGCTCTTTGGCCCTACAGAACAAGTATCAGAACACCTACTGGGGCTACACCTTTCACTTTAGTTTATGGGTCTGAAGTGATACTACCTATTGAGGTTAAAATCCCATCACTAAGAATCAGAATGCATGGTCTAGTAACTGATGATGACTACAGAGTATCTAGGTTGCAAGAACTTGAACTACTAGATGAGTGCAAACAAGCAACATATGATCATCTCAGAGTATATCAGAAGAGAATGTCTAGAGGTTACAACAAGAAAGTCAGATACAAAGAATTTCAGGTTGGTGATCTAGTCTTGAGAGAGAATCCTAAAAATCAACCACAATGAGAATGCAAGGGGAAGTTTGAACCCAACTGGATGGGTCCCTTTGTAATCACTGCTACTTTTGGCTCTAGTGCCTATCAACTCTCAATGACTGAAGGAGAATAGCTCTGAGAACCAGTCAACATTCTCCATCTGAAGAAATTCTATGCCTAGGGCATTTAGTCTATGGTAAAATGTCCTGAGAAAAATCTTAAAATTTGGAAAAAGCCCTAAAAAAATGAACATCTTGGTGAAAACCTAGTAATGGGTGCCTTGATGATTCACAAAAAAATAAAAAAATATCAAAAGTACAAAAAAATTGGAAAAATGAAAAAATACAAAAAAATGAGAAAAAGAAAAAGTGCCTTGGTGAAAACTTGGAAACAGGCACCTTGGTAGCAAAAATAGAATCTCTACCAAGATGGTGAAAACCCGACAAATGGGTGCCACTTGTTTCAAAATGCTCCATCTATCAGTGCAATCTTGGTCTTTCCCAGCCTTTAGTCTCACTTTAGTTTGTACATATCTCTCGGTTTGTTTTTGCATTCCTATTTTCAATAAGTCAGTTTGTACACCAATTAGCTCAAGCGTCTGTATCCTATCAATGTTAAAACTTGCGGGCAATCAATGTCATATCCTATGGCCTCCAATGTATTTTAGGCATGTCTTATCCAGTCAGAGTCCTTTGAAGCTTCATTTGAGTCAGTTAGTTTGTCTTGTCTCCAGAAAGGATTTTGCATCTACAACAACGCAATCAAACATCAAACACAAACTGAGAACAATCTATGCTTTTTACATGCTTTTATCTCCTTGTATGCTTACTAATTTGCATTGAGATTTTTTCATATTATGTTCCTTCGAGCTCTTCGATGATGTCCTTTATAGGATTTAGAGAGTGATGACTGGGGGCCTAATCTTTTCTTTGTCTTCTGCTTGTATGTGAAAATCTAACAACTTTGGAAATTCTGGATTGAAATGGTGTCTGACTGTAAGAGCCTCTATCTCGAATTGGATGGCCATGCGTACCTCGACCATTGATACCCAGAAAATTCAAGGAAGTTTGATCTAACTATTGTCTTTTTGAGTGAGTGAGTTCTCCTACTATGAAACGTGATCTTACCTAAGGATGTGAATGATAAAGGGTCACTACGGGTAATTCACACTAGATTTAGAGTAATCTCTTGACTACTTGATGTGTTTGTATGCAAGGCGTATTTGGGTCATCATGACGTTTATGTTTTGATGCTTATACAAATTGCTATATCAAAATGGACATGATATTCAAGTCATCCTGGCGTTTGTGCCTTGGTGCTTATATCTAATCCGACATTCTGAAAATAAAATCAATATTCATATATCTATGGTTGATTGACTAGTGGATGTTGTATTGATTCCTGTGCATACAAATCGATATTCATATTTCTATGGTTTCATCACTAGTGGGCATTGTATTGATTTATCCGATTACCTAAAAATTCAATGATGAGAATGACCGACACATGATCAGTGACTAGGTCCTAGGTCTTAGGTTGCATTTCATACTGCATGTCTCTTTGCATTTTTGCTTGTTTGCATGATCTCACAATAGCTAAACAAACTTCAATGCTTAAACAATTCTTCACTTGTCTCTTCAAATCTAACAAGAGCTAAATCTTACATGAAGGTTCCTCCAATGAAACAGCAAGTAGAATCCTTTTTCGAGATCAAAATCAAAATACGTGATCATTCATATTATTAACTACTTGCATAATCAACCTTCTATCATCACAGAAATCTAGTATTCAACTTAACTTATTATCTTACATCAAACTATCAAAATTTCAACTTGGTCAACTATGGTCAACCCTAGTCAAATTGGTCTTCTGGACCTCTAAATGATGCAGGATGTGTTTTCAAACGTGTCTAACCACTTCTCAAATCAATTAACATGCTTCTGAACTATCAACACTGACTTTTCTTGTCAGATTTCAATTTTAATCCCGAAGGGGGCATGGTATTGCACATCATTCAAAGTCTGTAATCTAAATTGGAAATCATATCTTTCCTCAGTAATCAAGACAACAACCACATCTAGTTGTTGATTCATCAAAAGACCTCATCGCTTGGGGAAAATCAATCATCACTCGAGGCATATCAGATTCATCGAGATCCATATCAATCTAGTATTCTCTTAATCTTGTAAATTGTATCATTTTTTTGTAACTATTGGTTCAATTGTGTTATTTCCTTGGTTCTTTTGAAACTAAAGGGTTCAGATGTGATACCAATGTGATTCTTATTGACAATCGGGTCTGGAATCGGTCACTCACTTCTTCTCAATCATAAGGTTTGGAATTAGGTGTTTTGACACTTTTTCGCAATCATCGGTTCATTTACTGTTATAGTTAACATTATCCTTGGTCATTCAGGACCTATTATCTTCATATCAACTTCAATCAAGTTTCTATCTCATATCAATATCAATTTCAAATATCAATTTCAAACATCAGTTTCAACATCATACACAGACTGTCTTTGAACCATTGCGCTTCGCACAACAATTCAAAGAGGGGCAAAATGTAATACCCCAAAAATGGGCTATAGGTTCATTAACCTCCTACATCAACATATTGAACGAAATCGACATCAAAGTCCTAACCAAAGGCACATCTGAACATCATCGAATCCTAATTGATTATCTCAAATTCTACATCAGGGAATATTCCTAGTAATATTCCTATTTATCTTAATTATCTTTAATTTAATGATTATTTGGCGATAAATCATATTTAACCTAAAGTTTGATTAATTGAATATTCTAAATATTTAATTAATTAGATTTAATACTGCCACTTAATTATTTAATTGAATTTAATTATATTTATTCCTAAATTGTATTATTTAATTTTGACAATAAATCCAAAATCCTATGAATAATTGATTAAATTCTTATTTAATTAATTAAAGCAAGTTGTCAATTTTTAATAATATTATTTTTGAATAAAAGTTTGAAAATAATTGATTAACCCATAAATCAATTGTTTTATTTTTTAAAATTAGTTAAGTTGGAAATAAATCACTTTATTATTAAATTAATTCATAAATAAAACATGCACAATCACAAAAGCAAATAACTATCAATTATCAATTAAAGCTAAACTCTATTTTGAGTTAAACTCTGTTTTTTGCATATTTTTGTGAGTTAATTATCCTTTATTTAAAAATAACTCAAAAATCAACTTGAGTTATTTGAGTGATTTATGGCTTTTTTCCATGCACCTCCAAAGCCATGGATTTCTATAAATTAAGGCTTTAGCTCATCTCAAATCATCTCATATTTTTGCAAACTTATGCTGGCGAATTGCTATCTGGAGAATCGAAGCTTCTTTGCGAATCAATAGCTTTGTGAGATCACCTTTGTTTTCATATCATTGTTAGAATTTTTGCATATCAATTTTCATATAGATTTTAGATTTCATATCCAGATTTTTCATTTTAATTGCACAGAAAAACCAAAAAAATGGATTAATTGCATTCATTTCATATCTAGATTTTGCATTCAAATCCTTCGTTTAAGTGTCATCAAGGTCACTGATCTCGGTATAATCTAAGAATACATACTCGCATCTACTAGAAGGTACTAAATCACCTGGTTAGTTTAGTTTTTCATTTATTGCATGATTTCGATTTCAACTAGCCTCTAATGTTTTACTGAAGTGTTGTGTCTCCAGAATAGTTAGAAAATTCACACACACAGGAAGCAGATGAAAGATTGAAAGGCACCTTAGGGGCATTTGATGAACTTGAGTTTTGTCATTGCAGATGTGCCTAAGCTTGTGATCGAGTTACTGCATTTTCTGATTGATTATCTCTATCCTTTCTCACAATAGTGATGACATTGCAATGTTCAGATAGGTATGGTTCAACCATATTAATGATAGCATTGTTTCCAGAGTAGGCATAATTGACTTTAGCATCCATGTTAGGCTGAGAAGATGAATCTCCTTGACCATGTTTTAGAAATGGTTCCATGAATATCATATGATCATTGTTGGTTTTGTGATTGTCAATTACAATTTCTCCATTATCAATTTTTTCTTGTATGAGATGTTTCAAGTGTATGTAGTTATTGGTTTTATGACCCTTGACGATGGAAATCACAAAAATTGATCTCTTTCCACCATTTCGGTATAGGTTCAAGATCAAATGGTTTTATCTCAGGCAATGAGATGATTTTGTTTGCTAATAGAGTTTTCATGGCAGATTCTAAGGACTCGCCCAAAGGAGTGAACTCACGCTTTGGTGTTGTAACCCAAGGTTTATAGTCTTTCAACTTTTGAGATGGCTCCAATGCCTTTTTTCAGAAGCCTTTATGGCTTCAGTACCCATGGTAAGATTTAATGCAGGTGCCTTTGATGGGACACTGATGTGATCAACAACACCATCTGTTACAACATTCTTGTTCTTGTTCCAGAATTTACCTGTCTTTGTTGTTGGAACTAGAACCAAATTCGTACTTGTTTTCCTTATGAAGCAATATTCTCCCTTTTTGACAAGCACATTCTCAATCTTGATGGCATTCTCTACCATTTTATCAAAGGATGTATGATTTTGCATTTGTAAGGGATAATTAAGTTCCAAAACCAGATTGTTGATGAAGATTTTGAGTTTTTCAGTTTCTAGAATAGGTCGAGCATAGAGTGAAAACTTTTTCCTCCATCATTTGAGGAAATTCAGGAAGGATTCTCTTGAGTTTTGCTTCAGATTGTAGATATCGATCATGGTGATCAGATGTTGAATGTTGTAGGAGTGTTGTTGATAAAATGGTTTGATCAACTCCTCAAAGGTTTTGATTGTTGGAGGTATTTTAGAGAACCAATGAATGGCTGACCCTCCAAGAGATCAAGTGAAAAGATGCATTAGGTAAGTTGGTTCATGCATAAACTCCATAGATTGAGTACAAAATTCCCTGACATGATCTTGAGGATTAGAGTTTCCATCATACTTATCATATTTTGGTATCTCCACTCTTTTTGGGAATGGTGGCATGTACAAGTTTTTATCAAATGGAAAAGGACATAGGGCCTCCATAGAGAACTCCTTAGGTTCCTTCTCTTTTTCTAGCTTGTTGAGCTTAACTTGCATAGCATGCATCTATTTCATCATGGCTATAATAGGAGTTTCTTCCTCTTGAGTGATGATATCTTCAACATTAAGTTTGGAGGAAGTTTGGCTCCTTGTCGAGCTAGGTCCAAGAAGTAGGCTTCTTTCTCTTCTTGTAAGAAATGTTTCATCAGCTTTTGAAAGTGTTTATCACTTCTGTATCGTTCAATTTTAGATGAATTCAGTTCAGGATCTTCATGATTAGATTGATGGCCTTGGGATCCTTGATTTCCTCCTCCTTGAGACATTGTTTTGTGATGAGAACTACCAGGGATTGATTGATGTGGAGTTTGTGGATTAGCTCTGTGAATAGATACATGAGGGGTAACGTAACCACCTTTCAAGTAAAGATTGCCAAGAGTGTCTTCTACAAATTTAGTTGTGTCGTAGGGTTGATGAAATGTCTAAGAAATCACAAAAGATGTTGTTGAAGAGAATTTGGGTTGTTCTCCTTATTTTCTTTGTGAGGAAGCTCTAGTTTTCACCATTAACCTTGGGTGAAGAAAAAGAGCAAGATTAAGATAGCTGAAGAATGACTTAATTCAAGAGGATCGAATGATGCAACCTTGTCGAGATTGGATTGGTTGAAGATTGATTTGGACGTAAATTAAGGATAATGTGCCCTAGATGTATGGGTAGATGCCCAAAAGATAGTAGACACGAGCTCACAACACAGCCATTTTGTTGAAGACTGAATTGAATATGTTTTGACAAGATTTTGACACAAGATGAACGTGATTCAAATCGATAGATCAAAAGGCTAGATCAAACTCAAGAGACCACTTTTGGAAAAATGATTGGATTATTCTGGTTTTCTGCTCTATTCCTGACACAGTGAATTTTCTGACAGAATCTGGAAGTTGGCTATAAAAAATGGATTTCTAATAAATCTGGAAGATTTTTGACAACTTTGTAAATTTTTAATACGAGTTTCTCTAGGCTCGTACTGTTGGAAATGTTCAAGACTAGCCAAGTTACTAAAAGGGGAGGGGTGAATCAGTAACTTCAAAAACTTTTTACAAATTGCAGATCTTAACAATATTCCAAATAACATTTAGCTCATTGATCTAATTGCATGCATGAGAAACTGAAAACATAAAAGCATTCGTAACACTTGAACACAATGATTTGGTGACCTAGAAACCTTCCAAATAGAAAGTAAAATTGGGGTGGGGATGATACCCACAAAACTTCAATACTGCAGTATAAAGTTGGTCGGTTAAGGCTTACAATGATCACTTCTAATGATCTTCCCTGTTAGGAGCAATTAGGACTGCTAGGTCCACCTTGTTAGAGGATTTACAAACATACAATGAAGTATGCACTCGGTTAAGAGATTTTACAAAAGACTATTAAGTCTACCCTGTTAAAGGATTTGATGTTGATTCACCTATTAGGATGAAACAGTATATCTCTTACTTCCAACTGAATTTGCTGATTGAGATTCCTTGATGTACTGATCACCTTCTATGATAAATATGTCTCTGCTGCTCCTTATACTGTTGTAGCCCTTTGTAATTCACTTATCTCTACTTTCAATGCATCTTCGCATATGCACATACACTTTTCATATATTTCCATGCACACACACTTCTATGTTGGATGTGATACAAAACATTACTTATATATCAATCCAATAAAATAATTACAAAGTCAGCTAACATACAAGTTAACACAAGTATTACTGAGTTGGCCCAAATATAGTTACACGGTTTCTGTAAATTGACTTGGTGACTTTCTAATACACAACATCCACTGCATTACTAGGCATCATCATGCACTTGGTAGAAGTGGAGGCTTGGTCCATACTAACCACTCAATCATAGTTTTGAACTCAGTATACACTGGAGACTTGGTAGATACAGTGTCAGTCGGTAGAAACTAAATTCCATGTTTACCATGCCAGCACTCAGTAAACACTGCTCATCTCATCACTCGGTTAACACTGGCTTTGTATCACAAGAATTGATAACTTGGTAAGCACTACGAAGCTCGGTCACCACAGATTGCTCGGTAAGCACTGTTCTGCTTGGAGAGCTCGGTAAGCATATAGAATTTGAATAAGTGTTGTCACTAATGACAAACATAATGTAATGCCAACAATCTCCCCCTTTGGCATTAGTGACAAAAACACTTTTTGTCCAAAACTTATATACAAAATCATGCTGATTCTAATTTTGATTTTTCAAAAAATTTATCTTTGCCATTCTGTTGTATATACATTTCATGTCTCCCCCATACAGTATACATATCATATCATATACAAATATCTTATATCTCCTCATATTTCTCCCTTTCATATTCTTTCTCCTTCTCATATTTCTCCTATTTCTCCCCCTTTTTGACAATAATGCCAAAGGTGTATATACAAACAATTTACATGGAGATACCAGAATGTGAGAGGAATTCGGAATGTACCTTAATAATTAGTGCCAAAGTTCTGTCCCAATTTTCTTGTAGAATCTTGCATGTATGGAGTGCAACTTGGACTTCTACAGAAAGTTCAATCATATGGTCTGCAATAGAAAAATGGTTGTCATGGATCAATGTTTTTGAATGAACAATATGCTTCTGCATTGTATCCATGATGGGAAGGATCATATTTTGAATGTCTATCAGTGTTGACCGGATCCTTGCTTGCTCTGTCAATAATTCTAATTGCATATCAAATAAGAATTTGATTTTCATATGATGTGCAGAGCTTGAACTAGGTTCAAGTTGCAGCTTTTGTGCACTGACTTTCAGATCCTCATCAATTTTATTCAATTTGTCCTTAATTTCCTTAGTGAACTCAGCAACATTACATAACTTGGCAAAAAGTGATGTTACATTGGAGTAGGAGGATTCAATGTTTGACAAAACTAAAGATAGCTCTGCCTGATTTATAGCTATTTGCTGAGCAATATGCTCAAGCACTTTATTGACAAACTTCTTTTCTGCTTTCTTAATTAACTTTACTTGACCAGAAGAGTCCTCATTGAACTTAGTGACTGCCTCTGCCAACTGCAACAAAATGTGTTGAGAGGAATCAATTTCAACACCTATAGCCTCTGTCAGAATGGTCTTGGCATCTTCTATGATCTTATACTCCTTGTCTCTTTCCTCTTTTAATTTCTTCTGCTTTGCCTTCTTTTGGAGGAGTTCACCAACTATTTGCATTTGGTCTGCAGTAAAATTTGCAAAATCCCATTTTGGAATTTCTATTGCCTCATCTAAATCTATGTCTTCTTCTATGACTTTACTCTTGCTCAAAAATCTTGTACTCAGTTGAGCCTTAGGTCCAACTGTCATTGTACTTAATGCTTTTGAATCCGGAATAGAAATTATTGTAGATACAGTAGGATTTTCAGTGAAAAATGATATAGTCCCAACTGATGGAAAACTTGATGAACCCAAAACTGAAGTATGCACAACTGTAGTATCAAAAATTGAAGTACTTATTGAAGTATCCAAAATTGAAGTACTTACTGCTATAGAACTCAAAATTGTAGAAGGTGCTGAAGTAGTTGCTGAAGACTACAACTCGATAGAAGAAGGAGGTTGTAGCTCGGTGGATGAAGTGGTAGCCACTTTTTTCATTGATACATTGAGCTGTGTGTGAGCTAAGGATGATTGGACATTTGATGTATCTATTGGATTTGTCACAATCACACTTGCTGAAGCTATCTCCGAGCTAGATGTAGCAATTTTTGCTGGAGAGTGAGGAAGTGAGGCAATTACTTCTGCAGCTATCTGAACTATATCATCTTCCTCATCATTTTTCTTGGCTTCCTCGATGGCTTCTTCCTTTGCTTCTTCTTCAACTTCAACACTATCTAGCTGAACTGTTTCTGTGGCAGCTTCTTCTTCTTTATCTTCATCACTGTCATCTTCAATATCTTTTATCACAACAGTTTCAACACTTGGTTTTTGAAGTTGATATATGTTTTTCCATGTGGTAGTGGCACTCTTTACAACCAATTCTACATTTTTTATCAGAATCAGACAAGTGTTGAATCTAAGTGTCATCTTACTCTCATTTTCTTTCAATGCCTTATTAACTTTAGCATTTTTCAAATTTGGCATTAACTATCTTAAGGTTTGAGCATATATATCCTTGACACTTTGCCTTGCATTCTCCCATCTCATCTTGACTTTATCCAATAGAACACCTGGAATTTGTGAAGCCATATCATCAGGTGAGTACTTCCATTGCCCCATTTTCTCAATAACAGCATCTTCAATCTTCTTCTACTCTGTCTCTGTTCTAATTTTATACTTGAGAGATTTGAAGTTTTCCATTCCAGATCCTTCTCTCAAATTCTTAATGTTTTCTTCAAATGTGGGAGGAGGCCTTTTAAATACTACATCACCACTATTTTTACCTGCCTTGCCCCTTGTTCTTCTTGTGAAGACTGCAGTAGATTGTTTTAGTGCCTTGGTGATGGTCGCCTTCCCTTTCTTCTTCACAGGTACTTGTTCTTCTTCACTCTCATCCTTTTCCTTTTCTTCTTCAATGTCCTCTCCTTTTCCCTCGGTTAACATTAGAGGTGTGCTAGATTGCATCTTGGCCATCCTCTTTCTACCTTTGTTAACCACCTGTGGGAGCTTTATACTTAGTTCTATTCTTACCTTTGCTTCATCATATGTTCCAAAGTATGGAGCCTTTGGATCAACAGGTTCATTTATTAGGGCTTCAATTGTGTCCTTGGTTTCATCAATATTTACCTCATAGGGAAGAGGTTTCACCCATACAATTCTTGGTCTTACTGCCTGAATATATACTCTATCATAGTCCACCATAAAACAAACATCATCATTGTAATCTTCCACTAACTTTTGTGGAATCCTGAATCTGTTGCTCATCTTTTCCTTAAAAGTTTCAAAATAGTTGTCCATTATGCTCTCAAAATTCTCACCCATTTTAGCAATATATTCATTTATCTGATATAGTACACGCACATCTTTCCTCCATTCTACCATGCCTTTTGATGGGAAAAACTTTTGAACATAGAAAAATAGACAAGTCAACAGTGAGCCAAACTTACATGGATTGTTCTTTGAAGTTTGAATGCTCTCCATATTCTTGTTAAACTGCTTCAACAACAAATCTGCAAGGTCATATGTCAGATTGTTCTTCACAATCTAATATGCTAGGTCAATTGCTTCACATGGAACACTATTCTGCCGGCTTGAACTATATATCTTGTGGGCTATGACATGTGTGTCAAATTTCAACTCTGCATCAGTTATGCTGCTTATCTTCATACCTCTACCGTCCCACTCGGCTAGGGTTTTCTTTTTTAGCTCTGCCTGACCTAGGGTTTTTGTAGATTTTGCCTTGGCAAGCATGGGAAGACCTATAACTTGATGAATCATCTTCTTTGTGATCTCTATTGGTTTCTCAAGCCAAATTCGGCCTTCATGCACTCGGCTTAGGATATATCTAATCCATTTTATTTGGAAACTCTGAGGCAAGTGGGTGATATGTGTCAAACCCTTATCTTCCAAATTTTTATACTCCAGTTTGAGAACACCATTGACACACAATTCATTTCGAGAAACATCTATTTCTAGGGTTCCAAGCTCTTGAATTGTACCTTTTAAATGACTATGAATATCGTTAACAAGAAGTACCTTGGGAGGGATCTGAGATTGAGCTCCACTCGGGTCTAGGGTTTCTGCAACCGTGGGCACGAGTTTGAAATTCGACACCTTCCATTCTCCTTGGACCAACATTTCTGAACCTTTCTTCACTTTGGTGCTGGTTGATGCCATGGTAGCTCGGTAGACAAAGAAAATTCTTTAAAAAATTTCTGCTACAAATTTTGCTTCGAATCGCTTGATTGCACTAAGAAATCTCTCTGCTCTCAATATGCTAAAATTCACGGTGAAGAATGAACTTGATTTCATGCTTTTGTTAAAACTTTTCCATTAATGCTTAGTACAGAAGTAGGTAAGTTCGGCATTGTACTGGACAGGTTGTGATTCACTATTGCATTGATTGCTCGGTGAAGACTCCGCAACTCGACGATCATAAGAATTCATACTGCTCTGACCATACTCGATGACCTCATAAAATTTGGTTACTCCTGACCTTGCTCGGTGGTAACTGATACCGACCTTCTTAGTGATCCTTCTGTATCTTGCATAGTGATTTGGATCTTTCTTCCTTTCAATTTTGGAACTATTTTGGAATTTTTCTATGAAGATACAGTTCCAGTGCTTTCTTGGAGACTTAGTTGGAATTGATAGAGCCACCCTCTTCATGAGTGACTTCATTACTTGGACTAGTTTGCTTGATAGGTTTAGGAATCCACTGCTGTCTCATCTACTTCCTGATACTATCTGCTTTTTCTTTCTTTTCATCTTCAACTCTGCCTATATTCATGCAATTTTTAGCTATATGACCAAGTTCAATGCATGTATAACATCTTATGGTAGTATCCCTTTTTCTCAAGTGATACCTTACATAATTTATGCCAATGTGTCCATATTCTCCACAGTAATGACACCTACACCAAGCGTTGTAATCCAAACCAAATATTGCTTTCACAATTTGTTATGCTGGATTGGATGTTTTAGATCTGCATTTAGATGCCTTGTGACCTTGTTTGTTACATTTGTGACATTTGCCTTCAAATCTTGGTTTCTCCTTGCATTCATTTGCTTTATGACCATGCTGATTGCAATTGTAGCATTTTCCATTGAATTTTTCTTTTCCATTGCCCCAACATTTGTTTGAAGTATGACCTATTTTGCCACAGTGATTACAAGTAGGTTTCTGATTCTTTTGAGTACCTTGTTTGGAGGATTCACCTTCCTCTTTGTATCCAAGTCCTGCTTTTCCTTTTTGCTTATGCAGCTCATTCATATCTTCTTGAGATTTCATGATTCTCTCATTGATTTGCCTTTCAGTGTTTAGGTCATTCACTAATCTTAAACTGATTTGTTTTTCAGATCTCAGCTCCTCTCTTATCCTTTCATTTTCTGATCTCAAAGTCAAGATTTCTTCATTTGCATTAGAGACTTGATCAATAAGGTTTTCTAGCTAAAGAGTTTGATTCTGGATTCCATTGTTCTTTCCATCTATTTCATCTTTCATCTTGTTTCTTTATTCCAAGATTTCACAAAATCTTGTTGACTAAATTTCCTGTTCTCTTTTCAATTTTCTTACTTCTTGTAGAGATCCATTCTTTTCTAGGAGTTCTTTGATTGCATTGTTTGCTTCATCTGAGCTGCTTGAAGGGAAAAAATCTTCAATATTTTCTTCAACATAATGGTGTTCATTCATCTGATTTGCAAGTTCCTTCCTTCTTTTTAGGGATTGGTAAAGATGCTCTTTTGCTTCCTTGAGTTGAATTATGGTCATTTCCAAATCTAGCTTTTCATTTTCAATTATTTTGTTAAGTCTAAATATCTCCATTGTCCTGGATCTTTACTCAAGCTATCAAAATTTATCCTGAGAACCATAAAGCTCTGATACCAATTGTTGGAAATGTTCAAGACTAGCCAAGTTACTGAGAGGGGAGGGGTGAATCAGTAACTTCAAAAATTTTTTACAAATTGCATATCTTAACAGTATTCCAAATAACATTTAGCTCATTGATCTAATTGCATGCATGAGAAACTGAAAACATAAAAGCATTCATAACACTTGAACACAATGATTTGGTGACCCATAAACCTTCCAAATATAAAGTAAAACTGGGGTGGGGATGATACTCACAAAACTTCAATACTGCAGTATAAAGTTGATTGGTTAAGGCTTACAATGATCACTTATGATGATCTACCTTGTTAGGAGCAATTAGGACTATTAGGTCCACCTTGTTAGAGGATTTACAAACATACAATGAAGTATGCACTCAGTTAAGAGATTTTATAAAAGACTGTTAAGTCTACCCTGTTAAAGGATTTGATGTTGATTCACCTGTTAGGATGAAATAGTATATCTCTTACTTGCAACGGAATTTGCTGATTGAGATTCCTTGATGTACTAATCACCTTCTGTGATAAATATGTCTCTGCTACTCCTTATACTGTTGTAGCCCTTTGTAATTTGCTTATCTCTACTTTCAATGCATCTTCGCATATGCACATACACTTTTCATATATTTCCACGCACACACACTTCTATGTTGGATGTGATACAAAACATTACTTATATATCAATCCAATAAAATAATTACAAAGTCGGCTAACATACAAGTTAACACAAGTATTACTAAGTTGGCCCAAATATAGTTACACAATTTCTGTAAACTGACTTGGTGACTTTTTGATACATGACATCCACTGCATTACTCAGCATCATCATGCACTTGGTAGAATTGGAGGCTCGGTCCATACTAACCACTCAATCATAGTTTTAAACTCGGTATACATTGGAGACTCGGTAGATACAATGTCACTCGGTAGAAACTGAATTCCATGTTTACCATGCCATCACTTGGTAAACATTGCTCATCTCATCACTCGGTTAACACTGGCTTCGTATCACAAGAATTGATAACTCGGTAAGCACTGTGAAGCTCGGTCACCACAGATTGCTCGGTAAGCATACAGAATCTGAATAAGTGTTGTCACTAATGAAAAACATAACTTAATGCCAACATGTATGAGTCTGGGTTAGCTCTGGCATGACAGTTGGCAAGGCTTGTATGACAATTGACACCAAGATAAAAAATTTCTTGACATTTATGACAACACTCGTACGACAGTATATAGTCTCTCATACGACAATCTCAGGGTTTTGGTACGATAGTCTAGAAAACTCATACAACTTTTGAGGCTTCAGGATGACTTTTGACACCAGAAAGGATTTTTGCTTCAGATTTGCAATTTTTTTATTTTTTCAGTATCAGATTGTTTGCAAAAAAATTTGTCCAGGTTTGAATATGTATGTAATAGTTCATCTCGGGTTCGTTCGTTTCAAGTAACCAAGTAGATATCAAGCACATAGAATAGCAAGAAAGGGAATTCAAACACATCTAAAAATAATGAGCAAGGGACAAAGCAACCTTGCACATAAACAATCAAGTGACTTATTGTTCTAATCCTTGAGAGTGCTATTTGTGTATGTTCTCAAAAAATTTTGCAATTACGTACATAGTCCTAGAAAATGAAAAATTTGGCCTCACTAGGGTTTTTAGTAATGGTTTGACTCTGCAACTTTTGTAATCTCAAGAGGGTGAACTCCAATCCAGGCGTACCAGGGTTTTGACACAATCTAAAAATTTAAGATCAATCAAGAGTTGCTACAGAGATCTGACAACCCAACAAGAGACTACACCTATGGAGATTTCCTCCACAAAGACATTTATATAGCGGTTGTTGCTACCATAATTAAAATGGCTATTACCGCTTGAGGTTTTGTCCATATGGTTGACCCAATAAAGGGAATGTCCACTAAAGTTAACTCTCTCTAAAGGTGACTCACAAAAAAGACCACATGGGGACTTGGTCCAAATTCAAGGATCTAAGTTTCTAATACTACCCAAAAAGGAAGTAGAGCATAATCCTCTAACCTTTTCACTTTTACCCAAACACAGGAGACAGATTCTTTGACACACTAAGACTAAAATTACCTCACCAAGATTTGTGATGTCAACAACTATGTCTACCAAGCTCTCTAAGTGGGACCAAGAGAGAACGTACCGATCAAAGTTGAGGACCAAACCAAGTAGAACGTAAGATAATCACAGTATCCTCCCTACCTACAAGGGGATCTATCTTCGAGAAGAGCTTCACATAAAAAACAAGCGAATGAAGCCCACTCTCTCAAGAACTCCACAAATAGTGTTCATAGGGCCTAATTACTATGTGTAACAGATATGTAGAAAGCAAATCTATGTTCTTTTTAGATCCCAAAACTGAAGTGTGATTTATGAAAGCAAGAAAGACACCCAAGCCAGACATGTGAGATGTTCATTTTATGTCCCAAATCGAAATGTTATCAGATGCAGTAGAATACCTGAGTTCCCACGCAACGCACTCAGTAGATTTTACCTGATTTGCAATTTTTTTGCACTTTCCGTGAGCAAGAATAGCAGGTACCAATCAGAAATAGAAAATCTCAATTGTTAGGGTTAGCTATTAGTCCAAATCCAAAAATCAAATCTGAAAGACCAACTAGAAATCTAATACGACAATTGAATCTCTGGTACCAAAATTCATACGATAGTGGGTTACCTCCCGCACAACAATCCGGGCACGATATGACAGTGGGTCTATGCACACACAATAGAGTAGTCCTAAAATGACAATGTATGACAACAGGCACGAGTCTTGAAAACACCAACTATCATACGATAGTCAGGGGGTCCTAGCACGACACTCTGGCAAAACTCATACGAAAAATGTACGAACAGAAAGTAAAAATCACAGTATTGATAGAAAATGACAAAAAATTGATAGAAATTATTAGAAGATGAAATGGAAACCCGTTTCAGGGCCCCACAGTGGGCGCCGGAAATGTGTGTGTGAAAATTGTACCTAGCTGGAGACAACACTTTAGTAAAACATTATTGGTTAATATGTCAGAAATCTGCAATATGAATAAATAGAATTAACCAGACAATTTACTAGCTTCTAGTAGGTGTGAGTATGATATTCTCAGATTCAGACCAAGATCAGTGACAATGCAACACCTAAATGAAGGATTAAAATGATTGAAAGTAATGAAGATGAAATGCAGATTAATCTATTTTTTTTGGATTTTGTATGCAATAAGATGAAAAACTGATATGAAATTAATCTAGAATAAATTGGAATGATATGAAAATTAATCTAACAATGATATGCTATGAATGAATGAATGCTATGAACCCTCAAAAATAATAACAAAAATATCACAATCACCTTGTTTGCAAAAGTTTGATTCTTCAGATGCAAATTCGCCAAAGTAAGGATGCAAATTTGAGGGATCCTTTTGTGAGGAGCTGAGCCTTGATTATATAGAAATCCAGGGCTTGAGGATGCATTGAGAAAAGCCATAAATCACTCTTGATAAACTCAGGTTGATTTTTGAGTTAAGAAGAAATCATGAATAGATCAACTCATAAAATCATGCAAAAGCACTTTTTGACTCAAAATAGAGTTTAGTTCACTTTTTCAACTCATCATCAGATGTTGAGTTTTAGAAACTTAATAAATTGAAATTGAAAATTGATTTAAAGTTGACTGCTTTTCTGATTGTGCACGTTTTAATATGAATTAATTTAAAAATAAAGTGATTTATTCTCAACTTAATTGATTTTGAGTTAAAACAATTGGTTTATGGGTTAATCAATTATTAAATCAAACTTTTATTCCAAAACTATATCATTAAATATTGACAATGGATTCAATCAATTAAATAATAATTTAATCAATTATTCATAAGATTTTTGATTTATTGTCAAAATTAAATAATATTAATTAGGAATAAATGCAATTAAATCTAATTAAATAATTAAGTGGCAAAATTAAATTAATTAATTAAATATTCAACATATCCAATTGATTAACTTTAGGATAAATAATGACATTTATCGCCAAATAATATTTAATTAAAGATAATTAGGATAATTAGGAATATTCCTCGATGCATAATTAAGATAAATCAATTAAGGTTTTGATAAACTGGTGTGCAGATGTGCCTTAGGTTAGGACTTTGATGTCGATTTTATTCGATTTGGTGATGTAGGAGGTTAATGAACCTATAGCCCATTTTTGGGGTATTACACTTTGCAAGACAAGTGATTTTAGTTAAGAAGAGGAAACAGACTCAACCATGAAATAGTGACCCCCGCTCACAGAAGAGATTCTTGTAAATATTGTAAAATCTCATAAGAGAATGAGCTTGAAACTTATGTATAGGGGAGATTAAATATAATTGTGTTATGTAAATGAAGGAATGCCTTCATATTTACCATGTATTCTTATTAATTGGACCTCAGTCCCGAGCTAGACTGGAGGTTTTCTTATCCATTCTTTCCTACCAGTGCTCGCATTGAACGGAGATTTTGTAACATATTTTAAAAATTAATAAAATACATTAGCCCTGGCCTTCTACCGATAAAAAAAAATCTCATAAAAAAATTATGAGCGGTTTCAAAGATATGACCAAATACGTTTGGAGTTGGGTGCTTATCATTGGATTGTGGGAAGTGTGAAGTGCGAGTTTTTTTTTTGGAGTGTCGGAGTGTGAAATTTTGAAATCTCTAAAAGTTGTTTAGGAACTTTGTCGAATCCAAGGGGGGCATCATTTGGACATTGTGATCGATGAAAGGTCAACTCACAGGGGGGTTCAACTGAGGACAATGAAAAAACTAACTGAAGAAAATACACAACCCTAAAACTAACAAGCCCAAAAAATTAAGAAACAACCAAAGGAGAAAGAACTCAAAAACTCTAAGCAAAAAAGAAAAACAACAAACCCTACCTTGGTACGCAAAGGCGAACCGAAGGTAATCAACAATGATTGAGTTTGAAGTGACTGAGTTGAGTGCCAAAAAGAACTCGAAATAGGGTGCAAGAGGCTACCAAAGGATGAATCATTGAGGGTCTTTGAGTCATTTCACAATCGGAGCTAAAAAAAGTACGATCAAAGAATGAGAAAAAAGAATGACAAAACCCCTTAAATAGGTAATTTGTTGACGTCAGAGGTCATAGGCACCTAGGAGTTTTCAGGCTATGAAACATTGATACCTCCTTCCTTGGTTAGTTGCGATAAGCTCAAACTCTCAGCATTTCATAGTTTCGGAGGTCCTAAAACCTCTGCAAATTTGAGAGTCCAAAAAGGGCTTAAAACTTACTAAGTCCAAAGGACTTTCACCTAAAAACTCAAACAAAAGGAAAACCAAAAGACCAAAAATTGACAAAGGAGGGAAAAAGACAAGGAAACCAAAGATGATACCCAACTATGGGGAGCCTCCCTAGGGGCCCATAATCTGACTCACTAGATGCCTTGTCCTATTTAACCTTAAAAGACTCTAAACCATCCAACACGCAAAAAGACACCCAAAAAAAGGGGGTCCTCATTAGGCCAAGTAGCCTAAATAGGGAGTGTGTTGTGAAACCACAACACCACTGATTATTATAATAATTTGAATAAGGACCCCTAAAATTTAAGGGGTCTTGTGGCATACCTTGCCTTAGAGCCCATGGTATTCTTTGAGAAATGTAGAAAACTTGATCATCATCTCCTTCTGTTGGATTGAACTCAGTAGGTATTTCCTTAGTCTTCAAATTATCCATCATCTTGCATATAGAGTTCTTTTTCTACAGTGAGGGAAATATTCCACCAACATTGCCTCTTCCTCCTCATGCTTCTTTTTTTCTTGCATAGTATCCAAATGTGTGGCCATATTGTTGATAATGTTTTGCTTAAAGTTTGACAGTAGCTGAGTGATTTCTACCCTTGAAACTCCATTGCCAATTGATTTGCCTATGGCAGATTGGTAGTCTCTTCCCTTTTTGCCAGTTTCTCTTGAGTTATTGATATGTATTCTCTTGATATCCTCCAATTTTCTTGGGCAATATATCCTCTTGCCATTAGGTTCAAACCTTTAGTACAACAATCATTGATTCCTCTTAGAAAGAGCAACTTTTTTTATTCTTCATTCAATTCATGGTGTGTGGACTTCTGCAAGTTGAACAAGAACCTTGATATATAATCCTCCAAATTTTCATCCTCTTTTTGATGCATTCTAAAAATGTCATCTCCTCTCATATCGTTTCATCTACAATATTCCTCGTACTTCTCTAAGAATGTTGTCTTTGTCTCATCCCAATTATGCACAACATCACTTCCTAGGCCCATAAACCATCTTAGAGATGATTCCTTCAAAGTGACAGAAAATAATTTAAGCCTATGAGCATCAGTGGTGTAGTCATAGCTTCAACACAGGATGTCAAATTCAAAGAGGAAGGTATCAAGGTCCTCTATGACTAGGACATAAAATTTGGGAAGAGTTGAAGCAAGTATGTTAAGATTATTATTATTATCATGTTGATTAGTAATAGGAAATGGAAAGGTAGGGGGAGGAAGATTTATTTCCATCCTTGGTTGAGCCCCTAGCTGAACACCTAGTTGATAAACTACCAAAGTCAGTTGTTTATCACCTTGGTTTTGAACAAATGGATCCACAAGTGGAGGAATATGCAAATTGGCTAATATATTAGCAAATGGGTTTGGATCAAGTGGTTCTTCAAATATATTTAGACCAACTGGTTCTTCTTCTGAGGAAGATGAAGAGGGGGCGAAAATTTGTACAACATCAACATACGGATTGTCATATTCTTCTTCTTCATCATCTTCTTCTTCTCCCGCTTCTTCTTGTTGAACAAAAATCTCACCTAATTGATTTTTTAGGATAATTAGGAAGGAATCTTCATAAAACATTTCTTCTTCTTCTATGCATGCAAATTGATGATTTTAAACTAACTTAGGTTGCAATTGAACTTGGAAACTAACTGGACCAAGGTAAAATAAAGATAACATAAAATGAATTGGAAATTTAACTCATGACTGCAATAGGTCCTTAGCTTGACACCATCCTTGGAAAGAGCACAAAAAATGCTTGACTTCCCAAATAGATTAATAACCAAGTTGCAAGACTCAAATCAAGGATTGGACATCCAAACTAAGCATCTATCTTTCTCCTTGTGAAGGCTCATTTACTTTTTTAACCCAGGGTGCATGAACTTGAAATGGGTTTGCACTGTATATGCACTAAGTTCCTACTAAATCCATGCTAGCCTACATCTTAAGGAAAGTAATGCTAAAAGGTAAATGTTGGAATTGAACTTAATTCAAATTCTTAACAAAATTCAAATGCTAAAGATAAAATTATGAAAATGGCTATAAAAAAAGTTAAGTATGTATAGACATGAACTACTCTGTCTGCCTTTGGCTGCAAGAACAATCACAGGAAATCACTTCCAGTGGTTGCGAGAATAGACTTGCTCCAAAACTTGCAAATATAGTTGAAGGAAACTACTGCTAAAATTGAAAGGAGTTACTATTCAAGTGGGCCCCCTTGAAGGATTACTTAGAGCTTGATTACACACTTTAAACTCAAAACATAAATTATTTATTCATATTTGCAAAAGTATTGATTACAAGCCATTGTTAAAACTGACTATAACTATATTGAAACTAAGATGCTAATACATGAAATCTCAATCGATCTACTTGAGCTAGCTTATGAAGAAATAAAACTTCTTATTTATAAAAGAAACTTACTAACTAACTACCCACTAACAGATCATGTCCAAAATAATAGGCGGATCAAAATTATTATAACACTAGAAAGGAGGAGGAAAACTATCCACTAAATGAGGAACAGCATATGTGTTTAATTACACACAAAGTGAATATAGTTCCCACTATCTCCTAAATTGATTCCACATTAATAGTATCTATTTGACTTGCTCCACATGAGCTGTGACTAGTTCACCATTGGATTGCTTCAAATATTGATCCTTACTAAGCTACATGGACTTGGTCTCCAAAGGCATGACCTGTTTGAGTGTCATTTGTTGATCACTACTCCAGTAATCTCTTTGCATCATAAATGTTAATAGGCACAACACATGCAACACATATATATCCATTCATCACTAGATTAACCATTTACTAATCCATAAAAATAACACACACACACACACACACACACATATATATATAAACCATAAAAGAGTGTTGGTTGCCCATAACAAAGTTATAAAAGTATAAGTTCAAGGTCCATGAGATTAAGTTTATCAATCTATCCTAAAGAAACTAAGAACCAAAGTTCATGAACAAACTACCAAGACCACCTAGGAACAAGACATTCAAAACATGATAAAGTGACATAATATTTGATCCAATACTTGGGCTCATCACAACCAAGGGAGACAAAATAGGTAAGTTCCTATGGACCAATGAAGCAAATAAAGGGTTTGAGTATTTGAAAAGGAGGTTATCTCAATAGCCCATTCTTACATTACCTAATTTTAATTAAGTATTTAATATTGAATGTGATGCTAGTGGTCAAGTAATAGGTGCAATCCTAAGTCATGAAAGGAGGCTAGTTGCATTTTTCAGTGAAAAACTAAATGAGACTTAGAGGAAATATTATTCCTTTGACCTCGATATTTATGATATGGTTCAAGCCCTCAAGAAGTGGAGGCATTTCTTATTGTACCAAAGGATTTTATTATATTTACTAATAAGCATGCACTTCATTTCTTGAATGGGCATGATAAGTTAAATCACATACATATGAAATGGGTTGAGTACTTGTAGGCATACACCTTCTCCATAAAGCACAAGAAAGGATGAGCAAATAAAGTTGTAGATGCCCTAGTAGGAGATATATGATGGTACAAGATATACAACTACAAAGTGTGGGTATAGAGGCACTTAAAGGTATGTATCATGAGGATGAAGACTTTAAGGATGTATTTTATATTTGTACTCAATTTTTAGATGTTTTTCACAGTAAATATGGTGATTATGTATCACAAGATGGTTTGTTTTTCAAGGGGACTCAATTGTGTATACCAAAATTCTCTATGAGGTAGAATTTGATAAGAGAAAAGTATTTTGGAAGTGTTGGAGGTCATTTTGGGTTTGATAAAACATTATAGCAGGTAAGAAGATTCCAAATTTGGTCTAGGATGCATGTGGATGTTAGAAAGTTTGCAGAAAATTGTACTATTTGTCAAAGGGCCAAGGGTACCACATATAGTGTAGGCTTGTACCAACCCCTACCATTCCCAAATAGGCCTTGGGAGACTTTGAGTATGGACTTTGTACTAGTCCTACCAAGAACACAAAGAGGATATGATAGTGTTTTTGTGGTAGTGGATAGGTTCAATAAAATGTCTCATTTCATACCTTGTAAATGCACAAATGATGTCTCTCACATTAAAAGCATGTTCTTCAAAGAGGTAGTAAGGATACATAGTCTTCCACTCACTATTGTTTCAAATAGAGACCCTAAATTTATAGGCCATTTTTGGAGAGCTCTATGGAAAAATCTTGGCACAAATATAACTTTTAGCACTTCCTATCATCCGCAAATGGATGGGAAAATTGAGGTTGTTAAATAGGTCTTGGGAACCTCTTAAGGTGTCTAATAAATGAGCATGTGCAACAATGGAACCTAGCTCTTCCTCAAGAAAAGTATTCCTACAATGATTCAAACAACATGAGTATAGGAAAAATCCCATTTGAAGTTGTGTATGGGATGAAGCCAAGAGGGATATTTGAACTTAGAGACTTGACAAGGGTAGAAAAGATAATTTATAAACGAGAAGCTTTTGTTGAGGCTGTGAAAGAAATCCATCACCAAGTTAAGTCCAAACTCTACAAAAGAGTGTGGAGAAGTGGGAATTCCATTTTAAGGTGGGAGATCGGGTTTGTAGAGTGCTACAAAAATACGGGAATGATACCTATGAGATAGAACTCCCTCCAGGGGTTGCTAGCTCACCTATTTTTAATGTTTCTAATTTGTATCCCTTTAAAAGATCTATGGTTGAAGGTACATGTCATGATGGAAATATTCTTGATGAAGAATGGGTGAAAGACTTGCCACCACCTATACCAGTCATACTTGAAAGCATTTTGGACACAAGTGAGGTGAAAAGAATAAGAAATAAGGTCTATAATTAGTATCTAGTAAAATGGAAGCATATCCCGCATGAGGATACTATTTGGATGACTGAGGAAGATATCAAGCAACTGGTTTTACTGCTCAAGACCTCAGCTTAGAGAGGGCTTGAGGTTTCTCCTTCCCCGGGTGTATGGTACATGAGCACCTAGTTAATTTTGTGCCTTATGGAGGATTTTTGTAATTTTTATTGTGTTGGTGTCTTTTTAAGGTTGAATAAGGTCCTAAGGACTAGTTGTAATCAATTCAAATCATATTGTAAGGCAATTGAAGCCATTAAACCTATGTAGACCTATATGGTCTTATATGGTCAAACTATTCAAAATATGCCCAAGATGGGTGCAAATGATGTAATAGGGATTATTTAGTCCATTCTAGCATGTATTAGGGTTAGATATAAAGTTTTGAGTCAAATTGACAAGTATGGCAAAAAAGTTGTCAAAAGTTGCATGACATCTTTTACAACTTTCAAGTGCAAAAAGTGCAACTTTTAAATCCCAATGACCACCCATTCAAAAATTAGTTGGGGACAGTTGTGAATGGTTTGTATGGTGTTTATAAATCCTATTTTGAGTTGAGGCACACAAGTTTTTGAATTTGGAGGATTTAATACAATAATTTAACAAATTTCTTATTCATTTTCCTGATTTTGCTCTTTAAATTTGCTTAGTATAGTTTTGTACAATGTTAAACCCATTTTATTCATACATTAATTGAAAGAGGAGAGTGTATTATTCCTTTTGGTGAAGGTTTGAAGTTTTTTCATTCAATTTGGAGGGAGATACACACATTTTTCTAAAAACATGTAAACCCTCAATGCCTAGGGTTTGTACACAAAAATGCAAGTTACTCGACATTCCACCATGGAAAAAATACCAAACTAGGTGGACTATTAGGTTTGAATGTAATCTTTAAGATTGTGGTGGTGGTAGAGTAAGGACTCATGTTGGGTGTGAGAAATTTGATGCCCTAGGCCTGACATTCTTCATGTGACAAGCTTGTTTTGTGACTGTAAGTATAAAACTTTGAATCTAAGATAAAATTGAGAGGTTTGGGTGCCTATTATATTATAAAGGGTGGTTTGGATTTTATTTCTATTCCTTAATTCTTTTGATCAAGTATTTGGGAGAAACTATCAAACACTTGCTTTGGAAAATAGGGCTAATTGTGCCCTTCAAACCATTAGTAGTCCAATTTTGACCTTGATGTATCAAAGAAACCTATAGGGATTTATACACATGATGTGTAACTTTGAAAAGGGCTTCTTCTAGTATGTCCTCTATTTGTGCATAAGGCCAAGGGTTGGGGAGTTAAGGGACAAAAATTAGTCAGGAAGGGTTAGTAGGCATAGGCTTCATGTTTAAAGGAAGTATAAACCAACCTTGTGAAAGGGGTTTGTAGGGTCTTGGATTGGGTTGATTAGGATGCAAATAAGTTCTCAAAGTAGAAATAAACCATTGGAGGGAAGCATTTCATGTTAAGAACATATTTGATTATAGGGGTCTTTGTTAGATTGTCAAAATGGATCATGGAGAGAAACCCATTTGAAGAGTTCTCCTTGTAACTTATTGGAGTTTGTTCATAGTGTCCTTTTCATCCCTTGAAGGCCTCTACATCATGAATGATAATAATAAACTTGTGCATCCTCCTATGAGGATCCACTCCTCTTCATGTATTCATCCCTTTGATCCTTCCAAGTATACTTATACAACAAACTTTAATGAGGTCTATGATGAAAGTATTTCTCCTTTACATTTGCAAAAAAATTATAAGATTGGCTTTGACATGATTTCTAAACAAGAATATATTGTACAAGGTCTTGGAAAGATGGAACAAGGAATCAAAGTCTCTATAGAACCTTCAACCCAATATACTCTAGAGAAGTTATAAGATTTCCTCCTCCTTTCCTACCAATTCCTTTACCAAAGCCTAACCTTCCTCTCTCACAAGAGAGACTTGACCTTTCTTGAAACCTCATCAGTTTTCTAGTCAAGTGAGAAAACTTAGGATAATTTATTACTAAATGTATAATAGAAAGACAAGATTTGAATTTGAAGGCTAGATCTTCAAAATTAATTTGTTGTTTCCAAATCCTATTTCCAACTCTTAGATGTATTTCTTCAAGCAATTTCTTTGGAAAATCCATCTCAACAAAAAAATTTTAAGAGGTAAAATGTGTAAACATTTTATCTATATTCACGAAAATAATAAGCTTTCCCAAGGAGTCTCAAATAGAAGAAAGAAAAGCTTTACACTAAAATTATAAGGATATCTAGGGAGCCTAACCCAAGTTGGGGAGTTATGAAGAGAAGTTGATAGAGGACCGAAGTCTAGGAACTAAGGTGATATACCTAAATATGTCTTGTCCCAAAAATGGGGATCACCTTTAAGTAGAATATCCCTTTTTGTTAGAGAATTTCACCCAAACAAGAACCACTCTTTAGCACAAGGGCAAATGGAAAACCTACTCTTCACAAGGGGTTTCTAGTGTAGGGTTAACTAGTCATGTAACTTCACCAAAAAAACTAGAATTTGTGAGATATTTTGAACTAGAGTTACTTGTTGCAACTAGATTTCAAAATATACCCATTTTGTCACTAAAATCCACAAGTGTTTGTTCTAGCATGAAAGTATCATTGGTTGCAACTAACTGAAAATCCCCTCCAAGATCAAGCTAAAAACCCCAAAAACTCTTGCCATCACCTACAAAACCTCAAAGAGCTTGTCCAAATCCATAGAACACAAATAAGAGAATTTAAGTAAGAAGAGTGTTGTTTGTGAAAGGGGAACACTCCAGAGCGATTCGAAAACCACTCAAATGAGGCAAAAACCAAGATCCTTACCATTGCATGTAAAGTTTCTTGATAATGTTGAAATATTTTTTATTATATATTATCTTTGTAAAAGGCTACTATAATTCTAAAAACTAGAGCTAAAATTAAGTGTTACAATTTGAATAAGATACCACTATTTGTAACAATAAAGTTGTTCAATATATGTAATGAATGTCCTTTTGAGAAATAATTTCTTCCAGCCTTCTTGTAATTTTGAACTTATAAGTGAATTAATTTTTTATTTAGCTACTTGCTACAATTTATATTCATTACAATTTTAATATAAAAATATTATATTTAAAATATATTAGCTCACTCAAATGTACCTATAACTATTACACTATATTAAATTAAGAAATATACATATTTTGAGCAGAGTTTAATACAAATGACTAATTTTAAAAATTCCTAATCTAACTAATTAATCGACAATATCTTAGAGGGGAATTGTCCATAGAAACATCAAAAGGCTTGTGAGAAGAGCTTTAATTTGAATTTAAAAATTATTTTAAAATTCAGAATAAAATGATATTTTAATTTCTAATTTAATTATTAAATTAGAACTAAAGATATTGTCACAAGCATTTTGATGCATATATTGAGATACCTAGATGTTTCAGAAAATATATATTTTCTTTATTCAAGTTTAAAAAAATGTAGATTTTAATTTTTTCAAAATTATTTGTTAAAATTGGGAGGAAATATGCCAAAGCCCAAAATCCCAGTCGTGATTAAATCTAGAATTTTTTTAAAGAAGCAAATATATTTGTTATCCACAAAGCTGTTTTATGAACCCCAACAAGCCACGCTACTTATCTCTAACAAGACAAACGCAGAGAAATATCTCTGCCCGCCTTATCAACAATTCTGGTGGTATGTGATTGGTGGCGGATAGATTTTAATAGCCAGAACATACCCTAAAATACCTCCTAATATCTAGAATTGTTACTCGAACAAGCCCTGTTAACCATTTTTGATGAGCAAGTGCTGAGACAGTCTAAAGAAGTAAGAACAACACCATGGCAGCTTCAGCTTCTTTCTCAGTGGCAACTGCCCATGTTCATTTCAATGCTATGCCGCCATCGATAGAGCTGCCATTGGCAAAAACCACATGTTCTCGTGCTTACATGCCCAGTGTGTGCGCCATGGAAGTTTCTCATTCCTCCTCCTCTTTATCCAACACTACTCTTCTTATCACCCCTCTCACCAAGAAGAAGAGGGTGTTTAGATTATTTTCATCGATAGTAACCCAAGAAGGTATGCCACTTGCAGCGAATGAGGAAGAAGAGGAGCCACAATTCTCTGAAGACGAAACATCAGAGGCAGAATCAGCACAAGAGGCCTCTGCAGAATATACCCAACAGGCGGAACCTCTTGCTGGTGCTAAAATCTATGTGGGTAATCTGCCTTACAGTTGTGACAGTGCTGAATTGGCTGGATTAGTACAGGAGTATGGGAGTCCAGAGATTGTAGAGGTACTTTTCATTGCTTGTTTGCAGTAGGGTTTTGTTATTTGTTTTTCTGTTCTTCTTTTGGCATTAAAATTGGGGTTTCCTTGTTTTAAGTAAAAATGAAAATGCCTTCAAACAATCAATTTTGTAGCCACTATTGGTAATCCATCAGGATAAAGATTGTAAATTAAAGTTCCTTACACAGTTAGCTCTGTAGAAGCAGAGGAGATAAGGTTGAACATATTATTCTAAATTATTTTAATGACTGTAAATTGATACATTTATATGTTGAAGTAAAGTTGTTTGTAAGGTACCAACTAGTGAGCTTCCATTTGAGAAACAAGGGAGTTTTTTCTGTTTTCCTTATAGACGTATTAAATATAAAAAAATTGTAAAATTTATCAATTGAGTCTCAATATGATGATGTACAAGCAGGCCCGAAATACCAATTTAGTTATATTAGAAGAAAAGATAGGCAAATGGGATTTTGGTTTGAAATTTCTTGATGGAGAAATTAGGTTTTTATGAGTTTTTGAATTGCCATTATGTAGCCTGTAATATACTCTACAGGTTTTCCTCATTTTCAGTTGCAGATACTATTTCCACTTTTATTTTTAATACTATCTTGCTTGCGGCAGAATCAAAACCCGACAAGTTATCATTGCATTTCTGCTTAAAAATTGTTAGATTGAGAAATTTAAATGTTTTGAAGGTTTAGGAGTTAAAATTAATGGTCCCAAAATTTCCACTTAAAGGACCATAATATCCATTTTCAACTTGTTCCGGAAGGTTGGAAACTTGCTACAGGGTTTACAAAATGGGTTATGATCCTGTAAATCCACAGAAATTTCTAGACAGGGACTGCAAATTCCCAGAAAATGTTCTTCACAAATTTGGAAACATGTGGGGAATTTTCAAGCTGTTTTCAGGGAGCTTTTAAAAGTTTCCTCTTCTGGAACTCAGCTTTGCAAGATGTTACTGAAGTTTTCATTACCGTTTCCGAAGGCTTCTGAATTGTTTTTGCTACTGTTTTGAGTTTCATGAACTTCCTGCCATCTTTTATACTGCTACGTGCTTCTTTTTGAAAGAAATCTACTCCTGCCTACTTGTCTAGCTGACCCAAAATTTCGGAAACTTGTATTCCCGAAGTTTCCAGGTACCTATATCCAATTCCTTGTGCAACGCATATTAGAACCACCTGTCCCAGTGCTCACTCTTCTTCAAGTCACTTTTGTTCTTTCCAAGAGACTCAGAGGTGCCAAGTCATAAATAAACATTTGATGAGGGAAAGATTACTTTCTCAGATGCATATCATTGAATTGATTTGTTGATATATTTAAATATAGTCTAATAGACTAATACTGAAAAATAACTGACTTATCTATATCGGCAAGAATTTCAGAAAATTTCAAGTCTTATTTGGAATTTGTACATTATTAGTCATCAATTGTAGGAGGTCCTGGTCTTAAGATATATTATATGCATCAAATACATTTCAGGTCATCTTAGCTTATTGTCAGGGAGATTTGATACGAATATGAGTGAAAGCTAATTACCTATTGAGTATTTAGTGTTTTATACATACTTTCCTGTTTGGTTTGCATTGTCTTTATGAGCCAAGATATCTGATACATTTGCGTTCACAGAGGATTCTGTTACTGTAAATAGAATATGCATTTAAATAGAAATATGAAAACTAGAGGTAATTACCAGAAAATATCAAGAATCTACCATGTCCTTGTTATAATCATTCAGCATCTGTGCTGAATTGGTAATTGTAATTGTAAAACTGCCTGTTTGATACCCTTGAGATGGTTGTTTACTATTTGCACTATATCGCCCACTATTGTTACCTAAGAAGTTTTCAATTATTTTTGAACATTTCTCTAAAAGAAATGAGATGGATTAGAGATTATTTTCTGGCAGTGCTGCATGTGAAACTTTGAAGAGTCTGGAAGCAGCTGCAGCTTTTTGGGTTGATTTAAATCATTGTAATTCTGTTACTGATTGTGTTTGACATTTTTGCACCTCGTTTTCATCGAATGGGTCAATTCAAGAATTGGACCATTTGTTTGACAGATTCTAGTTTTAGGTGATTATGTAGAAGTAGACTGTATCAAATAAAATTCCAATTAAGAAGGAAAAGAGATTTTGTGATAAGAAAAACCGCTTTGTCTCTAATAATCCCATTTGCAGGTAATTTATGATCGGGACACTGGGAGAAGTCGAGGATTTGCTTTTGTTACAATGAGCAGTCCTGAGGATGCTAATGCAGTCATTGAGAATCTTCATGGGAGAGTAAGTGATGAAATAATTTTATGTTAAAGCAATTGAGGACTATATTTATTGACTTGGAATACTGATTGAGATCTAAAAATTTTCACAAGATTAACTGATTGAACACTCAAATTAATCCAGGAACATGGTGGTCGGACTTTGAGGGTAAACGTTTCAGAAAAGCCAGGGACAAGAGAAAGACAACCTTTCGTGAGCTCTGCTGATAAGGAAAATAAGGTGTTTATAGGTAATCTTGCATGGAGTGTAAATGATGAAATACTGACAGAGGTGTTCAGTGAACATGGTAATGTGCTGGGTGCGAAAGTCCTGTATGATGAAACAGGAAGATCCCGAGGTTTTGGGTTTGTTTCTTTCTCATCACTTTCTGAAGTGGAAGCTGCTGTTGCTTCACTAAATGGACAGGTATAAATGTTCTATACTTGTCCCTCTATAAAATTATCATAATTCAATTATAGTTGTGAATTATGACAAAATAGAAAGTGGTTTTGACGAAAGACTTGCTCTGCCTTGAGTGAGAAATACCAAGAACAAAAGTAAAAATTGCACATTGAGCTCATTGAGTCTGATTTCTTTTTCATGTCTGGTCCAGGAATTGGAGGGGCGACCAATGCGAGTCGATCGAGCAATTGGGAGGCGCGGTTAGCTAAGCAATTCATGAGCTGACATAAATTGCTCTAAGGCATGATTTATACTCTCAGAAAAGATAGCAAATGTGCACATACATCCGAGTGAATTGCCTTCAGACTTTGCCTGAGATCGTTATGCTCAAAATAAAACTCGCATATTTTTATCACTTTGTAATAGAATTTTGCATCTATTGATTAACAACTCGACAACTTAGATAGAGCACGTACCATAGGTGGAGGTAGCATTGATCTGCATATATCTTAATCATCTCATAGATAACTGAAAGAATATTATGAATTGTTATGGCAAAATAAAAATTGTCCTAAAGATGGCTGTTTTTTTCATATGTATTCTCCAAAATGCCATCTCTTAGGATTTACTTATCTTCAAGTGTCAAAGCAATTATATCTGCAATCAAATCTACCTTGAAATTCTCCGTTGGCAGTTTGTGTATGGTCATGAGTGACAATCCTTATAAAGGCTTGGTAATGCTTTAATGTTTCTAAGCTGAGGGGGTTTGATGAGATGAGCTTTCCATGAATGAGAGTAATCCTCGAAGATAAATGAAGTAGAATGGAAAGAATCATGTTTGCTTATCTTCATTTTCACCAAAGAGATGGGACATGCAGATACAGTTTAGGACGGGGAATATTATTTTGAAATAGGATACATAATTATATGAATGATTTATGTACAAATTTTCAATATTGTCACTAGGAGATGTGATGGGCATGGGTAATGAATCACTATCCTTGCATTTATATTGCCCAATGACTGCATTTTCCATTTTGAGGATGAACTTAAATGAAGGAAAATATGCATTGTAATTTGTTGTTTTGAGGCTGAGCTAGTTGCTGGGTAGTGGGTAACAGGATACTCATACAGGTACGAGGCATGGCAAAAAAATTCCTTGGGTAGTGTGCTGTCAAAATGGTAGTGACAAAGATGAACATTAAATGACAATTGATGATTCAGAATTTCAATGTTATGTGATATGTGATACAATACATAATAGATGCCCTTCAAAATGTCAAAATGAGAAAAGAGAGAGTGAAGAGAGGAAAGTGATCTTTGTATTTTGGGCGAAATGATGTTTTTAGGGACGTTTTAGGATTCTTGGATGAAAAAAAGTTAAATAATGTCTCTTTGTTTTTTTAAAACTTCTTTGCACTCAGCACCTTTGGATACCCGCAGGTACGCACCTGAGACAAAACCCTCAGGCAAATCTGTACCTGGGTGCCTAGTTTGGGTGCAGAGTGGGTTGTGGACGTACGGTAACATAGATTGCAATCCTTAGAATATTTCATGTTGAGATCGAACTTGGATGAGTATTTTGTATTGAGAATAAGTCTATTCCCATAACAGTCAATGAAACTGTGAAATGGAAATAATATAATTTGCAGCGTTTCTTCAAAGTTTGCTGCTTCTACTCAAATTTCTGGCCATGCCTTTGATGTTCTAGTTACGTTATACTACATTTGCTGATATTAACTTAGAGCTCATAAGGCTTCCTGATAATATTCAGTAGATATTTCTAAGTTCAGGAACCGTTTATAAATGTTACTATAGGATAGGAAATTCTCAGTCGCATGTAGGTTTTTAAAAGTGTCCATAGGAAATAATTTATTATTTTTGACATATTCCAAAAAAATCAATGTCAAGGAGCAACCTGGAACATAGAAACTTGAAGTTCTGATATTTTTAATTGATCTTTTATCTTTTTCAATTCAAACAAAGGAAATTTTTATCATTGATTCCGAATAATACAAACAATGCTATTGTTTTTCGTCCATGAGAATGATCCAAGAATGCTATTGTTTTTCGTCCATGAAAATGATCCAAGATGGAAGAAATAAGCACGCCCTGGATACAAACATAGGGAGGGAGAATTTCTCGTGCAAACACCCAATCCCGTATTACTTTAAACGATGTATTAGTGTACATAGAAATGCAGACTTTTGTTTTGAGGAAAACAATTTTCCATTTTCTCATTCTCTAGCCATTCATCTGGAGGTTTGACTTGCTGTAGATTGTCATCAGTCATCTTTAGAGCCTTCATTGGAGACTTCATCCAAACGTTACCAAGATTGAATTAATCGTTGGGGCTCCCTGCATGGTGTTCGATCCATTCACTATTTGCGCAAATCGTATCTACCTCCTTATCAAGTCACTGGTTTTTTTTGCAATTTTTTGCTCATTAAGACCATGTGATTGTCAGTTCTGCTTTCCTGTGCAATACATCAATGTTTTAGGCCATCTAATCCGTCTTTCATCTGCCAGAAGTATGTGCCTTCCCCCCTCCCCCCCCCATATGGCTCCTAAGGTAGCTGTTTCAATAATGTGAATTTAGTATGTTACATTTCCATGCTCCTACCACCAAGCTTGGTGTCAGTTGGTTTCCATCACTTACTTGAGTGCAGTCAAATTGTCTTGGGATTGTTAAAGATGCAAAATGGTCAATAGGGGGTAATCATAGCCCCCAAAAAATCGTTTGGGGGAAAAGATCAGCACATAGAAAGTAAAATATATTTTGAAAAATTGGGAAAAAATGAATTTAATTTTGAAGGCTAAAATAATTGTAGAAATAAAGAGAAATTATTGAAATTTTTTTTGAAGATGTTTAGCATAGAGGTGTAAGGAAACCTGTAGCCAACTTTAAGATAATTCTTACATAACTCACATGATAAATTTGAATCCATATGCAAGAGAATAGATAACATATCTACCAAAATAACCAAAATATGACATAGGATATATCTGGGGAAAGTCTTCATGAGAGAAAACTTTAGCATACAAAAGTATCTATCTTCTTTGTATTATTCAACAAAACTTCATTGCATTACATTCATGAAAGCTTTCGAAACTCCAACTATAAACAAGCAGTCCATGTGAACAAGTAAGCAATCTCACTTCTCATGTCATGCTTTCAACTTCCACAAATACGAAACTTGGCTAACCTTAACAACTACTTTTGTAGTTGCTTTTATAGAAACAAGTTCCCACAAAACTACTAAGTGGTATTACATAAACAATATGCTACCAAAATTTCTTTGACCCACTTTCAATATTGGGTATTTTATGTAATTATTTTCTCAGTATTAAATAATTACATCAAATAATATTACAATGTTACAATACAACTTATCAAGTGGCCTTAAGAATATTTTCAAAGAATCTCTAAAATGTATAGGGGAAAATCGTGAGCAATGCTAGTATGTAGGTCACTCACCAAATTCTTGGACTATACATTGGAATACAAACCCACCCTTAAGCAAAACTTGATTAGCACAACCAAAGGAAGAAGGGTGCTAATGCAAGATCTAAACCAAAGAGGGTTTTGGATTCTTAAAAGGAAGATGAGATATGATAAATAATGAGTGATAACAAATCTGATCTATGAAAGTAAGTGCAAGGAAAATGAAAGAATGAATGTACCTTGAAACAAGATGATGAGATTTAAACTCTGGATCTAAATTTGACTGTCGTCGGAATGTCAGAATCTGTTGTAACTCCAGAACTAGGAAACTAAGACCTGTATCTTTTTGCTCTGTAATTTTCAGCCAAAAAGTGAAGGGACAAGTTGGTTTTCCAGAGCCAAGTCAAACTTTGTTCCTAGTAGTGCCAAATCTGATGAAATTTTTTGGGATCCTGCGCCTACACATTTGCTTCTCAAATCCGAATCCGCAACCTATTCCTGCACATAGAAAAATAGGGAAAAAGTTGTGAAAAATGAGTTTTCTTTGGTCAAACTCTTGTTTAGGAATTAACCTTGAAATGAAATTGAAATTGCATAAAGAAAAACAACATGAAAAGGAAAAAGGTAAATTGTTGATTCACCTTGTATGAAACCCTCATGAACGCATGTAGTAACCACTCAAATCCATGAAGATGCTTGAAATATGCTTGGAATGAGATGTAGAATCAAGGTTGCCTTCACAAATGCATGGATCTATAATTGTGACTCCTAGATCTTGAATGTATGTATACTTGATAACCACATAAAGAAAGAGAAAAAAAGAAGAATGGATGTGTGGATCTTGCTTGATTGTGAATTCCTCTACTTGGCATCATGGGAGAGAAACTTTCATCAACTAGAGAAGATTGCTTTTGCTTGAATGGATATTGAAGAAATGAAGACTTAGAGATCTTGAAATGGATGCTTGCCTTTAAATCTTAAACCTAAATTATCTTCAATTGCACAACTTGAATGCTTAATTGCTCGATTGTTTGAATGCTTGATAACAATAGCTTGCATATGAATCTTGGATGCCAAATGAGGGGAGGGTATGTCCTTTTATACTCATTTTTGGATTCAAATTAAATCCAAACCGACCACAAATCTAGACCTTAGAGGAAAACCACGACATTGGGCCCTAGGCAAAATCTAGGCTCAAACACCCAAGGACAAGTCAACAAGTCGACTTGTTCTAGGTAGAATAAACCCAAATTTTGCTAAGATGTTGGGGAATGTGATAAGATGAGGGGGGAGAAAATGCAAGTTGTTGGAATCAAACATAACTGACATTCATACCTCAAAATCACCAAAATGGGGTTTAATAAGTCCTAGAGCCTCCAATTATGAGTGCTAACTTTTTAGGACGATTCATTTAGCCCTCACTTTAGTCGGAGTATGAGATGAACTCATGCTCATGGTAAAGTAGATCAAATGCACAAGGATGATCTCATTAAGGTCAATGAGACAAAGAAACATCAAGCCCCCAAATAACTCAAGTCTTCATCAAATCCAAAACCAAGATAATAGAGGCATCACTCGAAAGAGAGAGAAAATGTGTGATCATTGGCCCAATAAGAGATTGTCTTACTATGAACAACACGAAAGGAAAGTGTTGCGAAGATGGCATTGAAAGGTCTAGCAAGTTGTGTTATGCTAGTCAATTCATCAAAAAGGATTAGGCCTCGAGGAAAACATTTTCTCCATTAAGAGATTCAGTAAAAGAACGATCATGCTTAAGGAAAACATTGTCTCCTTAAGGATCGAAAGCAAAAACAAAAAGAAAACAAACCTAAGGAAAGGTTGTTTCCTTAGGGATCAAAGAGAAAGGATCGGTCCTTAAGGAAAGATTGTTTCCATTAAGGGATTAAGGAGAAATGATAAACACAAGAAAAACATTGTCTCCTTGGTCATCCACAAGGGAGGGATTGCATGAAATTATTATATATGTGTGTGTAAAATGTGAAACACAGAACAGAGTGTATGCTCTCAGGTTAAAGTGATTGCAAGCGCCTTAATGGTAGCAATGAGTTTAATAGAGTATACATGCACCCACAAGATACGTTTCCACTATGAGATGGCCCTAGGAAAGGAAAAATCTAGGGAAATAAGCGCGTGACAAAAGAGAGCACATAAGATATCTACTAACTCTAGGGTCAGTATGATCATATGATAATACATGAGATAGTATATCAAAATGAAATGTCATCATCCCCCAAAGGTAGTAGAACTATAAGCACAATAGAAAAATAGCATGTAAGAATTACAAAGAACAGTATTTTGGGGCCGACATCACGGAGACCAAAAAGAATAGGTAACTACTATTTTGCATCATCCCCAATCAGACAACACAAAGGCACATTTATGAACAATGACACATACATGACATAACATGTAACAACATAGAGAAGAAATGAGATACAAATAGAAGAATGTTTACAACATTTCGATTCCTTTATCACCTTGCATCAATGGAGCAACAAGGGTCATTTAAAGAAATATAAAAAAAAATATAACAAGCATCACATCACGGGGGAAGCACACTATAATAGGAAAACACACAAAATCCACATCAAGCACGACAAATGGAACAATGGCTAATTCCAAACAATGACCATGTTGTGAAGATGGGCCAGTTTGTTTGTCATTGGGAGTAACAGATAATCATTGTGAAAACATAATTGGCAAATCATGATCAAGATCAATAAGCTCAAACATGTCACCAGCCTCAGTAGCATGAATATCATTGTTAGCATCAAAAGCATCATCATCAAGAGTATCTTCTTCATCTAGATTAATTGAAATAGAATCTAAGATACGAATAGAACTGTCATGTTTTCTCAATTTAATATTTTACAAATTAACTTCCTCATTTTTCTCAAGCATGGGTTGGTCAAAGGGAAGCAAGACATCAGTAGGCCTATGAGGTGAAGCAATATTTTGGGAAGCACTGTGGTAGACTCTAGCATGATGTTTACGATGGTGATCATGAGCATGACAGTTACATTTGGTTTTGTTAGAAATTTAGTTTGGGTTAGGATCAATCAACATCGGGCCCTTTTCTTCTCTAGGAGGAAGAATGGAAGGAACCACTTTAGGTTGAGAGATAGCATCAGGAGGATGTGTATAAGATATAGGGGGTGGAACATAAGCATATATATAGGAGGTGTAGGAGTTGTAGGAAGAAGTCCAAGTCCAGGGCAAGGAGATGGAACATCCTTGGATTTTCTAAGTTTACAAATCTTTTGGACTTTGTAGGCTTGATATGATCAAAAGAGATGGTCACGATGAGTTTGGGTTGGTTGAGGCATGGAAGGACAAACAGAATCAAGGTCAAAAGAGTCTTGAGGCATGGAAGCCTAATAAAGACTATGGTTAATAGTCACAATTTCTTCATTATGAGGAAACTTAAGGAATTTATGAATAAGAGAAGCCATAACTTTCATGGAGGTTAGCCAAGGAAGACCAAGTTTGACTTGAAATTGATCGAAAGTCGGGATCACAGTAAAGGCAACATCCAAAATTTTAGCACCAACTTTGACATGAAATGGTATACAACCATGGGAAGGATAAATGAAATCATTACAATTTTGGATCATAACATCATATTTATCATAAAAGTCACATTGCAATTGTCTACTAAAAAAATGTTCTTCAATTATCACATTCACCATGCAAGTAGGATTGATAAGGGCACCACGAGAATAAAGGCCATTAACCTTTGCGACAATGTAAAGTGGACCATCAGGAGCTTTAATTGTCCTAATAGGATCAAAGGTGATGCAAGACATAATTTGAGTGATGGGTTTGGCTTGATCAAGAATTTTGAAAACACGATTAGCTTCATGAACTATATCACCATAATCAATAAGTTGAGTGGAAGAGGAAGAAGAAGGTTGGGTTGACTCAATGGTATTGGTTGAATGAGGTGGAAAAGGGTTGGTATAAATTTTCAAGTTTTGATTAGGAGGCGTGACTAATTTGTTTCCTTGATCATTAACACCTTCAATAGATATAGCATTAGAATCAATAAGGTCTTGAATAACATTTTTCAAGCGGAAACACTTTTCAATATCATGGCTAGGTTGATGATGATATTGAGAAAAAAGCTTTGTGATTAAAGTGTTTGGGTAGCGGTTTGGATGTGTTAATTGATTTGATAGGAGGAAGTGTTAACAAATTAATATTAATTAACTTCAACATCACATTAGGCTAAGATTTTTAAAAATGAGTAAAATTACTAGCAGGTCTAAAGATAGATGGCAAAGGACCCACACCTTTGGATGTTGCTACCACTTGTTCATCAGCGTTGTTGGATGAGTTATTTATTTTGATGAAAGTTTTTGGTTTCTGAAATTTATTGAAAGTGTTGGATGTGGCATCATTCTTATCAATAGGAGCCATTGGAGTGGTTCTTTCAAACTGACTCACTTGAATTTGATAATGATGAAGCACTGCAAACAATTGAGGAAAAGAGAATTCAGAAATTAGAATATTATCTCTAATACCTTTTTGTAAATTAGTAATAAAAATATGTTGCACATCAATATTAGGCACAGGATAAGAAATCTGAGCATGTAAATGCTTAAATCTACTAATAAAATCAATCACCTTTTCTTTAAAACCTTGTTTACAATGTGTTAAATTAGTCAAAGAAATCTTAGGACCAATATTATTTTGAAATTATTGAATGAAAGAATTAACATGATTTTGGAAGGAGTCAATATAATAAAGAGGAAAAGAACAATACCATTGCAAAACTTTATCTTAAAATGTTCTAATAAACAACTTTTCCATGAACCTATGAACATGAGAAAAATCACTACACAAGATTTGAAAGGTTTTAGCATGAGTTAAAGGATCACCCTTACCGAGCTATAAGTCTCAAGATAAGGAATCTCCATATATTATGAGATAACAACACAAATAATATCCAAAGACAACGGAATAGAAATATCACAAGTAGGAATGTTGAATTTAGATTTAGTCATTGAAATATTTTTTTTTGCAAAGAAGATAGTTTGAGCCAAGCTATTAATGGTAGAATCGGTAGAAAGGACGGTAGGAGGAGATATGTTGGAAATGTTAAGAACATTGTTGGAGATGGAATGAATGGTTGAATATGAAAAAGGGACACTGTGGTAAGTGGGCATGGATGAAGGTAATGAAACACATGGGACACTTAAAGGAATTGAAGGAACAATAGGGTTAGGCATGCTCACATGTATAGGATTGGAGCATGAATTGAAGTTGCTATGATATGTGGAGCATAAGTGGACACACTAGGAATGGAAGTAGAGATAGGCATAGCAATATCAACACTAGTAGTAGGTGGAATGAGGCCTAAATCTTGAGCATAATACCTAAGAGGCTTAACATTCATATCAATGGGATGAGAGATACTATGCAAAATGTTAACACCATGATAATCATTATGAGTGAGCTTCCTTAAACCTTCTACAACAACAATGACCTCTGGATTAAGGTTTTCTTGTCCTAACCATTGTTCAAATTTCTCAAAATCATTTGAAAGTTTTTGGACTTGCATAGGAGGGACTCTTAAAGCCTCATCTTCATCATGAGAAGAAGTACAAGTCTTCTTATTCATTGAAAATCTTGTACCTGAGATGATGTATGAGCTAAAAATCAAAAGTCCAAGGACTATTAAGAAGCTCATGAGAAAAGGAATCAATATTGTAGATTCTCTTATCTGCAAAGGTGTGCTAAAAATTAATAAGGATAATAATAATACAAGTACGTCTTGAATGAGAAGACAAAGTTATGGTCTCGGAATAAAAATGTTACTAATGATGGTGTTGTTGATGCATGCATGGTTAATAGTGCATAAGGAAAAATCAGTCTTAAAGGACCCAACACTACAAGTACACAGAAAGTGACTCAGAGAATGCCTCAAGCAACAACTTAGACCCATAAAACTAATGGCACAAAAAAATTGACAACATCGACCCCCGAGGAACATAGATGGACCGCAAAGTCAGTTCACACCATTGGGTGAAGCAATCAATTCGGCGTTGCAACAATTACTCCATAACAATTTTATTCAATTACCTAAGATCAAAAGTGAACCCACAAAGAAACCTGCGTGGTGGGATGACAATAAATACTGTGAATATCATCACTCTAAAGTTCACAAGACGACTTCGTTCTTCCAATTAAAGCATCTGGTACAACCTTATCGATCAAGGCTTAATCAAAGTAGAACCTCCCTCTAGCTCTTCCAATGTTGATCATACTGCTTTCAAGGATCCACTGATTGACCATGGAAAAGGAAAAGCATCTAGCTCAAATCCAAATTCAAGGTCCAATGTCAATTACACTCAAACTAAGCATGATTATACCTTAAATTTATTTTATGAGTCGGATACCCATATGTCGACCATTACTTCCAAAGATAAGAGTCCTCAATGTGCAGTCAAATCCTTGAGTTATTGCACATATCCCCCCAACACAAGGAGATCTTCGATAAAGCCCTGAAAGAATCTGTTGTCCCAAATGACATCAATGTTTCCCAGTTTTAGGTCATGATAGGGAATTCTTCCATATTCTTGCATGTCACTTTTTTTTCCAATGATTTATCCAAAGACAAACTCGGTCACAATGACCCTTTGAAATTAGAAGTTTTTGTTCATAATTGTAAGGTCAGACAAGTCATGATATGATGCAGGAGCATCTTGGGTCCTTGGCAATCCTGTGTCACCAAATTTTTTTTTGGAGTTTGTCTATGTTGCTTGGTTCCTTCTTTAACCGAGTTGGTCAGTTTCCTTTAGTTACCGAGTGTGATCGATTATCTCCTGGGCAGTTGGTTGTTTCTCTGGCACTCGGTGATGCTTGTTTGTTGCTCAGTCATCTTTGCTTACCGAGTAGTTTCTTTTGAGTTCCTATTGATCCGACTTGTGTATTTATGTTGGGTCACAGATTTAATGTTGGAATCCATCATTGGGAGGCGTGTGGTCCCAGATCTGACCGTTCCTTCTGTTGATTATGGATCTAAAGGCTGACTCAGTTCAGTAGACTCTTGTATAAATGTAGTTGTTTGGTGGTAGTTTAGGAGGCAGTTTTGATAGAAGATAGAAGATAGTAAGATTAGAGATTGTTGGCAGATCCTTGCATGTTTGAGGACTTTTGTAATTCATTGTAATATCTAGCCCTAATTGGGAAGGCCTTACAGCCCAACATGTATCATTCTATTTGATGAAAATTAATGAAATATCCTACATTCTCTCTCTCAGTGTGTTGTTGTTTGCTTCAGCATGTTGTTGAGCAGGCTTGGATCATTAGGGCGTGCCATTGTTTGGCCCCTCTTGACCCCTACCCTATGTCAGGTGGTATCAAAGTGAGGTGAGATCTTGATCTAGGTCTGCGGATCTAGGTTTGTAGGTTCCTCTTGAAGCCCTAGTTGATTGTTGTGGGGTAGCAGATTGTGATCTGACTTGCAATTGTAGAGGGTTGTCAAGATGGTTTGTGGGAGGCGAGATGCAGATCCAGGATTGGCAGATATGCTAAGGGAGATTGTTGCTAGATTAGAAGTTGTTGAAACAACCCAGAGAAGAGGCAGACATCTTGAAGATGTTAGTGATGATGAAGTTGAGGAAGAACAGACGAATGCAGAACCTGCACTTGTTATGGATCAAGGTGAAGAAATATTTTTGAAGGCTTTGACAAGTTTGAAGTCTACACCACATTTCAATCATCCTGAGTATGGTGAAAATCTAGATTCTAATGAATTGGTGGACTGGATCACCGAGATGGAAAAGTATTTTGAGTATGAAAACATTCCTAAAGATAAGAAGGCGAAGATTGCAAGCACAAAGTTGAAAAGCCATGCATCCTTATGGTGGGAACATTTGCAATTGGATCGAAAGAGGAAAGGCAAAGACAAAATCAAGGTATGGAATAAAATGGTGAATAAATTGAAAGGAAAGTTCTTACCTTGTGATTATTAGATTAACCTAGTTCGGTGAATGCAAAGTTTGAGATAGAAAGATAGCTCGATAAAGGAACACACTAAGGAATTCTATAGATTAGATATCAGATCTGGACATGATGAAGATGATGTGGAAAGAATTGGTAGATACCTGAATGGTTTGAGAGTTTCCATCCAAGAGGAAATTAGTTTGGTCAAGTTGGAAAACATTGAAGAGGCTTATCAATTTGCATTGAAAGCCGAGGAGAAATTGAACAAAAGACATGAGAAAAGACAAAGAGGTCGAGGTGGTAGATTCCCTAGAGGAAGAGGTAGATCTAATGGTGAAAATGGTAGATCTAAACCTGAAAAGACAAGTTTGGACAAAGGCAAGACTGAGTGGAAAGGTGAAAGTTTATCCAGAGGCAGAGGCAGTAACTACCAAGATGGTTATAGCAGAGGAAGTTTCTGAGGAACTTGTTACAATTGTGGAGAAGAAGGTCATAGATCTTTTGAATGTACACAGGCTACTAAGAAGGCTGGTAGCAGTAGAAATGCTTTGGTTCAAGAAGAGTCACCGAATGAACCTAAGAAAGAAAATAACTTGATGGTAAGGAGAGCACTGTGGAATGAAAGTAAAAAGGAAGATCTGGTAAGGAAAATTTTGTTCAAGACCAGATGTAGAGTTTCTAATAAAGTTTTGAAGGCAATCATTGACAGTGGTAGCTCAGAGAATCTGGCATTTGAAGAGATGGTCACAAAATTGCAGTTGGAAAGGTTGGCACATTCGAAGCCCTATCAGATCTCATGGATCAAAGATGAGCATACACTCCTGGTAAGTGAACAATGTTATGTGAATTTGAAGATTGCAATGTACTATGATAAGGTGTTATGTGATATCATGCCTATGGATTTTTGTCATATTTTGTTGGGTAGACCTTGGCAATATGATAGACATGCTATATATGATGGGAGATTGCATAAGTATACTATTGTGGCTGATGGAAAGAAACAAATCTTGTTACCATTGATGGAAGAACCTGTTAGTAATGTTTGCACATCTGTGAAAGTTTTTTTGATGGAGAGAAGAAAGTTTTTTAACTCTTTGAAAAAGAATGATGTATGTTTTTCTGTGATCCCTAACAAACCGAGTAAGAAAACATAGGATAATGTCCCTGAGGAGATTGATAAGTTACTCACCGAGTATAGTGATATCATTTTTGATAATGTACTTGATGGCTTGCCACTGAAAATAAGCATTGATCATTGTATGGATCTAATCCCTGGAGCTAGTTTACCGAATAAGGCACCTCATCAGTTGACACCTACTGAGAATCAGGAATTGAACCAACAGATTCAAGAGTTGTTGGAGAAAGGTTTGATCAAAGAAAGTTTGAGTCCTTATGCAATACTTGTTGTATTGGCACTGAAAAAGAATGGAGAATGGAGAATGTGTACTGATTCTAGAGCAATCAATAAGATAACAGTGAAGTATAGGTTTCCTATACCGAGAATGGATGACATAATGGACAGTTTGACTGGAGAAAAGTATTTCACCAAAATTGATTTGAAAAGTGGGTATCATCAGATCAGAATCAAAGAAGGTGATGAATGGAAGACTACTTTCAAGACAAAAGAAGGTTTGTATGAGTGGTTGGTTATGCCTTTTGGTTTAACTAATGCACTGAGTACTTTTATGAGGTTGATGAATGAAGTTTTGAAGAAATTCTTGGGTAAGTTTGTGATTGTATATATTAATGACATTTTGATATTCAGTAACACTAGAGAAGAACATTTGTTGCATGTGAGACAAGTTTTGCGGAGATTGAAAGAAGAAAAGTTGCTGATAAATCTAAAAAAGTGTTCATTCATGAAAGAGGAGATTGTGTATTTGGGATTTTTGATCTCAGTTGATGTTTTGAAGATGGATCCTAAAAAGGTTGAAGCTATTTTGAATTGCCCTACACTTGTGAATTCTAGTGAGGTAAGATCATTTCATGGTTTGGCAATTTTTTACAAGAAGTTCATAAGGAATTTCAATTCAATTTGTAATGCTATGACTGAGACTATGAGAGGAGACAAAAGAGAATTCAAGTGGACACATGGAGCTGAAAAAAGTTTTGAAACTCTGAAGCAGAAGGTTGTTGAATTACCTGTTTTGGCATTACCTGATTTCAGTAAGGTATTTCAAGTGGAATGTGATGCAAATGGAAGTGCAATTGAGTTGTGTTGAGTCAAGAAGGAAAACCTGTCACTTTCTTTAGTGAAAAGTTGAATGATGCTAGAAGGAAATATTTTGTGTATGATCAAGAATTCTATGCTATTGTTCAAGCACTGAAGAAATGGAGACATTATTTGATGCTGAGTGAATTTGTGTTGTATACCAATCATAAGGCTTTACAGTATTTTGGTAGTCAGAATAATTTGAATCAGAGACATATGAAATGGGTTGAGTATTTGCAGAGTTACACATTTTTGATAAAGCATAAGAGTGGAGTCACTAATCGAGTAGGAGAAGACCTTTGATGAACGAGATGAAAATTGAAGTTCTTGGTTTTGATGAGATGAGAGATTCTTATGAGTTTGACCCTGATTTTTCTGAGCCATGGAGAAAGTGCAGAGCACCTATTCAAGATCAACAAGACACTAAATGGGATGAATATTTTATTCAGGAAGGTATGTTGTTTAAAGGTATTCAGTTGTGTATACCGAGAGGAGTAATGAGAACTAATTTGATAAAGGAAAAACATAGTAGTGGTTTGGTTGGACATTTTGGTATTGATAAAACATGGAATTTGCTTAAGGAGAAGTACTTTTGGCCGCAGTTGTATAAAGATGTTCAGAAATTTGTGAAAAGTTGTGGAATTTGTCAAGTTTCAAAAGGAGTAAGTCAAAATACTGGATTGTATGTACCGATTGTTGTACCTGAGAAACCTTGGATTGACATCAGTATGGATTTTGTCCTTGGCTTACCGAAGACAGTAAGAGGTAATGATTCTATATTTGTTGTTGTGGATAGATTTTCAAAGATGGCACATTTTATACCTTGTAGAAAGACATCAAATGCAGTACATGTAGCAGATCTTTGCTTTAAGAAAATTGTCAGATTGCATGGATTACCGAGGACTATTATCTCTGATCGAGACAATAAATTTGTTGGATACTTTTGGACGACCCTTTGGAAGAAATTTGGCACAAAGTTGAAATATAGTTCTACATTTCACCCACAAAACGATGGACAGACTGAAGTTGTGAACAGAAGTTTGGGAAATATTTTGAGATGTTTAGTTGGAGACACATTGAGTAATTGGGATTCTGTATTGGCACAAGCAGAGTTTGCATACAATAATTTAGTGAATAGGAGTACTGGAAAGACACCATTTGAGATTGTGAATGGCACACAACTGAGAGGAATATCTAATTTGAGAGACATTGCTAATGAAAACAAGAGAAGTGTTGAAGGAGTAAAATTTGTTGAGTATATGAAGACATTGCATGAAGATGTGAAGCTGAAGCTGGAAGAGAGTAATAAAAAATACAAAGACAGAGCTGATAGATCAAGGAGACATAAGACTTTTGATGTTGGTGATGAAGTGATGGTTCATTTGAAGAAAGGTCAATTTCCTATTGGAACATATGGGAAGATGAAGATGAATAAGTTTGGACCTTGCAAGATTTTAAGGAAATTTGATAGTGGAAATGCATATAAGATTGAGTTACCTAATGACATGGACATATCACCTATTTTCAACATTGCTGATTTGTATGAGTATCATGAACCTAATGAAGAAGTGACAGTACCGACAGAGTATCCTAAGAAGCAGAATGAAGAAGTTGAACAGATCCTGAAGCAAAGAGTTGGCAAGAGTACAAGAAGAAAACAATATATGGAATATCTGGTAAAGTGGAAGAATAGACCGATGGAAGACTTTTCATGGATTTATCAGTCTGAGTTGGATGCAGCTCGGACTAGACCTACCAAATGATTCGGAGAATCGTTTCAAAATAACCCCAGGTGTCTGATGCAGGAGCATCTTGGGTCCTTGGCAATCCTGTGTCACCAAAAACATTTTTGGAGTTTGTTTGTGTTGCTCAGTTCCTTCTTTGACCAAGTTGGTCAGTTTCCTTTGGTTACCGAGTGTGGTTGCTTATCTCTTGGGCAGTCGATTGTTTCTCTGGTGCTCAACGATGCTTGTCTGTTGCTCAGTCATCTTTGCTTACCGAGTAGTTTCTTTTGAGTTCCTATTGAGCCAACTTGTGCATTTATGTTGGGTCATAGATTTAATGTTGGAATCCATCATTGGGAGGTGTGTGGTCCCAGATCTGACCATTCCTTCTATTGATTATGGATCTAAAGGTCGACTCAGTTCGGTAGACTCTTGTAGAAATGTAGTTGTTTGGTGGTAGTTTAGGAGGTAGTTTTGATAGAAGATAGAAGATAGTAAGATTAGAGATTGTTGGCAGATCCTCACATGTTTGAGGACTTCTATAATTTATTGTAATATCTGGCCCTAACCGGGAAGGCCTTACAACCTGACATGTATCATTCTATTTGATGAAAATTAATGAAAGATCCTACATTCTCTCTCTCATTATGTTGTTGTTTGCTTTCACATGTTGTTGAGCAGGCTTGGATCATTAGGGAGTGCCATTTTTTGGCCCCTCTTAACCCCTGCCTTGCGTCATGATAGATGGTGGAGCAGGACTTAACATTTATTCATTAAAGGTTGTAATTGGTCTTGGCTATAGTACATATGATATTTATTCCTCCAAAAGAATTACAATCAAAGCATATGATGATGTTGAATGTCCTTCTAAAGGAGTCATCATGTTGCCCATCATAATTGGTCTAGCAACTAAAGACACATTGCAACAAGTTTTGGATCTGGATCTTTCATATAACATGATTTTGGGATGTCCCTAGATCCATGCCATGAAAGCAGTCTCATGTACCTATCACTAATGCCTGAAATATTCCCATGATGGCATGAAAGTTACCATTCCAGGAGATCCTACTCCCTTCCAATTATGTGCCAATTTGAAAGATGTCTCTGCACAACAAGTCGCTCTTAACAGTGAAGCAACATCGAGCAATTCATCCAAGTATGTTGATGCATCTTCTCTCACTAAATTGAATCAAGGAAAGTTTAACATTGAAGATAAAGGTTGTGAAGAATATTCTAGATCCCAAGCTTTCCACATTAGGAAATTATCTCTTTCCCCAAAATCCTATGGTAAACACCACCTATTACAAAAATCACAACCCAAAAGTACACTGCAAATTGAACCCTCTACTACATTCACCAGTTGGGGTGGATTGCAAGATGAACATGTCTATGAGAATGTATCCACATGGGTTCATAGAAATAATTCAGAACAAGAACCTGCTCACATTCCTCCTAAAAAGTATGGTCATGGATTCACAATCATGCAGAAGAAAGGCTACGATGGTTGTAGTGGCCTTGGAGTACAAAAACAAGGAATATTTGAGCCTATTGTAGCAAAAGGATGACCTCCTAATCTAGGGATTGTATTTAGACCTTTGAAAATTGGCTCTTCATGTACCAAGTTATCCTTGTGTGAAAATGTAAACATTTTTAGCAATGAAGAGGCATCTGAGGATACCCAACCTAAAACTATTGATTCCAACAAATAGAAATGGGCCTCCTACTCTTCCATCCCATATGCATGTGACTATATCTTAACCAACGCTAACGACCTGTCAATTTAAGGTAACACGTTTATGATGCTCCTCCTCCTAAAACCTGTCCTCAAGCCTAGATCAAAATGTTTTGGGATCCTAGCCCTTATAATTCTGAAGATAAATCAAATGAAACTAATGACACTAATATCCATAACATTGTCCTTACACCTGATTCCTAGAATCTCTACAATACCGACAATGACATCCCCTTAGTATACCCTGAACTAATAGATTAGAATCAACAAGGACCATCGAGCTTAGATAGCTTTGAAAATGATGAAGCTATAGCAGAATTTTTTGAGCTCAGGGAAGGTATTCCATCAGGAGATCATAAAGTAGGCTTCTCCATTAATCTTGACACTTAAACTTATTTTGGGGAGTCAACTCCCTCTTCCACTCGCAAAAGTGAAAAATAAATAAAAATTACAAAAAATGAAAAAAAAAGGTCTTCTCGTGAAAATTGAAAGGCACCATTAGACCATAAAAAAGTAAAAATAAAGGACGTATCCGAGGGTGAAAACCTCTTTGAGGCACTGAAGGATGGAAGAGTGGACATACCCCTACAAAAAGAGAAGTCAACTTTTCTAATAGAAACAACAAAAGAAGTAAACTTGGGAACACCCAGTGATCCAAAAATCATACATTTTGCAGCTTCATTATCCCAAGAAGAGAAATATCAATTTCTTCAATTTTTCATGGAAAAAAAATTAATTTTGCATGGTCCTATGCGGATATGCCAAGCTTGGATCCAGAATTAGTCCTTCATCATTTTCCATTACAACCAGGTGCTAAACCAGTCAAGAAAAAATTGAGAAAAATGCATAGTTATATAGTTCTTCCAGTAAAAGAAGGACTAAAATGATTATTAGATGTTGGATTCATTAGACCAATTGATTATGCATACTGGATCTTTAATCTAGTTCCTGTCAATAAACACACTGTGGGCATGAGAATATGCATTGACTTCTGTGATTTGAATAAAGCATGTCCTAAAGATGATTTTCATTGCCTTATATTGACATCATAGTAGACATGACAACATGATATGAGATTCTATCACTGATGGATGACTTCTCCAATTACAATCAAATCCAAATTTATCTTGAAGACCAACCCAATACAACTTTCACATGTGCTTGGGGCACTTACTACTGGAACGACATGCCCTTCGGCCTCAAGAATGCTGAAGCTACTTATCAGAGGGCAATGACTACTATCTTCCATGATTTCATGCATGTACTAATGGAAGATTATGTGAATGATCTACTATGAAAATCAAGAAAAGATCACTTGAGCACTTTGAGCCTGATTTTTGATAAAATGGAAAACTATAAGCTCCATTTGAATCCAAAGAAGTTTGTTTTTGGAGTAGTTTCTAGAAAACTTCTGGGCTACATTATTTCTTGTCGAGGCATCAAAGTAGACCCTAAAAAGTACAAGTAATATTAGAAATGCCTCCTCCAACTACTCTAAGACAATTATGGAGCTTACAAGAAAAATTACAATGTATCAGAAGATTCATGGCATAGTTATTGGATAAGTGCCAATCGTTTCAGAACTTTCTTCACAAAGGAGTCACTTTTAAATGGAATTAAAAATGCCAACAAGCCTTTCAAAAATTGAAGGAATAGCTACTTAATCCACATATTCTGATGCCTCATATTCTTGTGAAGACCTTTCTTTTATGCATTTTAGCTACTAAAACTGCATTGGGAGCCCTTTTATCCTAACATGATGAACAAGGTAGAGAGAGATCCATATATTATATTAGTATAACAATCATGGGTTATGAACTCAACTACTCACTCATTGAAAGAGAATGTCTTGTTGTGGTCTTCGCAGCTTAGAAGTTGAGACACTATATGATCCATCAAAAAACCATGCTCATTTCAATAATTGATCCACTAAAGTATCTTCTTAGCAAAGCATCTCTCACAGGACGCCTAACAAAATGGGTAATGATTTTTTCTGAGTTTCACATCGAATATGTTGACAGAAAAGAAATCAAGGGCTAGGAGATAGCTTATCATCTTGCAGAAGCTCCAATTCCAGACAATCATCCTTTTCTATCTAACTTTCTAAATAAACCTATATTTTCTTTTGAAGAATCCAATCAGTGGCAGCTCTACTTTGATGGCTCACATACCAGAAATGGCTTGGGATCAGCCATAATTATGTTTGTCACTCCCCAGGATGACATCATTCCAAAATCATATCAAATTGCTTTTGAATGCACAAATAATATTGTTGAATATGAATCTCTGGTCACTAGACTAAAATTAGCAATTCAATGGGAAATTTAGCACTTAAAGGTGTATGGTGATTCCCAACTAGTCATCCGGAAAGTCAATGATGACTATGACATAAAAGATGAGAAGTTGATTCCTTACAAGAAGCTTGCTAAATTTATCAAATCTCAGTTTGTAACAATAAAATTTCAATAACTTCCCATGATCCATAATAAGAAAGAAGATTCCATGGATACCATTGCTTCCATTATCAACATGACATGAAATGAAGAGCATTGTGAATTTTTCGTTGAGCAATTAATGATCCATGCGTTCGATATTCTGTAGTCTGAGCTCATGTGCAACATTATTGGTCTTGATTCCCCATGGTATCAAGCTATCTACAATTACCTACATTCCAAAATCCTACCCCCTAACCTATCCAAGAACAAACATCGAACCCTTATTCATCAAACCTCTATATATGTCATTGTTGGTGATACTTTATACCAAAGATCCTTTAACCAAACCCTCCTTAGATGCCTTGATTCGCGAGAGGCCAAAAATGCTTTACACAAGGTACATGCTAGTATATGTGGAGGTCATTTCAATGGTTTAAGTTTGGACAAGAAGCTGATAAGAGCTGGATATTATTGGCCCACCATGGAGAAAGGCTCATATAATTTTGCAAAAAAATGTCATAAGTGCCAAATACATAGTAACTTGATTCATGATCCAACACAAGATCTACAACTAGTCATTTCTCCATGGCCATTTTCACAATGGGCATTTGATCTCATAGGGAAATCACTTCACTTTCTTCCAATGGCCACAAGTATATTATTACAGCTACTGAGTATTTCATTAAGTGGTTTGAGGCCATCCATATGACATGTATCACTGGAAAGAAAATTTCCAAGTTTATACTGAACTATATCATATGTCGCTATGGAGTTCCTATGGCTATTTTCACTGATCATGGTAGCCCGTTCTAGAATAAAGATGTCAAAGAGCTTTGTGATAAATTCAAGATTCATCATGGATTTTCTAGCATATACTATCCACAAGGCAATGGCCAAGCAGAGGCATATAATAAAACAATAGTCAAGGTATTACAAAATACTGTCGATGATGTTGGTTAAGACTAGCACTTATAGTTGAACCCAACTCTTTAGGCCTATATAACCAGCATTCACACCCTTGTTGGTGCAATACCATACTCTCTAGTCTATGGTGTTGAGGCCATACTACCCCTTGAGGTTGAAATTCCTTCACTGAGAGTATCATTGCAACATCTCATAGATGATGAACAATATAGAGTTTCCAGACTCCATGAGCTAGAAATGCTAGAGGAGTGGAGACAATGCACCTTAGTCCATTTGCAAGCTTACTAGAATCATCTCAGAAGAAGCTATAATAAGAAATTCAAAGTTCATCACTTTGAAATTGGAGACCTGGTTCTAAAGATGAATTACAAAACCCAGCCACAAAGAGATAAGCCAGGAAAATTTGAGTCCAATTGGGAGGGACCATATGTAGTTACTGTAACATATGGATCCAGAGTATATCAGCTTTCAACGCTAGAGGGAGAACCATTGTCAAAAGAAAACAACAACATGCATCTCTAGAAATATTACACATAATTCTCTTTAAAATACAAAAAAAAAAGTGAAAAGAAAAGAAAATTTTGAAAATAGAAAAAATGGTGCCTTGCTGAAAACATGGAAAATAGGCATCTTGGCATAGAAAAAAGTAACAATAAAGAGAAAAATTATGTACAAAAGTGAAAACCTGACAAATAGGCGCTTTGGGCAAGTATCGTGGTGAAAACCTAGCAATCAAGCGCCACGCGTAGTGAGTTGTTTATCTCCCATCTATCATGGTTCCACCTGACATTTACTGTTATTCCCTAATCATATGTGTCCTTGTGAGTCTATCCTAGTGCCCCTTTATGGCCTGTCACTGGTTGATATTCTTTGTCACTTCCTTGAGAGATAGCCAGTTGTATATACCCCATCCTTGGATTTTGTACATAGTGTGTTCTATCTGGGGCCATGACCGTATATTGGTTTGAATTTGAATTTGAGTTGGGGGCATGCCTTCATGGTTGACCTTTGTGTTCATCACTCTATCAGATTGAAGACAACAACAAAAAACATGTAAATACTTTAATGTCCTGAAAAAAATCAATAAAAAATATATAATGTCCTGAAAAAATCATTAAAAATCACATAATGTCCTGAAAAAATCATATAATGTTCTGAAAAATCCAATAAAAATCATATAATGTCCTTAAAAAATTAGTAAAAAAATCATTTCATCTCCTAAAAAAATCAATAAAAGGCATATAATGTCCTGAAAAAACCCTCTAAAAATCATTAAAAAGTCCATAAAAAATCCTACAAATTATAAAATATCCTGGAAATAAAACAACAAAAAAAACCACATATGGCTAAAAACCATAAAAATTTGAAATAATCTTTTAAAATCAATCTACAATAAATTGTATATGGTCCTCTTCCTTTTGTGTTTCAAAAAGCATAGATGTAGACACAGTTTCAAAACTATGCGCTTCAACGAAATCACATTTTCACAAGCAACAACACTGAGACAATTGATCTGACACCTATTCTGATTGGCCTTGTTTAAACTTTCAATCATCACACACAATCAATCAACCTATCCAAATTGTCATCCTATCAGGGTATGTGCAGGATCATGGTATACCAAACTATGGCCTTAAGTGGCAATGAAAAATCAGAAAATCAAGGTTAGTCAACTTGATGTAAATAGTTGAACATCTTATGAACCTTATGTGAAAAATTTGTAAGAATAGAATTTGTAGGAAATTGAATGTAGTTTCTAAACTATTAGCCCTTGTCTGTAAAAAAATTAATTTAATTGTTCAAAATTTTAGATTTCAATGCAATAGTACGAAAATTTTAGGGAAAAGTTAAAAAGTACGTGTATGTCTGACCACCTTAATCACAATCAAATGATGATATATTTTCCAAAGATTCTAGATATAAATAGTAGACTCATGCTCGGATGTGACGCATATTTTTTGTAATTTTTTGCCAAATAAATAATTAATTATGAATTTTCTGCTATAACTTTTTCAGAATAAAAAAGCTCTCATGTCTGACCACCTTAACTAATTCTAAACTTTACAAAATTGAAAACCATTTTTTTCTTATAGTAGCTGAAGCATAGAATGTGACACATGTTTTGGATTTCAAAAAGATTAAAGGGTTTGAAAGTTATAGTTGTTTTTCAATCAATATGTCAATTACAACATTAAAGATAACTCAATTGAAAAAAAGTAATAATTACTTACTGAACTCAAAATTTGACAGCAATTATATTGATGAAAAGATGATAATGTCTTTAAGAAACCCTTTTTGTTTCATTAATTTCGGGTGAAAAAATAGTCGTCAGCTACATGGTCAAAATCTTGATATCAAAAACAATATGCTAAACATGCCTAATGGGTTGACCATTCACGTTTGGCATTGCCCAAGGAAAATACCAAACCTAATTTGATATCCAGAAATTTTGGATATCCGATAATATTGGATATCCGAAACTTCCCGCCTAATTCAAAATTTCATTTGGACAAGTTTTTTCAATTTCAAGTTACATATTAAATTGTATTTTTTTAAATTTCAAATTACATATTAAATTGTATTTTTTTTATGTTAATATTAATTCAGTTGAGTATTTTTTTCAATTTTAAGTTATATATTACAAATTATTATTTTTAATATTAATATTAAATAATAATAGCATAACATTAGTATTATAATATAAATTTTATATTAGTATGTATTATATTATTATTATTTATTTATCTATTGTATAATAGTATAATATTAACTTATTAAATATTTATATTATATGTTCAATATTATACATAAGGGAGAGAGAGAGAGAGAGAGATTTTGGATATCTGATATGTTCAGATATCCAATTCTTTTTAGTGGCATTGAAAAGTAAAAACGTTATGGTCAAAGACAAGAGACAAGGTATGAATTTTTTATGAGGCAACATCCTTTTAAGGGTTTTTGGATTGTGAAAGACTATGAAATTTTTATGTCAACATTTTTTTTTTGCCTGTTTAAAAATGGGAACTCAAAATTAGAATATTTACCTGTCTTAACAACCTCCTTAAAATATTTTGACTGAAGCTTGCCATTTTTAATCATCTTCAATCCCACAATCTTCCTTCATTCAACACAAAAACTCTCTTGACAAATGGAAACTGCTGAACAAATCCTTCTTCACACTTCCAGCGGCATCAGCTTTAGGGTTTCATTGCAGAGCATTAGTACTATAATATAAATTTTTATAATAGTATGTATTATATTATTATTATTTATTTCTCTATTGTATTATAGTATAATATTAACTTATTAAATATTTATATTATATGTTCAATATTATACCTAAGGGAGAGAGAGAGAGAGAGAGAGAGAGAGAGAGAGAGAGAGATGTTAGAATAACTGAGAGGGGGGGGGTGAATCAGTTAGATCAGTTATCCTACAATCCCAAATCTTAAGATGTAACTTTCAAAATAATTTCAACAAATTCTGCAACTTGGTAACATAAACTCTTAAACTGTCTGTGCCTTTACCGATTACCAGTTAATTAACTCACAGTGATTACCGACCAAATCAAATATGCAGTATGTAAAGTATGATAATAAAGAAATCATCACATAAACACATAACACAATGATTTAACATGGAAACCCTGTTAAGGAAAAAACTACCTGGGACCGGTAACCCAAAATAATTTTCACTCTTCTAAAGTGAGCTCGGTGAAGAGCCAACCTTGTTAAAGGTTACAAACACACTGTTAGGTGTGACCTGTTAGAGGATTTGAGACTAACAGTTATCGTTTAACCAACATTCACTATGGGGTCGATAGGATAACAATTTACATTCATTGAATGACATAGGGGGCATAACATAAGATAGTTAAGTCCACTTGGTTAAGAGATTTTTCTATATCAATGGTTAAACTGAAATAGTAGTTGATCTGATTACAATACAACTTAACTTGCAGATGTTCAAATATATTCTAAGCCCATACAAATCCTCTGCTCAATATATCAATTTACTTCCTCAACTTACTTTCACTTGGTAATAGCTCTCGGACGCTCGGTACTATTCTGCAGTTCAGTTTTCCTTCAACTAGTCTGATTAGGCATGCATGAAACTGTATTTACGCGAAATCTTTGCAGTCTTCTTTCTTCTGACATGTTTCAATAATGAAACTCATATCTCTTATATAGACAGATAAACCATTTTGATATCAACCATCATATTTTGCTGCTTAATCTCTTTCATAGATTTTACCTCTTAACCCTTCCTCGACGGTTGTGTCAGTAATACATTTCAATTCCATCCTTTAGATCTTCTCTGAATTTTTTCAGCCATGGATCTTATAACAAACTTTATCCTCAATCTTGAAATCATAACAATTTCCAGCTCATCAATTTCTGTCAGCTAAACTTAAGCATTTAACACTTTCATCCATACTCGGTTAACAAAGAAATGCATCAGTGAACACAAGCTCGATTAATATTGTCACTCGGTATACACTACACTGGCTCGGTGTATACTGAAGTGCTTCATTTACCGACCACATTGCCTTGTACATTTTGCTTCCTTCTTCATAATAGATTAATGCAACATAATCAAGTCAATAATATGAAGTTATAGAATCATCAATAAGTTACCCAAAGTATTCCTTATCCTCATCTGTCATATCCATCTTTCTCTATGTAGATATCTTCTTCATCTCTTCTCTCCTCTTTATAGATGTTTAGATGTTTGTAACTAACATGATAAGTACTGTCAAAGCTAGTTGACATCAATGACAACATAATGATTGATTCAATGATCTTACATATCATTTCAGTCCTTAGTGATCTCTTATCACTGATCTTCAAGTCATTTAGGTATTCAATCAGTTGTAGTTCATCAGTCTCTCCCTTTGGCATTGATGGAAACACAAGCAATATGAAATATGCCATGCACATACCAAAAATGTATTCTACAACTATGTAAGTAATTTTGTAGCTCAGTAAGCTCTCCCTAGCTTGATATTTAATATGTTTAATCACTACATTTCATGGCAGCATTACAAGTGCAGACTTTCCTCTGCGGAATTGATCTTTTCAGCTCTCAGATTCCTTCTGTTCTCAAAAAAAAATCTTCAAATCTCTCCCTGACTTTCTTAGATTATCTCTCCCCTAGATAGATATTCCATTGATCTCTTTGTTTATCTCTCATATTGTTTATCTCTCCCTTTGACAAAAATGCCAAAGAAAAACATAAAACATACAGCTCTGCAATAGCCAAGTAACTCTTTGTTATTCGGTGCAGACAATGTATCTTGGTATACTGATATGCCAATTCTTTGTTCTAGTTCCTCAAATCTTTCACAACCTTAGACATAATCCAAAGTGTGAGCTATGTTGCATCAACATGAATGATCTTCTGATAAGATTAGGCTGATGCAACCTCCAGATCACATTAGTGATCGATAGATAGGGGACGAACCCCAAGTCTAGTCCTCAAGTATTCAAAATTTTCCTTCGGTAGAGGCTTGGTAAAAATATTAGCAAGTTGCTCCTCTGATGTAACATATTCCAGTTTGACTTGCTTCTCCTATACTTGTTCTCTTAAGTAGTGATACTTAATAGAGATGTGCTTTGTCTTCGAATGCATTATAGAATTCTTAGAAATATTTATTGCACTAGTGTTGTCACAATATATAATCATCGGCTCAGTGATTACCTCATTCATCCCTTCCAACACATGTTTGATATAAGCAATGTTTGAATAGTTTATAGCAACAGCAACATACTCTACTTCGGCAATAGACTGAGAAATACAAGGTTGTTTCTTACTTGTCCAAGTAACAAGTCTTTCACCAAAGAAAAATGCTCCTCTGGTTGTGCTCTTTCTATCATCTATATTTCCAGCCCAATCTGCGTCGGTGTAGACTCTTAGTTCAAATTTGCCTTCCTTAGGATACCATAAGCCATATTCCTCTATTTTCTTCAGGTATCTCAAGATTATTTTCACTGTAACCATATGTGAATCCTTTGGATTGGTAGAAAATCTAGCAATAATCCCCACTGCATGTGCAATATCTAGCCTACTATGTACTACGTACATCAGTTTACCAATCATAGATCAGTACAATGTATGGTTTACCTCTGTAGATTCATGATATTTTGTTAATTTTTAGCCTGTGACCATTGGTGTTCCAACTAGTTTAGCATCTTCCATACCAAATGTTCTCAATACTTCCTTTATGTACTTTGATTGTGTGATGAAAATTCCATCATTCTACTGAATAACCTGCCAGCCTTGAAAGAATTTAATCTCTCCAAACATAGACATTTCAAATTCTTTTCTCATCTCATCAGAAAATGATTTATAGATATGATCTTTTCCTCCAAAAATTATATCATCCACAAATATTTCAACAATCAAAATAGTATCATCAGATCCTCCTTTCATGTATAAATTGTTGTTTTCACTAGTTCTTACAAAACCAATACTTAAAAGATAAGTATGTAACCTTTCATACCAAGCTATTGGTGCTTGCTTTAAACCATATAAAGCTTTTCTTTTAGTAGAATATCCAAGAAATATTCCCTCATCCCCTTTAGAGTCAAATTTCCCATTCCTATCATCTTTTAGAATAAAACATTTGCTACTAAAAATTCTGAAGTAACTTACATTCGGTGTGTAACCAAACTATAACTCATAGGATGTTTTGTTTGTGTCTTTATTCAATTGTACTTAGTTCAGAATATATACAGTTGTGCTAACTACCTCTCTCCAGTATACTTGTGCATCATTCTTTTCTATCATCAGTGTCCTTGCACAATCAATAATTGATCTGTTTCTCATTTCAGCAATCCCATTCTGCCGCGGTGTTCTCAGTGTAGAAACCTATCTTTTTATGCCATGCTCATTAGAATAGTTAGTGAATTCATCAGAAATAAACTCACCACCTCTATTAGACCTCGAGCATTTCAGTTCTTTCCCAGTTTCTTTTTCTACTTTTTCTTTGTACCATTTAAACATTTTAAATGCCTTAGATTTCTCTTTTAAAAATATTACAGTCATTAATCTAGTGTCATCATCAACAAACATAATAAAATATCTATCTCCATAGTAGCTCTGAGTTCTCATGGGACCACATAGGAAGGTGTGAACTAACTCCAAGATTATTTTTGTTAAAAATTATTTACTCTTAAAACTAGATTTTGTCATTTTCCCCTTTTGACATTCATGACACATAACATGATCAGGCTTTGTTAGGCTAGGTAGACCTCTAACCTTTTTCTTTCTATTGATCTTAATCATGTTATCAAAATTTACATGACATAACTTTTTATGTCATAACCATGCATCCTCATTTTTCACCAGTAAACAAGAAGTCTCAACATTTTCAAGATAAAATAAGTTACCTTTTGATTGTCCTCTTGTTCCGAAAAGCTTTCCACTTTCATCAAATATCTTTACCTTCTTGCTTTCAAAAGCTACTCGGTGACCTGAGTTGTTAAGTTGTGCCACACTTAGCAAATTGTAATTAAGTCCTTTTAACTAATAAGCATGATCACATTTGATTTTATCATTTATCAATAAAGATCCTTTTCCTCTAACCATACATGGTGTATCATTACCCATTCTTATTGATCCTCCACTATAATGCTCAAGATGATCAAAATTTTCTTCATCACCAGTCATGTGATGTGTACAACCACTATCAATGATCCAAGTATCATTTTTACTAACTTTAGAAATGAGTGATGTTTCTACATACCTTTCTTCTTCCTCAGAATCATCCTTCATCACAACAAATACTACTTCAACATCATCATCTGTGTCGGTATCAGTATCATTCTCTTCAGAAAAGTAACAGACCTTTTTTCCCTTATCTTTGTGATCTTGGTTGTCTATGTTGTAGTGTCAGTAAATTCTGTTGTTTCTCCTTCCATAGCTTCCTTCACCAGATCGATCTTTGTTTCTATCTTCTTATTTCCTATTTGGGCATCTAGCAGCAATATGGCCAACTTCTTTATAGTTAAAACATGCTAAAGGTAATTTACCCTTATATCTACCTTTACCTTTAGGTAATCTCCAGGCCATAAGAGCTTCAAGTTCATCAAGCTCATCATCAATGTTACTATCACTGTCATTCTTTATATTATGTCTACTACTAGACTTACCGATCTTCAGAGAAGACATGAAAGTAGACTCAACAGAGGGTACAACACTATTATCAAAATTGTTCAACTCAAAAGTTGTTAGCTTACCAATCAGACTATCAAGAGTAAGAGTATTGCCAGGTGCAGACCTCATTTCATGTATAGCAGATATTCTGATTGCATAAGTAGGCAACAAGGTTCTTAGAATTTTACTTACCACTGTATCTTCATTAATGACACCACCAGATCATCTGATAGAATTGACTACCTCCTTTATTCGGTTTGTATATTGTACTATGTTTTCTCCTTCCTTAATTTTCATATCTTCAAACCTGCCTCTTAGGTTTTCATCTCTGGCTCTCTTGACATTAACATCACCACCATGGACTTGAGTAAGTTTATCCCATATTTCCTTTGCAGTAGTGCAATCTTTGACATCCTTGAATTCAGCTTCAGATAGAGCAACAACAATCTCTATCATAGTAATGTTGTGTTCATGTCGATCTTTCAGTTGATCAAGGGTCAATGGTCCAGTTGTTGGTTGTAATTAGCCATTTTCAAGTAGATGTAAGGCAAAATCTCTGATTCCAGATATATGAAGTTTCATCTGACTTTGCCATATAGTAAAGTTGTCCTTGTTCAGCTTCAGCTCCTCCCTCTTATGCATCTTGTGATCTTTCTGCTGAAGTCCTTAAAACTCTGTTCCAAGCAACCAATGCTCTGATACCAATTGTTAGAATAACTAAGAGGGGGGGTGAATTAGTTAGATCAGTTATCCTACAGTCCCAAATCTTAAGATGTAACTTTCAAAACAATTTCAACAAATTCTGCAGCTCAGTAACATAAACTCTTAAACTATCTGTGCCTTTATCGATTACTAATTAATTAACTCACAGTGATTACTGACCAAATCAAATGTGGAGTATGTAAAGTATGAAAATAAAGAAATCATCATAGAAACACATAACACAATGATTTAACATGGAAACCCTGTTAAGGGAAAAACCATCTAGGACCGGTAACCCAAAATAATTTTCACTCTTATGAAGTGAGCTCGGTGAAGAGCCAACCTTGTTAAAGGTTACAAACACACTGTTAGGTGTGACCTTGTTAGAGGATTTAAGATTAACAATCATCATTCAACCAGCATTCACTATGGGGTTGATAGGATAACAATGTACATTCATTGAATGACATAGGGGCATAAGATAAGATGGTTAAGTCCACTTGGTTAAGAGATTTTTCTGTATCAATGGTTAAACTGAAACAATAGTTGATCTGATTACAATACAACTTAACTTGCAGATGTTCAGATCTATTCTAAGCCCATACAAATCCTCTAATCAATATATCAATTTACTTCCTCAACTTACTTTCACTCGGTAATAGCTCTCTGACGCTCGGTAATGTTCTGCAGTTTAGTTCTCCTTCAACCAGTCTGATTAGGCATGCATGAAATTTTATTCATGCAAAATCTCTACAGTCTTCTTTCTTCTGGCATGTTTCAATAATGAAACTCATATCTCTTATATAGACAGATAAACCATTTTCATATCAACCATCAGGTTTTGTCGCTTAATCTCCTTCATAGATTTTGCCTCTTAAACCTTCCTCGGTGGTTGTGTTAGTAACATGTTTCAATTCCATCCTTTAGATCTTCTCTAAATTTTTTCAGCCATGGATCTTATAACAAACTTTATCCTCAATCTCGAAATCATAACAATTTTCAGCTCATCAATTTCTGTTAGCTAAACTTAAGCATTTAATACTTTCATCCATACTCAGTTAAAAAAGAAATGTGTCAGCAAACACAAGCTCGATTAATATTGTCACTCGGTATACACTACACTAGCTCAATGTATACTGAAGTACTTCATTTACCGACCACATTGCCTTGTAAATTTTGCTTCTTTCTTCATAATAGATTAATGCAACATAATCAAGTCAACAATATGAAGTTATAGACTCATCAATAAGTTACCCAAAGTATTCCTTATCCTCATCTATCATATCCATCTTTCTCTATGTAGATATCTTAGTTCTTCATCTCTTCTCTCCTCTTTACAGATGTTTAGATGTTTGTAACTAACATGATAAGTATTGTCAAAACTAGTTGACATCAATGACAACATAATGAAGGATTCAATGATCTTACATATCATTTCAGTACTCAGTGATCTCTTATCACTGATCTTCAAGTCATTCAGGTATTCAATCAGTTGTAGTTCATAGAGAGAGAGAGAGAGATAGAGAGATTTCGGCAAAATTTTGGTGGGAGATTTTGGATATCCGATAATATCAGATATCTGATATTTTTGGATATCCGATAATATCAGATTTTTGATATTTTTCAATATCCGATAATATTGGATATCTGATATTTTTGAATAACTGATTATTTTTATTGTTGAAAATTAAAAACTATATTCTCTGAGTCCCTCCAGAGAGGCACATTTTTCTATAGAGAATCATGGGACTCAAGTTGTAGTGAATTGTGTTTTTCTTTAAAGAAGACAAAAATCCACTTTTTGCACTTGTTGGTTATATTTTCTCTATTACCAAAGGTTTTTGCATCACCTTTTTGGTCTCACTATGGGGAGTAGTAGTCGTCAAAAGCATAAATGGAAGAGGAAACTCACAAATGAAGAGATTCAAGTGTATAGAGAAATGGATAGGGTTGTCCATTGGAACAAGATACAAGGTATGTTAAATATTAATGAAGATGTCAACATAGATCCACCTTTGAATGTGGTTTCAAGTGAAGAGCATGAATTTGAAATGATTTATGACAATAATATTGAAAATGAGAATGTAGGGATTGAAGATGAAAATGTAGGTTTTGAAAATGAACATGTAAATGTGGACATTAACAATGACAATCCACCAATTAAATATAAAGGAATTGACAATGATAATGGTACACAAGAACCAAATCAACGTAACACATCTCCAAATTATATGAGAAATGAAGTCCCTTGGGAGGAAGAAAGACAAACTTCAAAATTGAGACTTTCAAGAACAACTAATTAGTTACTTGAAATTGATGAGAACATAATGAGCAATTTCAATGGTAAGAGATCAGAAAGAATCGTTTGGTTATGGGTTTCAAAAAATTTTGATCAATTTTTTAGCCACAAGACGTTGATTGAGAAATGTCAAATGTTTGTGCAATTGTTAAAGATGTAGAAGATGAGACGTGTACTAGTCAAATTGAAGATTAGTGTGAACAAGAAAAAGGAGAGGAATGCTATTATTGTGAGAAATATTTTTAGTGCTCTCAATTCCATTCGGAAGACTACCAAGGAAAAAGATAAGAGAGCTGCTAGGAGGGTTATTACAACCTCCTTAGTAATTCATCATTTGAGAAAGGCTCATTTGATGAGACAAACTTGTGTTGACTTGAATCTAAATCATAAAAATTTGGATAGAGCACTTGCAAGAAGAGAAAGACTTGATGATCCTCTTCAAAATGATACATGGGCTTATGGTGGGAGACTTTCACATTGTGATAAGAAGCTTACTGATGTTGTGAAGGATCAAATTCATCTATTTTGGCAATCTAACTTGAGTGTCACCAAATGTGAAGGATGTCTTGCAGTTGAGAATTCACATTCGAGACCGTATTCCGCATCCCAAACATTATTTGGAGATGAGTCAAACAATGTTGTTCAAAAAAATTTGTGAGACACATCCAACATTACAAATATCACAAAGAGCTTTTGAAGCCCTCAAGCCTTTTTTTTGTGTTCCTCTTAAGATTTGAAATACTTTTTGTTGCAGATATCATGTGGAGTTTTCAATGCACCATGAATTGTTACGATCCCTTCATTCTAATTTGCATACTAGTGAAATGTTGGAGGAGTGTGGTGCAAGTTCTCTTCCAAAATCATCAAGAGACTCGCTAGATCATTTTTTATGACCTAAAGATGATGGATGTTTCTTTTATAGAAAAGATTTCTTAAATGACAAGTGCAGAGTGTGGTGGGCTAGTGAAGTTTGTTGAATGTTTTCATGAGGGCTACAAACATGATTTTGGAAAGACAATTGTCTACGAAAAGGTATATGAAACCATTAAATATACATTGAAAAGTGGAGGTGAAGGCTCTAGATGTGATTTGGTTACAAAAGAATGCAATGTAGCTAATTTTATTTCAGATTTCAGGAAGAATCTTTTTTACAAGTATGCAAGGCATAGTCACAGGTCTCAGTGGTTGGATCAACAATTCAATATGTGTAAGGACACTTTCCTTATTAGCACTATTATATTGGTTGTTGACTTTTCATAGAACTATACATTGCAACCCCAAAATGAGTTGCAAGCTCAATATTACAATTCTATTCAGGTTATTATTTTTGTGCACATAACATATAGACATTCTCCTGATAGTACATAAGATGACCAAAAGATAATTAGAGAGTACCATTTTTATATGAGAGATGATAGATCTCACTCATCTGAGTATGTCCAACATTTCTTTGAGAATTATTTTGAGTGGGTGTTGGAAAATAATATTGCTATGGATAGACATCTCATTTGGTCAGATAACTACACAGGTCAATTAAAAAATGCTCATATGTTTTATTGGTTATGTAGAATGCATGTAGAGATTGGTGTACCTCATATTTGTAGTTTTTTTTAGGCCGGTCATGGAAAAGGGGAGCATGATGGAGCAGGTGCATGCATAAAGAGAGCTCTAGTTAAGGAGCAACTGAGGATTTTAGGTGAAGAAATCCTTGATGCTCATTCTATTGTTGATTGGTGTACTTCAACATTGTCATAAGGGGGGACTCTTGATTCAGTGGTGCATAGATTCTTTTGGTTGGTTGAGTTGGGCACAGTAGGAGATAGGTTGGATTGTCAAACTATGAAAGATTCTTAAAAAATGGATTCATTTCCAAGCTCAGATGCTAGTACATTGACCATTTGGACACGAGAGTTGGCTTGTTATTATCCAAGTTGTCTTCAGTGTGATTGGGATCAATGTCAATCAAGTGAGTGGGTTGATACATGGGTTGCACATTATCTTACTCCTTTATCTCTCACAGTCTCTATAATAAATGATGACATGGATTGTTCAATTGACTATGACCATCTTTTAGATCTTCTACAGCCAGGACATGTTTTTGCATTGGTTGCACCACAAGGGAATGATGAGAGTTCAGATTACTGGTTAGCACATTGTGTACGAGGAAAGAAAAAACTTGCACAACCGACGACAGATAATGATATGTTCACATATCCAATAGGATCACATGTTGTTGTGGGAACATGGTTGTGCACATATATGATTAGAAATAATGACATTCCTACATTTGAAGACTATGAGAAGCACAAAACCATTCTCATGTATTCACACCTTGTTATAGCAGCCAATGTTAAGTTGTTGAAACATCAAGGAAAACCAAAGACAAAGGAACTTTGGAGTATTAGTACTGTTGATCATGAAGCAATATTGAATACCCTCAAGTAGAGAGATGACCCTTCAGACACACTTCAGTAGGTAAGTTCAATTCAAGTTGCAAGGTTTTCCATGTTTATTATGATTACATTCAATAAATTAATTGTAGTTTTTTGCTTTATTTGTTTGAGCCATAAACTTGGTTTTGTATGTGGATTGTAAATGCAGTTGGATACATATATGATAGATATAGAAGATCGAGGTGTGCATTTGATTAGCCCATCTTTTATGACGGTAAACTTCACTATGCATTGGCTAGTCATGTTCTTTGGTTTGTTTAGTTACTTATACATTCATAATCATTTTCTCAACCTATATAAACTTCTTATATTCTCTATTAACTTTTCTTCTACCTTCTTCATGCAAGGATTGGATGTAGATGTCATCGAGTACCATGTGTTAAACTTATACACTTTAGGAGTGGAAAGAACACTTATTTTTTATATATAGTTGTGTAATTTTCATATTTAAATGTCAAATTTTGTATATAAAAATAACAATCGAATGTAATGTGCATAGTTAGATGCCAAATTTTGTATATAAAAATAATAATCGAATGTAATGTGCATATTTAGATGCCAAATTTTGTCTATATAAAAACAACAATCGAATGTAATGTGCATATTTAGATGCCAAATTTTGTATATAAAAAATTTGATGCAAAATTTGAAATATAAAAGAGCCCATGGGGTTGATTTGCAAATATTAAGAGCTCATATTTGTATCGTCTTAATGCCATGTAAAGTGCAAAAATTGTGTTTCCTCATTATGAATGTTGTATCCTTATATAATTTGTATCATCTTAATTTTGTATCCTTACATTTGTATTGTCAAATGATGTAATAGTTGGAGTCACTGAGTCAAAATTGGTCAAATGTGTCTAAAGTAAAATGGTGATTCTCTGGGGTGAAGGGATAGTGTTGAAGGATTGCCTCCTGGCACCAAATGGATTGTGCCATTAGCTTCAGTTAGGTGGGTAAACACTAGTGACAACCCCATTTCAACCATTGAGTCACTAGAACGTTTGGGACCATGCTAGACTGAAGTGTCCCCAAGGTGCACTAAGCACAATTGGGCAGCAATCTTTCGAGGCTCGTATCTCAAACCCTGTGAGAGGTATCAGTGAACCATGAGATGCTACAAGACCACATTTTTGAGGCCTACAATAACCTCTCTCCGTTATGGGAGATTTAAATTTGTTTGAATTTTGCACGCCAATCTCTCTTGATGCCAAAACTTGCAGTGAGGGTCAGTTGAAAGTTGCACCACTAGGTTTCTTCCAAACCATTTGTCCTGGCACCAAATGGACTATGCCATTAGCTCTCGTTGGGCAGGAAAACACTAGTGACAACCCCGTTTCAACCACTGGGTCAGTAGAACGTTCAGGACCATGCCAGACCGAAGTGTCCCCAAGGTGCACTAAGCACGATTGGGCAAGGATTTTTTGAGGCTCATATATCAGACCCTATGAGAGGTATTGGTGAACTGTGAGATGATACAAGATCGTATTTCTAAGGCCTACAATAACTTCTCTCCATTCTGGGAGATTCAATTTTTTTAATTTGGCACGCCAATCTCACTTGATGCCAAAACTTGCAATGAGGGTCAGTTGAAAGTTGCACCACTGGGTTTCTTCCAAACCGTTCATCCTAGCACTGAATGGACTATTCCATTAGCTCCAGTTGGGCAAGTAAATGCTAGTGACAACTCCATTTTGACCACTGAGTTAGTAGAACATTGGCGACTATGCCAGACCGAAGTGTCCCCAAGGTGCACTAAGCACGATTGGGCAGCGATCTTTTGAGGCTCGTATCTCAGACCCTGTGAGAGGTATTAGAAAACTATGAGATGCTATAGGACTTCATTTCTAAGGCCTACAATAACCTCCCTCCATTCTGGGAGATTCAAATTTGTTTGAATTTGGCACACCAATCTCACTTGATGCCAAAACTTGCAGTGAGGGTCAATTGAAAGTTGCACCACTAGTTTCTTCCAAACCATTTTCCTAGCACTGAATGGACTATGCCATTAGCTCCAGTTGGGTGGGTAAATGCTAGTGACAACCCCATTTCAACCACTAAGTCAATAGAATGTTCACAACCATGTCAAACCGAAGTGTCACCAAGGTGCACTAAGCACGATTGTGTAGCGATCTTTTGAGGCTCGTATCTCGGACCCTGTGAGAGGTATCGGTGAACCGTGAGATGCTAAAGGACCATTTTTTTTATGCCTACAATAACCTCTCTCCATTCTGGGAGATTCAAATTTGTTTGAATTTGGCACGCCAATCTCGCTTGATGCCAAAACTTGCAATGAGGGTCAGTTGAAAGTTGCACCACTAGGTTTCTTCCAAACCGTTCCTCCTGGCACTGAATGGACTATGCCATTAGCTCTAATTGGGAGGGTAAATTCTAGTGACAAACCCATTTTGACCACTGAGTCAGTATAATGTTCGTGACCATGCCGGACCAAAGTGACCCCAAGGTGCACTAAGCATGATTAGGTAGCGATCTTTCGAGGATCATATCTCAGACCCCATAAGAGGTATCATAAAACTATGAGATTCTACATGATCATGTTTCTAAGGCCTACAATAACCTCTCTTAGTTGTAGGAGATTCAAATTTGTTTGAATTTGGCACGCCAATCCCGCTTAATGCCAAAACTTGCAGTGAGGGTCAGTTAAAGTTGCACCACTGGGTTTCTTCCAAACCGTTCATCCTAGCACCAAATGGACTGTGCCATTAGCTCTAGTTGGGTGGGTAAATGCTAGTGATAACCCCATTTTGACCACTGAGTCAATAGAACATTCACGACCATGCCGGACCGAAGTGTCCCCAAGGTACACTAAGCACGATTGGGGAGCAATCTTTTGAGGCTTGTATCTCGGACCCCATGAGAGTTATCAACAAACTATGAGATTCTATAGGACCATGTTTCTAAGGCCTACAATAACCTCTCTCCATTCTAGGAGATTCGATTTTATTTGAATTTGGCACGCCAGTCTCGCTTGATGCCAAAACTTGAAGTAAGGGTCAATTGAAAGTTGCACCACTGGGTTTCTTCCAAACCGTTCCTCCCGACACTGAATGGACTATGCCATTAGCTCTGATTGGGAAAGTAAATGCTAGTGACAACCCCACTTCAACCACTGAGTCAGTAGAATGTTTGCAACCATGCTGGACCGAAGTGTCCCCAAGGTGCACTAAGCATGATTGGGCAACGATATTTTGAGGCTTGTATCTCGGACCCCGTGAGAGGTATCGACGAACCGTGAGATGCTACAAGACCAGGTTTCTAAGGCCTAAAATAACCTCTCTCCATTATGGGAGATTCAAATTTGTTTGAATTTGGCACACCAGTCTCGCTTGATGCCAAAACTTGCAGTGAGGCCCGAGGGTCAATTGAAAGTTGCACCATTGGGTTTCTTCCAAACCGTTCATCCCGGCACCGAATGGACTACGCCATTAGCTCTGTTTGGACAACCTTATTCAGAACACAAATTTAGTAGAACATTCGCGAACATGTCGAACCAATTTGTTCTGAAGGTCCACTAAGCACCATTGTGTATGTTGGCGATGTTATGGTGTGTCAAGAGGCAAAGTAAGTCTTTAAATGGATTCTTGATTGGTGTGTCAAGAGGCAAGCATTCTGATATTTTGTATTGATTGATAATCATTTGTAAAGGATCATGCATTGTAAGCCATTAAATGGCAGTACCTAGGGGTCACTAGGGGTGATTAAGTTAATCCTAGGTCAGTTGGATTGATCTAAGGACCTATAAGGTCTATAATGGATATCAAATAGCCAATAGAGTCAATCAAAGGATGTAAAAGCACTTGAAGTGCTAAAATATGGAATTTTCCTATATTGGCAAAATAAACCTATAAGGCTCATATGGGGTTATAGGTTAGTTTGGATTACAAAGGTTGTTTTAAACCTTTTTAAATATTATAAGAAGGGGTATTAGATTCAAGTTATCAAGTTGACAACATTAGTTGTCAACTTAACAACATCTTTAAATCATACTTTGGTTATGACGGTCGGTTTGGGACTGTTACCAAGCAGTTAGACACTTAGATAGAGGTTGCAGTCAGGTTTTGAAGGAGTTTTGAGTCTTTTTTGTAGGGGATCTACGTGAGTGAATAGTGGATGTCGAGTTGGGAGTGTAAGGAAGCAAAAATGTAATGTTTTACAATCAATAAACATAGATTCCTTGAGTTGAGACTAACTCCTTGAGTAGATTCCAAGATGCTTGTAGAATCCTCAAGTTGAGTTGGGTTCCATGAGGGGATAGTAGAGGGCTCTACATCAGATTTTCTTGGTTGAGAGCATCAGATACACATGAATACAATGTAGCACATAAATTTTGAATTCACTTAAATGATGAATTACACATGTGAACACACATGGCACATAAAGCGTACACATAAATTTTCTTAAGTCATGAAGCATACATGTAGCACATAGATTACAAAGCATACCACATGAATTCACTTGAGTCATGCACGTAGCCCATACACATGAATTTAGGTTATGAAGAATGTACTTGAATATATATGAATATACTTAAGGCATAAATCATACATATAATTACATACACACAAGCATATTTACATACTAACAATGAATAAATGAACACACAATTAAAAAATTAGATCGAATATCAAGTTTCATATATATCAAAATGAACAATAATTTTGTACATATTTACATGTCAACATATCTAGATACAATGTGGCATACGCCATCTCAAAATGTGTCATATGACATCTCAAAATAAGAAGTTCAACTACAAATGTTTCTAGGACATCCTATTCTACTAGTGGATCATCAAAATGCAGCCTCTTTGAAGTACTATTTGGCTCTGATGGATCCTGCATTCAAACACAAAAGTGAAACCCCAAGTTAGATTACTTAATTTATATGGTTTCTACAAATAAAAAATAAAAATTTAGAATCATAGTCAACAATAATAAATAAAATTTAAACTAAAATTGAACTCTCATACACCTCGCCTCTGTATCTCCTCCCGCGGACATGAGACCTAATATATGTCCTTGGTAGCGAAGGAACAATGCCACCAATTTTGACTCCGACTTGTATATGTTTGTGAATATGAGATTGATCTATGAGTTATACTATTTAATGTTAAATCCTTGGTAGCAAATATATGTTTACAAAATAATTGAATTAACATTAAAACTTACCTGTGTTGAACTTTCTTCAGGAAATGTTGGCTGAGTCATCAACGATACAAACCCTTGGCATTCTACTTCTCTCAAACTAGGAGTGACCTACAAAAGTCAAATAGATACTTCATACTATCATAACTTGATCATATTATATACTCGATAGTAAGATACACACAAATAACTTTAGAAATATACGTACCATGGGGCTATCACTGCGAATTGATATAAATGTGACTCTATCATGGCGATAGGGTCTCACGACATCATCAGATACCACTCTCTGTCAAATAAACCATGTAAATTAAAAATGAGTAGGCACAACTGACAAGTATACATGTATGCATAAACAAACTAAATTACTTAATTACCTTCCCCTTGTCAACACCTAACGCCTGCACCCCCTCACATTGCCCCCCGGTGGCAACTAGTGACACCTGCATCAGTATGTAACACTAGTACATTTGACCTAGTTTTTCTACCAAAATTTTTGACCATCAAATAAAAAGGTTTAGGTTGGTTGGATTATAGAAGGAAAAATTTTGTTTTTTTTAATCCATGCCCGTGTTGGTCGAAAGTTCGACAAATACTGTGTCGGTCGAAATTTCGACCAACATAGGCATAACTTAAAAAATATATATTTCAAACCTCATTTCATTATTAGATAAGCTTGTAGCACGCATGAAGGAGGACTGCCTACGAGGGTTTCCTATGACTGGTAGAGAGGAATAGCTAGAAGGAACCTTGCAGAGGTTGGTTGTAACAGATTTTAGAAATATTGCAAAATGAAATTGAAGAAAACTGTATTTTAACATTTTTTAATTGTCGTTTGAAATTTCCTGTACCCGTGTGGATTGGAATGACTGATTGAACACCATAGGAAGATTTTTGGTCCTCATATCTTCCTTTTGTAACAAGTCTGAGATTCATTGGTTGAGAAATCTGGAAGAAATCGACTGAAAGTCAATTTCAGGTGGGTTTGGGCGGAGAACTAGGGTTGTCGACTTTCCTGGCCCATAGCGTTTCAACCATGGAGAAATTTTGATTCCAGACTTGAATGAGAGGTATGTGAGTCTAGTTTCAATTGAATGTGGTCTTGGATTGAATGGTTTTTTTTGTAGAGAGTTCTTATTGAAAACCTAACCGGGCATCCCTATGTGACTGGTAGAGAGGAATAGCTAGAAGGAACCCGACCCCATCACTTTTGTTTGGCTTTAAATTAGAACCTAAAATCATGGATTTAGGCTTGAATTACTCACCACTAAAAGAATCCATTGTTGGTTTGGAAAAGAACAAAGCCTAAGATGCACCTATTGTACGAAACGGAGTATCAGGCCTCTTGTCTTTTGGAGGAGTTTTATGAATATTGGGAGTTTGAATAGGACCCAAGACCTATGCCTTTGAGGGATACTCTATCCAAGAATTTAAATTAATTCATGGTGGCTATCTTAATGAGCCCTTTGGGAAGTTTAAACACAAAGTCCCAAACCGTGCTAGAATTCACTGGTGACCAGTCCTGTCACAGGGTTTAGTTTTGATTGCATTTTAAGATTTCACTTTACATGTCCCATTAGAAAAAAAAAATATAAGAGATACTAATCCATCTATTTTATCCTCTGTTAGAAAATATCCCATGGTAATGAATGAAGAATCTGGGTTCCGTACAAAAACTCAAACTACTGAAACAAAGATCTTGCTAATATTTTATTTAGAACATCTACCTATTTCAAATTCATGAATAAGAATAGACAAAGAATTTTTCTTTGGACTGTATTACAAAAAGTATGAAAGGAACATTATGAACAATGATTGGTTCCTATTGTTAGTTTCAGATGTTACATAGTTTCTTCTAACTAATAGCCCTGTGGCTACTAGGCTGATTATGAACAAAGTACTCATTCTTTTGGGTTCCATAGACAATGCTTCATTCATCAAGTGTTGCATATGATTGTTTGTTAGAAGAAGTGTGTCATATGATTGTTTGTTAGAAGATACTTCATAACAGGTGAAAATTAGATTCTTCTTTCCCTAAATAGAGAAAGAGGTATGTTTGCAGGATTGGTGCTTGGTCCACCCCAAAACCTATAGTAGTATCTTATGATACCTTATGGCTCGTTTCTTGAAGTAGTGTGAATGTAAGGATGTTTTTGAAATAGAAAGGAAGCTCTGCAATTTTGGTTTGAATACATATTCAAGCATTTTTATGTGACAGTGCCTTTAGATGGATTGAATACTTCTAAATAGCATTAGATCTATGTTAGTAGGTTAGATTCAAGACTTTTTCATTCTTTGTGCAAGTACTATAGAGGTAGATTAGTGGCATTAATAATTTTTTTAGTAACAAGGGAGTCTACTATCCAGTTTAGAGTAGTTTGAATTTCTATGGCTCCTCCATGAAATCTAACCGTAGGAACTTCCTAAAGGTGGATGAATGTTTTAGAGGAGCCAATGTACAGTAGGTATGTGAAGGTAGGAGTCCTGGAGAGTCGAGCTTCAAATTGTGTTTCTTTATATTAGAGATTACTTATTGTGTTTCTTTATATTAGAGATTAATCATTGTGTTTCTTTATATTAGAGATTACTTATTGTGATCCTTTGTGCTTGTTTTCATGTATTCATGATGAAAATATAAACCTTGTTAACTTTCAAAACATGAAAATATCAAACCTGTTCTTTGAGGGCTCAATGTCAAAGATACCTTTTATGTTGTGTTTAATGACAATACTTGTCATTTGTTGTTTTAGTTTGCCTTATTTTGAAACATTGCATTTGTTTACTTCATGATATTGTAAAATACTATTTTGATCACTGCAGCTATGTATTGAAGCACCTTGTTATCCTATACTTTAGAATGCTTTAATACATTGATGACTATTTGGAAAGTATTTGGTGGCACTAAAATACAAATCATTTGTGTCACTGTCTCTTTTCTCTATGATTGATTATAAATATCATGGTGTTTTATGGCACCTTCATTAATTGTATCATGTGTGTGCTCTACTATTGTACTTAACCTTTTACATATCTCCAATGATTACAATGACTTGCACATGCTTGTACCTTGTGGTTGTTCCATCTTCTTATTGTGATTGGTGCCGATTTAAGGCATGATATGTCAATGTCTTCTTATTGTATTTATTCTATTAGGACTTCAAACTGAGTGACATTTCTTCTTCACATGAGCATAGAATTCAAAATTGCCTCTATACAAGAAATTGTTCATTAATAGTAGATAGATGTGTTTTTCCCTATGATCTCATGATAATGGCCATATTCAATAACTCTATAACATGATGGTTGTTCGTTTTAAGAGAGATGGTTGTTCCATTGTTCTAAAAACTACACTTTGTTGTCCTTTTGACATGATAGCATTATATGTCAGAAAATTTGAGGTTCTCTTACCTTTTGTATGTCATGGCTTCACCTCTATGTAGCTAAATATCACTCTAAAAATGATCTTCTTTTAGGAAACAATGAAAATCCTCTATGGGTTCATACTTATTGTGACTTCCCATGGTGCACTATCATTGCTTGTACACTGTATTTTTCCAATTCTTTTAAATTGTCACTGTCTTTGAAAATTAATGGCTTATGTTGCTTACATTTGATTCAATTTCCATATTAATTACACTCTTCAGTTGTATTAGGAACTTTTTCCTTAAGCATGTGTGATGCAAACTTGTAACATCTCTTTTATCCTCTAGTTTTTTTGGTTCATTTATAGTGCACTTTTGATGGCTTCTCTATATGTAATCATGATGCTCTATATCTTGGTAGTTGTGACTCTTAATGATTAAACCATCTCTTGATCATGTTATTGCACTTGATTAATAAATGCTTTCAAAATCCAAGAACTATTTAACATTAGATATAGAAGTATAAAAAAATAACGCCCCAATATACGTACATCATCAGGGAGCTTCATATTCTTTGTATGGATGTGAAGCACTTCCAACCTACCTACTTCATCCGAAACCCCAATATCAATCTCCTTGTCGAACCTTCAAAACCTTCTGAGTGCTGGATCAATACTATTTGGTCAGTTAGTTGCTCCCATAACAATAACATTTCTCAAATTTCTAAAAACTTCACCAACTAGCCAACAGTAACCACACATGTCCTTGGGATGTCAATCTTCACCTTACATGAAATGCACACAGCCAGGTGGTCACGTTAGGAGTTGGTTGAAGCTAGCCAGCTCCCAAGTTGCAACATGAAGAATGAAAAAGGGTGGCGTGAGCCTCCTTTGTTGAAAATGGAGCCTTGGTCAAAACGTGACCTCCACAATGAAACACAATCCCTTAAAAACAAATCCTTGTTATTCTTTAATAGTTCGTAGCCTTCAAATAACATAGTCCACCATTAAAGGAGATAATTAAACCTCCTTATGATGCTCGATTAATGAAGAATTTCAAAATTCCAGCCTTGATAATTTGCAACTTGATGTAATTGCTTCAACTTCACATTCTTAATTTACTTCAACATCAAGAATAATATCCACAGATTCAGTAGTCTAGTGAGGAGATTTAGGAATGTGTTTTGTGTTGTCTCTGTTAAGGTAGATTGATCATGATAAATATTGAAAAGGACATGATGGGTATTGAAGACAACTTGATCTTTCTAGAATGAAGATTAAAAAGAACATAGAAAGACCCCACCCTTAGAAAATTGGTATGTTATCAACAATGCGCCTTAGTGTTGTAGCTTGTTGGAACCAGGGAAAAAGTTTCAAATCACGGGCACATAAATTAGGGACTTTGCATGTCAAATTTTCATTATTTTAATGAAAAGATCTTTTTGGGAGCTAAAATGGAGTTGTGTGCCTACGTGCTAAAGGGAAATTTATTTAAAAATTATTTATTGTGAGTTGACGGTCATATCTCCAACTATGCCATATGTTACATGAAATTTATAAATATTGGCGCTAGAAGACACAAGGTTCAATTTCAGTTTTGAAAGTATTGAAGTTGACTAATTCTAGCTCGGGTATAGTTAAATTGTCCTCGCTGCTCTAGAATGACATCTTTGTTCAAACCATTGATTGCAAACATTTTTTAAGTACTTGAATCTACAATAGAACAATAGTGGTGAATGTATGATTATTATAAACATATGATTATATGTTATAATATTTATGTAATAAATGTAGTAACGATGGTGCAGTGCATTATTGATATAGGCTCGATGGCTCTTATCAATGTGCCAAATTGTCAATGTGGTGGTGGGCAGTGTGTGCTGAAGACTTCATGAACACAAAGCAACCTGGATGATAATTTTGGTGCTGCCCAAATAGAAAAAAGGTTGCTAATATGTATATATTTAATGTTTCTAATGTAAATACTATTCATTATATTATAAGAACTAATGTAGATTGGGCATCATAGGGAATTAATGGCTATGGATACTTTAGTTGGGTCGATGACAACTCATCTGCATCTATCCACCCATCTCCACTTATCTGTGATGAAGGATTTGAGTGCAAAACATGTCAGGCTAGGGAAAATGCCGAAATTATATTTTTACGATGCCTTCTCTATATTGTAATCACATATCTTTTTTGCGACCATATGCGGAGATGAGCTCAGGAATTAGTCAATTTAGTATTTTCATATTGTAACTAATATTTTAATATGGATATGGCGTAACTTCTCTTTGCCTCAAGTGCGCATATATATGGTTTACATCTTTTTTTACAATAATTCTTCATGTTGATGGCTCAGGTGAGCCCTAATCTACTATCAATCATTGCCATTTAAGGCTTATCATTGCCATTAAGGTTTACATTCAAAATTTGATTACAATAAGATCAATATATGATCAAAAAAATATCATATGACCATGAAGGAAGGAAGATTTGACATCAAATATATGAAGGCTACTTAGTTTATCTTAGGGATAGAGATAATTTAATTTTAACTTTAGTTGTGTTAAACGAACTATGTTGACTTTATTTTGTAGTTGTTTAACATGAGAGTTTGTAGATTAATAAGAGTTCACATTTTTATGGGAACATATCATTCAATTGAGCATTAATTCCCATCTATATCTAGTGAGATGAACATAACTCATGTACCTCATGCTAGTGTGCTTGGATACCTTGTATACACTATTTTGCATTAGACTAGACATTATCCAAATAGTGAGTATTTATATAAAGTGCTCGAAGATCAAAGCCCCAAGTCTAGAATGCCAAAATTAATAACAATGACAACCCTCACAGGTGGTTGGATAATGTCTAGTCTAATCCAAGCACACTAGCATGAGGTACATGAGTTATGTTCATCTCACTAGATATAGATGGGCATTAATGCTCAATTGAATGATACATTCCCATAAAAAGGTGAACTCCTATTAATCTTATTCAAATCTTATTTAATTCATTACTACATAAAGATATAATCTTTTTATATAAATATAGACTAATTAAATAATTGAGAGAGTTTGGATCAACATTTGATTATATAAGTTAGACCTAGCACAAGAGTGACAACACTTATTTGCATTCTGAGTGCAAACCGAGCGGAATAGTGCAAACTGAGCAGGACAGTGCAAACCGAGCAAAATAGTGCAAACCGAGCAGGACAGTGCAAACCGAGCAGAACAGTGCAAACCGAGCAGGACAGTGCAAACCGAGTAGGACAGTGTAAATCGAGTGACATTATGTCTACCGAGTCACAAGTATTTACCGAGTTTGAAACTTACCGAGTGGTTAGTATGAACCGTGCCTTCACTTCTACCGAGTGCATGACAATGCCGAGTAATGCAGTGGATGCCGAGTATCAAAAAGTCACCAAGTTAGTTTGCAGGAACCGTGTAACCATACTTGGGCCGACTTAGTAGCACTTATGTTTATTTGTTAAGCCGACTTTGTAATTGTAATTAATTGTTTAGACTTGTATATAAACAATGATTGTACAAATACCAAGTAGTATGAATGTAAAAAAAAAAAGAGATAAAAGGCAGAGATAAGTGAATTACAAAGGGCTACAGTAGTATAAGAAGCAGTAGAGACAAATTCATCATAGAAGGTGATCAGTACATCAATGAATCTCATTCAGCAATCCAGTTGCAAAGTAAGAGATATACTGTTTCATTTTAACCAGTGAATCAGTACTAAAATCCTCTAACCAGGTAGACTTAACAGTCTTTGTAAAATCTCTTAACCGAGTGCATACTTCATTGTATGTTTGTAAAGCCTCTAACAAGGTGGACCTAGCAGTCCTTATTGCTCCTAGCAGGGCAGATCATCAGAAGTGATCAATGTAAGCCTTAACTGGCCAACTTTATACTGCAGTATTAAAGGTTTGTGGGTTTCATCCCCACCCCAGTTTTACTTTCTTTTGGAAGGTTTCTGGGTAACCAAATCTATGTGTCATTGTTGTGAATGCTTTTATGTTTCATGCTTTCTATATGCAAAAGGATAAAGTGAACTATATGTTAATACATCTGATATTGAAAGAAAATTTTGAAGTTACTGATTCACCCCTCCCCTCTCAGTAACTTGGTTAATTCTTGAATATTTCCAACAATTGGTATCAGAGCTGTATTGGTTCTCAAGATAAAGCTTAACTAGCTTGAGCAAAGATCTAGGACAATGGAGGTATTCAAATTGAACAAGGTGATTGAAAATGAAAAGCTAGATCTGGAAATGGCCATAGCTAAACTTAAAGAAGCAAAAGAACATCTTTCCCAATCCCTAAGAAGAAGGAAGGAACTTGCAAATCAAATGAATGATCATAATTACATTGAAGAAAAGATTGAAGATCTTTTTCCCTCAGATAGCTCAGATGAAGCAAACAATGCTGTCAAAGAACTCCTAGAAAAGAATGGGTCTCTACAGGAAGAAGTGAGAAAGTTAAAAAGAGAACAAGAACTACACTCAACAAGATTTTGTGAGATCTTAGAACAAAGAAACAAGTTGAAAGATGAATTAGATGGAAGGAACAATGAAGTCTAAAATAAAACCCTTCAGCTAGAAAACCTAATTGATCAGATCTCCCATACAAATGAGGAAATTCTGACTCTAAGATCAGAAATAGAAAGCACAAGAGAAGAACTAAGATCTGAAAAGCAAATCAATCTAAGATTGGTGGATGACCTAAACACCGAAAAACAAATCAATGAAAGAATGCTAAAGAGCCAAGAAGACTTAAATCAGCTGTATGATCGAAATCTTCATAGGCAAAAAGGAAAAGTAGGACTTGGATACAAAGGAGAAGGTGAATCTTCTAAGCAAGGTACTCAAAGAAATCAGAAACCTACTTGTAATCATTGTGGCAAAATAGGACATACTTCAAATAAATGTTGGAGCAATGAAAAAGTAGAATTCAATGGAAAATGCTACAACTGCAATCAGCATGGTCACAAAGCAAATGAATGCAGGGAAAAACCAAGATTCAAAGGTAATTGTCACAAATGTAACAAACAAGGTCACAAGGCATCCAAGTGCAGATCCAAAACATTCAATCCAGCAGAACAAATTATGAAAGAAATGTTTGGATGGGATTACAACACTTGGTGTAGATGTCATTACTATGGAGAATATGGACACATTGGCATGAACTGCATAAAACATCATCTAAGGAAAAGAGATACTACCATAAGATGTTTCAAATGCACTAAACTCGGTCATATAGCCAGAAATTGCATGAATGCTAGTAAAGTTGAAGATGGAAAGAAGAATGAAGCAACTAAGGTCAGGAAACAGATGAGACAACAGTGGATTCCTAAATCTACCGAGCAAACCAGTCCAAGTAATGGAATGGGACCAACTCAAACTAAATTCCCAAGAAAGCACTGGAACTGTATTCTCATAGATAAATTTCAAGCAGTTCCAAAACTAAATTAAAAGAAAGATCTAAATCGGCATACAAGATGAAATAAGATCACAGGAAGGTCGGTATCAGTTTTCACTGAGCGAGGTCGGGAGCTGTCTAATATGATTACCGAGCGAGGTCGGAGCAATATGAATTCTCAAGTTCACCGAGTTGCGAAGTCTTTACCAAGCAATTAATTCATAGTGGGTGACAGTCTGTCAGAATTCATACCCTAATTTCTACGAAGCATTAATGAAAGAGTTGTAAACAAAAGGCAAGAAATCAAACTCATTCTTCACCGCGAACTTTAGCATTTTGAGAGCAGAAAATTTCCAGAGCAATCCAGCGATTCAAACACTTTTGCGAAAAGAATTCTCTGTGAGCTACCATGGCATCATCCAGCGCTTTAGTGAAGAAAGGAACATAAATGATAATCCAAGGGGAATGGAGAGCACCAGATTTCAAACTCATGCCCGCAATTGCAATAGCCCTAGACCCGAACGGAACTCAATCTCAGATTCCTCCTAAGGTACTAGTTGTTAATGATATTCGCAATCATTTCAATTGTGCAATTCAAGAGATGGGAAACCTAGAGCTAGATATTGTGCATGAGGAACTGTGTGTGAATGGTATTCTAAAACCAGAGCACAAACATCTGGAAGACAAGGGATTAGTTCACATTACACATTTACCTCGAAACTTTCAGGAGAAATGGGTTAGATACATTCTCAGCCGTGTACATGAAGGCAAGATTTGGCTTGAGCAACCCATAGAGATCACTAAGAAGATGATTCACCAAATCACTGGTCTTCCCATGTTAAACAAAGTTAAAACTACCAAAACCCTAGGTCGGCCGGAACTGGAGAAGAAAACCCTAGCCGAGTGGGACGGTAGAGGCATGAAAGTAAGCAGCATTACTGATGCTGAACTGAAGTTTGGAACACACATCATTGCTCATAAAATATATAGTTCAAGTTGATAGAATAGTGTTTCCTGCGAAGCCATAGACCTAGCATACAAAGTGGTAAAGAATAATTTATCATTTGACCTTGCAGATTTGTTGTTAAAATAGTTTAACAAGAACATGGAAAGCATTCAAACTTCCAAAAACAATCCATGTAAGTTTGGATCTCTACTGGTCTATTTATTTTTCTATGTTCAGAAATTCTTCCCTTCCAAAGGAAAAGTAGTATGGAGAAAGGATGTGCCAATTCTTTATGAGATAAATGAATATATTTCAGAAATGGGTGAAAATTTTGAGAACATCATGGATAGTTATTTTGAGTCTTTCAAGGAGAAAATGAACGACAGATTCTGGATTCCACAGAAGTTGGTGGAGGATTATAAGGATGATATTTGTTTCATGGTGGACTGTGACAGAGTATACATTCAAGCAGCTAAATCGATGATTGTACATGTGAAACCTCTTCCTTATGAGGTAAACATTGATGAAACAAAGAATATCATTGAAGCCCTCCTTAATCAGCTTGTTAATCCCAAAGCTCCATATTTTGGGACATATGAAGAAGCAAAAGTGAGAATTGAATTAAGCATAAAGCTTCCATAGGCAGTAAATAAAGGAAAAAAGAGGATAGCCAAAATGCAAATGCTAACCGAGGACAGAGGAGAAGACATTGAAGAAGAAGAGAAAAAGGATGAGAAAACAGAGGAACCATAACCTGCAAAGAAGAAAGGAAAGGTATTCATCACCAGGGTACCTAAGCCTCCCACTGCCGTATTTACAAGGAGAAGTGCAAGGGGTAAGGCAGACAAAAAGGACAAAGATATAATATTCAAAAAGCCTCCTCTAACCCTTCAAGAGAAGATCAAACTTTTGAGAGAAGGATCAGGATCTGGAGTAAGTAATATAAAATCTTTAAAATATGAAACAAGATCGGAAACAGAACAAAAGGAGATTGAAGATGTTGTCATTGAAAAGATGGGACAGTGGAAATACTCTCCTGATGAAATAGCCCAACAGATTCCAGGAGCTTTATTAGATCAAATAAAAATGAGATGGGCCAATGCAAGGCAAACTATAAAAGACATATTTGATCAAACCCTGAAACAGTTAATGCCCAGCTTGAAAAATGATGAAATAAAGAAGGCATTGAAGGAGAATGAAAATAAGATGACACTGAAGTTCAATACTTGTTTAATTCTAATTAACAATATTGAATCAGTTGTGAAGAGTGAAAATGCCACATGGAAGAACATATACCATCTTCACCAACCGAGTACTGAATCAGTTATAATAAAAGACATTGAAGATGACAGTGATGAACAGGAAGAAGCCACTGAGGTAGATGATACCGTGAGGATAGCGGCAGAAGTCATTGCATCACTTCCTACCTCTCCAGCAAAAGTTACTACATCTAGCCCGGAGACATCTTCAAGCATGGTTGTGACAACTTCAACTTTTGTCCAATCACCTATAGCAACAACAGAAGTAACTACCAGTTCTTCTACCGAGTTGCAGTCTCCTATTTCATCAAGTTTTCCAGCAGTAAGTATTCCAGCTTTTTATTCTACAAGTGTAAATACTTCAAGTTCTCCAGTAGACAGTATACCATTCTTTATAGCTAGTCCTACTATGTCTACTATCACTACTACTAAGGCATTAAGTACAGATAAGCCTAAGGCTCAACTGAGTATAAGATTTTTGGGCAAGAATATAGTAGAGGATATAGACCTAGATGAGGAAATAGAGATTCCAACATTGGATTTTGCAAATCTATCAGCGGATCAAATGCAAAATATAGGTGAAATCCTCCAAAGGAAAGCGAAGAAAAAGAAGCTTAAAGAGGAGAGAGACAAGGAATATAAAATCATTAAGGATGCTAAGGACATTTTGTCAGAAGCATTAGGTATTGAAGTAGACTCCTCTCAACATGTTTTGTTACAATTAGCAGAAGCGGTAAATAAGTACAATGAGGATTCATCTGGGACAGACAAGTTAGTTGAAAAAGCTGAGAAGAAATTCAACAATAAAGTGCTTGAGCACATTGCTAAGCACATAGCTATTAATCAAGCAGAATTATCTTCAGTTTTGACAAATATTGAATCTTCCTATTCGAATGTTACCTCTCTTTTGGCCAAACTATGCAATGTTGTCGAGTTCACCAAGGATGTCAAGAATAAAATGAATAAAATTGATGAGGATTTGAAGATTAGCATATAGAAGCTGCAACTTGAACCAAGTTCAAACTCTGCTCATCACATGAAAATCTCATTCCTATCAAATATGCAGTCAGAACTACTGAAAGAAGACACAAGGATCCGGTCCACACTGCTAGACATTCAGAACATGATCCTTCCCATCATGAATACAATGTATAAGCACATTGAACATTCCAAAACATTAATTCATGACAATCAGTTCTCAATAGTAGATCACATGATTGCACTCTCTGCAGAAGTCCAAATTGCAATCCAAACATGCAAGATTCTGCAAGAAAATTGGGACAGAACCCTGGCACTGATAATGAAGGTACATTCTATTTTTCTATCAAATTTTGGATTCTCCCTGTAAAACACTTGTATATACACCTTTGGCATTATCATCAAAAAGGGGGAGATATGTATAGAAGAAAAAGTTAGTACATTGAAAGGGGGAGATAATTTATAAAGCCCTATGACAAAGACAAATTTTGAAAAATCAAAATAAATCTCAGCATGGTTCATGTATATAAGTTTTGGGCAATAAGTGTTTTTGTCACTAATGCCAAAAGGGGAGATTGTTGGCATTAAGCAAGATTGCCACTAGTGACAACACTTATTTGCATTCTGAGTGCAAATCGAGCGGAACAGTGCAAACCGAGCAGGATAGTGCAAACCGAGCAGAATAGTGCAAACCGAGCAGGACAGTGCAAACCGAGCAGAACAGTGCAAACCGAGCAGGACAGTGCAAACCGAGCAGGACAGTGTAAACCGAGTGACATTATGTCTACCGAGTCACAAGTATTTACCGAGTTTGAAACTTACCGAGTGGTTAGTATGAACCATGCCTTCACTTCTACCGAGTGCATGACGATGCCGAGTAATGCAGTGGACGCCAAGTATGAGAAAGTCACCGAGTTAGTTTGCAGGAACCGTGTAACCATACTTGGGCTGACTTAGTAGCACTTATGTTTATTTGTTAAGCCGACTTTGTAATTGTAATTAATTGTTTAGACTTGTATATAAACAATGATTGTACAAATACCAAGTAGTATGAATGTAAAAAAAAAAAAGAGATAAAAGGCAGAGATAAGCGAATTACAAAGGGCTATAGCAGTATAAGAAGCAGCAGAGACAAATTCATCACAGAAGGTGATCAGTACATCAGCGAATCTCATTCAGCAATCCAGTTGCAAAGTAAGAGATATACTATTTCATTTTAACCAGTGAATCAGTACTAAAATCCTCTAACTAGGTAGACTTAATAGTCTTTGTAAAATCTCTTAACCGAGTGCATACTTCATTGTATGTTTGTAAAACCTCTAACAAGGTGGACCTAGCAGTCCTTATTGCTCCTAGTAGGGTAGATCATCAGAAGTGATCAATGTAAGCCTTAATTGGCCAACTTTATACTGCAGTATTAAAGGTTTGTGGGTTTCATCCCCACCCCAGTTTTACTTTCTTTTGGAAGGTTTCTGGGTAACCAAATCTATGTGTCATTGTTGTGAATGCTTTTATGTTTCATGCTTTCTATATGCAAAATGATAAAGTGAACTATATGTTAATACATCTGATATTGAAAGAAAATTTTGAAGTTACTGATTCACCCCTCCCCTCTCAGTAACTTGGTTAATTCTTGAATATTTCCAACAATGAGGATATTGATGCTCCACTTAGCCATTACGGTAATGGCTAAGCAGAGAATTAATATCCTCATCATTCCTCTCTCTCTCTCTCTCTCTTTGTGGTCCTTTGGCGTGTATTAAACAGAATAGAATTTTCAGCATATTATTATCATTCTATTTCTTTATTGTAAACATGCCATTGGTTTAGTTTTGTAAAAAAATTTTGTGTTAACATGCCATTGGTTTTGTTTTGTAATTTGTTTTTGATGTAAACATGTCATTGGTTTAGTTTTGTAATTTTTTTCAGGAACAATCTGGCCAAGGGCCAGATCAATACTGCTCGCAATCTCATTGCCAAAGTGGCCAAAGACTATGTTAGACTAATAAAATATGGGGATTCTCTTTACCTCTGCAAATGTTTGAAGGTTGTTGCACTTGGATGGATGTGTACAATTTTTAAGAGAATTGGACCGAGTTTGGCTTACCTCGAACAGGTGAGGCAAGAGTTCTGTGGGTACCCTAATGTTGTCAAGAGTTCTTATTGTAGTTTTTAATAAGATTTATTTACAACCACTAGAGACATTGCTGGAGGAGGATACAAAAGTGGTTGTGGAGATGAGATCTGAGGCTAGGAAAAATATGGGTGGGTTCTTTGGGAATCAAGAGGGGAGGGATGATGGCATGCTACTCTATATGAGTGCTTTGAAGGAAGAAGGGGTGACTACTGTGAAGAATTTGGCATACGAGAGGTTGTTGGAGCAGAGAGTGGAAATTAAGATGAAGTCAAAGAAGATCAGTAGTTATCTCAATAGGATTCATGTTGCAATTCCCAAGTTGCGAGATTGGAAAGAGAGACCCCCTTGTATTCCTCAACCTATTTTGGATGCCAGGGCACGTGCTGCCAAGGAGGCCATGAAGCTAGAGAAGGATATTGAGAATGAAAGTGGTAGGGCTGGAGTTTACTCTACAAGCTTGAAGAAGTGGTATATTTTGGCAAATGAAGAGTGGAAAGAAGATGATATTCCTAAGATCATGGATGGACACAATGTTGCAGACTTTATTGGTCAAGATATTTTGCAGAAACTTGAAGAACTGGAGAGTGAAGAAGGGCTTAGGATGGCAGCTAAGGGTGACAAGGATGATGAGATGGGGGAAGTGGAGTTGAATCCTGATGAAAAGGAAGCTCTGGTTATAATTAGGAAGAAGAAGAAGATCCTTATTGTCGAACACAGATTGAAGAAGAGTACTGTAGAGAGCTGAGAAGCATAAATGTAGATTTCACTATAGCTAAGAAACATAAATGTAGGCATCATGGTCACATTTTTTTGGAGATAACATAATTGAGTTGTATACCTAGCTGATGTAGAGCAACTTTTTCTCCTCTGATTCCAAGTTGACACTACGGGATCCAAAGACCATAGATAAGGAATAAATTTAGAGAGCGGAGGAGGGTCATAATGACCAAAATAATACAGGACAAACCTTAAGTTAAATGAGGCAACTGCAAACATTTTAATAGATCTTTATTATTAAATAATGAAATTTGCATATACTAGTGTTCTAAGCCCCCTCATTACATGATTTATTATTGTAATCCCCCTCTGACTTACGCATCTAGAAAATGAAACTACAACCTATTGGGATTGAGAGAAACCTTATAAAGCAACAACAACTAAGAAGGATCGCTTGCCAACATCTGCTCATGAATACAAGGTCCTCTAATAGATGTATTCAATAGATGTTGGCAAGCGATCCTTCTTAGCTGTTGTTGTTTTATAAGGTTTGTCTCAATCCCAATAGGTTGTAGTTTCATTTTCTAAATGCGTAAGTTAGAGGGGGCTTACAATAATAAATCATGTAATGAGGGGGCTTAGAACACTAGTAAATGCAAATTTCATTATTTAATAATAAAAATCTATTAAAATGTTTGCAGTTGCCTCGTTTAACTTGAGGTTTGTCCTGTATTATTTTTGTCATTATGGCCCTCCTGCTCTCTCTAAATTTATTCGTTATCTATGGTCTTTGGATCCCATAGTGTCAACTTGGAACTGGAGGAGCAGAAGTTTCTCTACATCATCTAGGTATACCACTCAATTACGTTGTCTCCAAAAAACTATGACCATGATGCCTACAATTATGTTTCTCAGTTGTTGTGTCCCAGGACCCCTTATGACCCTTTATGACATTTTACGATCCCTAAGAATACATCTTAGAGGTCTTAAAATGTCATAAAGGGTCATAAGAGGCTCCCAGGAGGGGTTAGATGAGCTTCCACCTTCATGTGGTTGGCCTTGTTAAATAGAGAATGTTAAACTATTCTTGAAACAAAGAGAAGCTCAATAATTTAAAGTCTTAGTCCACAGACAAATTAAATTATACTTACTATCCAAATTGGTACATTGATGAGAATCAATGATGGGGAGTTTTTAGATTCTAAGAATATGTATATGCAGTGGAAGCCATTAGGGATTTTTGTGGAAATTTTCTAGATGTGGAGATTTTCTAGAGTGACTATATACATACAAGGGTTTCCAGATTGAGTACCAGTGCAGAGATGATGATTCAGTAACCTATGTCTATAAAACCTTCACAAATATCCCTTCTTTGGCCTCCACTCATACCTCTTCTCAGAATCTAGAAACTTTGGATATTGTTTCTCATCCATGCACAAAATGTGCTAGTGATCGTATAAAATTACTTAAAACTAGTAAAGGGTGTTGGGAATAGCCTCTGGATTACAAAGGGATTCCATTCCAGTGTGGGAGGTGTATTCAGACAGGGCATCCTGGTGGAAAGATGTCTCACACCATCATTATATGGTGGAGAAGAAGTTGAAGCAACAAAAGAGTTTTTCTCAAGTTGTGCATGGTGAGACATCGAATCAAGAAATTGGAAATGCATGTAAAATTTCCCTCACATTTGCCTCTCTCTCTCCAAAAACATCTGTGTAGCAATAGAATCAAGTTCTCAACTTGAACTTCACTCATAAAAAATCAACACACCTATGTAGCAATAGAATCAAGTTCATCAAAAAATAGGACACAAGGAGCTCATCCTTTGGCTTTATCAAAAATTTCCCTCACATTTGCCTCACTCTCTCCAAACCACATTGTTAACAATTCAGGGCCCTTCACACTAATATCTTTCCACAACTTGGTGGTCCATAAAATAGCACTCCTTTTGAAGGAGACATGACAAATTTTTCAAATTTCTCAGGATGCTCCACTGGATATTGAACAGTCTACATCAAACTCATAATAAATTTTGTTAGTTAATATCTCCTTGCATAGCAGAATTTTTGCATTAAAAGAAAAGAAAAGCAGAAAATAGTGTACCTCTTGAAGCTCCCTCTTGACCCTCCAATGTCTTCCCAAGAGACATTTGGAACTTCAACCACTTGTCAATATTTTTCCAACATTCATAAGCAAACTTGCCAATATTAAATTATCACTATGTCTTTGAAAATTAATGCCATATGTTGCTTACATTTGATTCAATTTCCATATTAATTACTCTCTTTAGTTGTATTAGAAACTTTTGCCTTAAGCATGTGTGATGGAAACCTGTAACATCTCTTTTATCCTCTAGTTATTTTTGTTCATTTATAGTGCACTTTTGATGGCTTCTCCATATGTAATCATGATGCTCTATTTCTTGGTAGTTGTGACTCTTAATGATTAAACCATCTCTTGAACATGTTATTGCACTTGATATATGACTGTTTCATGTAGGTGCCTTGGTTGATCTCTTATCTCTAGTTGAACATACTATAAATATTTATTATCCTTGTATGCATGTCATGGTCTGATATATGTTCCCTCTTAAGCTAGTCTCTTTGTATGTCACTGCCCTACTAGCATTGTTTCTTCATCATTGTGATGTGCACTATGTTCTATTGGTCTTCATTGTCAGTATTGCTCATGAATATTTTGTTGTTGTAGTAACATGGAAATATATAGTAGCATGGAAAAATATTTTGAACAATTTTTCATATGGCAGTGATTGTTGCTCCAAAGTATGATAATCTCCAACTGCTCCTTGTTTATAAAATTATTTTATTTTATTGCTCCTGCCTCACCAATTTGTATCAACTTCAGTGATGCATAAATGACTATGATTGCATTTTGCATTGAATCCATGCTACTCTTGGTCATGAAGCCCTCCTATTTGTTATGTCCCTTTCAGTATTTTGACTGGAACTATCCTAACCATAACTAGATGACTATATCAAACATGTTTCCCAATGTCCCCCACAATGAAGACAATGAAGATTGACCCATTACTATGCTTAATGCTTAATAATTGATGATTTTATAAGATTAAATGCATGAAAATACCAAGGATGTATCAATAACTTGATACCTCAAGTACTTATAATCAGTATGCCTGACAAACAAAGACTTAGTAGTAAAATCATAAGGTTGCACATCCACATCTACATCTATTTTCATGATTAAACTATTTAATTTATTGGATACCCAATCAAAATTATCATTTTCTTCTTTTATTCATTCATTTGGAGTTGTATTTAGAGGTAGATATTTATTGCTGATTTCATGTTTATCTGTTACATATGCTATTTACTATAGAAAAATAGAATCATTCATGAATTTAGAAAGAAAGAAGAACATTTGCTAACTAATTCTGAGGATTAATATAAAACAAATTTCTATAACAAGGCTTCAGAATAAGTCATCGTCATCTTTATTATCTACTATAGAAAATACATCTGAAGCACCAGCAGAAGCATCGGCGGTTCTATCTGGAAATCAAAATTTAGAACCAAACCCTCAAGATTGTTGTAGTGTTTGTGCAAAGGCTTGATACTTCCAAATATTATCATCACTGATACTTCTTCGGGCATATTTCATCAACTCCTCAAAATGAGCAGCCTTTATTTCAGCTACCTCGTCACTATCATCCTCATCCATTGCCTCGAGGTTCTCACTTCTTTTTCTTTCATGTTCAATATACTGTAAAAGTGTAGAGGAAAGAAAACATGACAAATTGAAATAATAAGATACAAGTTGAGGAAAATTAAATCAAAAAATGTAAAATTCTAACACACCAGTTCAAATAAAAGCATTAAGAAATTCATAACCAAATCTAGTTTGCAAAAGCCGCCACAATTGAAACTCACCTTCTCAATATTTTCTCTAATAGCATACTTGCAAGCCCGCTGACAAGTCTCTGTAATATCGACTCCATTGAATCCTTGGATATAAGGGCTAGTGCCATTAGGTCCACATCCTTTAAGACGGGTGATTTTCTAAAGAAAGACTTGAAAATTTGATAACGTGAGGACTCATCAAGTTAATGACTATTTAAGGACTTTGTCTGCAGCACCACCAGCATTCCTAACAAGCAGATGGATTGCTAGAGCCCAAAGCAGTCTGGAAAATAGAATGAGCAGGGACCCACTGGCAACAAGCAGCAGAACGAGTGTGGACAACTGAAGATAAATATCTAGACTAATCACCGATCAAGATGTCGTTGGCGATTAATCTAGATATTTATCTTCATTTGTTTTTTTTAAACATTCCATATTTAGTCAAAATTTTGACTAACTGTACTTGATGTTTCGACTAACCAACATCGAAACTCTGACCTAGTTTGGTCTAAAAATTGACCATTTTGTGTCAAACTTTGGCGTTGTGGGTTTGGCATCCTAGTCGGAGTGGCCAAATATTTTGACCAACATTGGTCTATATTATGATGCCATTTGGTTGAAATATGACCGTTGTGGTTTTTGCATCCTGGTCGGACGGGCCAACCATTTCAACCAACTTTGGTCAAATTTTTTATGAATATACCACCACTTGCTAATGTCATTTTCAACCAAGATTAGCATCGAACATTCTATGATTATAGTGATATGTCAATATTTCGACAAGAAAAATAGCGACCAACTAGTTGGTTGAGTATTCGACCCATTTGGGTAGAAACTTCAACCAATAGTCCGTCAAAAATAGGTGCAAATTGTACTACTGTAATAAGATGATCGTAAAAATTAGAAAACACATGTACATATACTATTATAATAATTTAAGGAAACCAATGAGTACATTTAAACATATGTACTGTGAAAGTGTCAAGACTAAATGATATGGCAGAAAGCGTGGACCCCTCCACCTGTGCCTTCTCCTCCTTTGTCATCAACTGAATATAAATGTAACACATAAAAAAACATAAGTGGGAAATTATTATAAGAAAATTATACTAAAAATACAAATGATAAAAATTAAATACAATGTAAAAAGTGAACTGTTTACCCTTACTGTAACAGTAGGATTCCATGGCTTTGTATGCCCCTGATGCACATCTTCATGAGGTGCTTTAGTGCCTGTAGTGTGCTGTGTAGAATCATCCACCTTGAAGACGTAATTATATGCATCACTATCATTCAAGGGACCTAAGCACAAATTCTTTCACATAATGCAAGTGTGGGGCACACAAACATGTGAGCTCATGGAGGATGTGGAAGGGCTAGAAGCATCAAGACAAGGAGGCAACAATACCGTGCTCTTCATAACCAGCAACTCACTCAAGGTGTGAATGGCTTGAATAGTCTATGAGCCAGCCTCAGCAATAATGTTAGGATGTTGCACTATGGGAGGTGGTGAAATCTCAGGAGGGGGGACATATGTGTAGGATTTCACCCGGTGTGCCCATGGCCTATCCTGAGGAGCACCTAAACCTACACCCTGGTTCAGTCTCATACTCCAATAATTGACCTTGTGATCGAGCACAAATTCAGCATATAATTTTTTAATAAAATAAAATGGGCAGCCAAATTACTGTGAGGTGGTCTATCAAAAACCATCCACCAGCGGTCCCAAAAGTTGTCACATATTGCACTATTTGTGCACCATTTAATTGACAACATGGGTTTTAAAGGGTCCACTTTTAGACCGGTTTTAGAATCCACAAAATATTACATATGTCATGTTTTGTTATGTTTAGGTTCATGACTTGATCATAGTCAAGCCCATCGTGAAATTGGGCGTGCATGGAATCGTGCCAAAGAAGTGCAGCACTATGTTGCTCTATAAGTTTCTCCATGTTTTCAATAACTGAGTTCAATGTCGTAAACATGGGGTGCAATGTGGGGATATTGGCATAGGTGGTTTGAAATCCTCTAAGTTGATTTAGATTGTCTCCTATTAGATCCTCTAAACGGTGAAGGTTTGAGACTGGTTCATCTTCTGCAAGTGGGGGATTGTTGGGAGGTGGTTGTGGATTGTTTATGGGATCATTGGGAGGGTTTTCTGATTCCATGTCTGATTACAATCAAAAAATAAATAGATAATTACAATGAATTTAAAAAAACAATACAAAAACTCATTTAAACAGGATAATTTTTATATAAATTACTATTTAAACACAATAAAAATAATAAAAATTTGAAGATTGAACTTACCTTAAGATTCAAGAAAAATCGAATAGGAGATAAAATTGGATATCCGAAAGCCCTAGCCATGTTCAACATTTTCATAGTAAAAATATTGAACGCGGTTGGGCTATGTAAATATATAATTACTGGCAAAAATTGGATATCCAATATAAAATCGGATAGTCAATTTTATCAAATATTCAATATTATCGGATATACAATAATATCGGATATCCAATTAGGCCTATGCTTTGGCTTTTGGCTTGGCCAGGTGTACTAATTCCCAAGCCTGCTAAAAAGTCAACAAATGGATTTGTGCGCTTTTGGACGAGTGAAAAGTTTATTTTTTCACATCGCCACTTTTTGGCATACCATGATCCTGCACATACCCATCAATCATTCAGTCTTTCTTGATCCAACATAATAATAACAACATTTATCCATCAAGACACTAAAGAAAGTAACAATAAGATCAAAATAGTTGTTGGTTCACATTGTTTCAGTGAGTTGTTTTATATTTTATTGATTTTTATTTCATCATGTTCCTATGCTATTCGATGATATTAATGAATCATATGAGAATGGTCGGGAGGGTTTATGATTTTATTTTTATTTTTTATTTCTTTATGTTGGATGATCTCATGAAATTCTAGGACATTTCATTGGTATGCGTAAGGAAAGATGAGATCATTCACTTTCAACATTGTGTTTGTTTTCATGCAAATGGATCACATTATCGCTCTGGCTCTTCATTCCATGATGTTTATCTTTCCTTTTCAAAATCAAAATAAATCTCTTACAACATGAAATGCACTTAAGAAAGGGAATCTATCATCTCTTACTAACATTGCCTATCTAATTTTTGTCTCCTGCTAACTCTCCTTCTGTCAGTCGTCACAATTGCTTTGGCCTAGTGCTCTGGTACACAAAAATAAGTGCATTAAGAATCTTACTTTACACATCCTGCATTTCATGTTAATCTCAAAAATTGCATTACATATCCATCATTTTATTGCATGAAAAATAAAAAGAAAATTGCCACTAGTAAATTTTAACCTATTTTTCGACGAGGATTAGTCAAATTTTTGATACCCATTGGTGGAACAGACGACCAAAACTATTGTTGAACTTTTTTCGTCAAAATTTTGATAGTAAAAACCATCATCAAAATTTTGACCTCCCTAGTGGTGGAATTATCGACCGAATCTTAGTCGAAATAAGTGCTTCAACTTGGAAGAATTGTAGATCAAGTCTTTTTACTATGCGACCAATGTTTGTCGAAAGTGCAACCAATGTTAATTGAAAGTGACGTCAAACACATAGCATTCTTGTCGAAACCACTATTATTAAAACGTTGAAATATCGACCAATATTAATTTTTTGTTAAAAATATATATATATATTATTTCATTATTCTAGCAACTATATTTCCAGTAAAAAGCCTTACTAACCCCAACTATAAACCACCGGCCTGGAATCTAAATATGTTGTTGTATGATCAGCACCGAAAATTACATATGTAATTTTACAACCATCAAGATCACTTATGACTATTGGCTTATGGAAATCCTCTGCATTAGCATGTCCTAACTATCCATCTTCTCCATGACCCCAAGAGCATATGACATTTCCAGGTGCATATCCATAAAATTAAATAGAACAGTAAGAGAAACATTCATCAGATCATTTAGCTTGACATCTATCTATAGTAACAGTACAACATTTCTAATAGTTAACAATTATTTTCTTATCACAAGTGTCAAAATAGTCATTCGAAACTATTGCAGGCACCACCCACCAATCCTGGAAAGGAAATAGAGCCTGTATACCCATATTTGTTTGTCATACCCTTTTTGCAAGGAACTCAAAAATTATTCAAATTAAACAAGTATGAACTGTAAGAGACTAAGAAAGAGGGCAAGGTGTTACCTCACTATGATGATAGTAATAATGAGACAAAGAACCATGAAGACTAAATCCAACGAGACCAGATCTGAACATCTAGGTTCGATCAAATTCAAAAATTGGTTTGCCTTCATAGTACTGTCAAGTCAACAACATGAGCATTATTTTGTGTCTACAGTGTCATCAATGTTTTTAAATGTAGAATGAAATGGTTGTAAGTATGCATTTCTACCACATGCAAATGATTTTGAGATACAGACCTGTGCAATCCAATCTCCCAAGGAATAGATAGCACCACTTATCGCCATCTTTGGAAAAATAGTATTGGTCTTCAAGGCCTCTTCATACACAGTCCAATTATGCACAGGAGCATATCTGACAATCTCATATAGGGTCCATCCTTGAAAACAAAAGCACCATTTCAGTTTGACTATTAAATATATACAATATTTAATATATACAAATATAATGATGAAAGAAAAGTAAACAATCATACGCTCTCTAATGTAATAAGTAGTAAGTAATAAGTAATGTTGCAATAACAATGAATGCGGGACATAACTTATGTCGATATTAAGTATCGACCAGATATAATAATCATAACTTATGTTGATATTAAGTATTGACCAGATATCTTATTGTTGTATATATTTTTCATACGTTGATTGAGATCTTAAATTATTGAGCTTCTCTTTGTTTCGATAATAGTTTAACATTCTCTACTTAATAGGGCCAGCCACGTGAAGGTGGAAGCTCATCTGGCCCCTCCTAGGATCCTCTTATGACCCTTTATGACACTTTAAGACCTCTAAGATGTATTCTTAGGGATCGTAAAGGGTCATAAAGGGTCCTAAGGGGTCCTGGGATACAACAGCTAAGAAACATAAATGTACGCATCATGGTCAAAATTGTTTGGAGACACAACATAATTGAATGCTATACCTAGATGATGCAACACAACCACTACTCCTGTAGTTCTAAGTTGACACTGCGAGATACAAAAACCAAAGATAAGGTTTTCCAAGGTTTTGAAATTGAGTCATAGATCAGGTATGTGGATCTCTGAAACACTAAATTAGGGATTTCTTGGATATCCTCATCTGTATCTACAACTATTGCCTCTGTTGTTGTAGGTGCTTTTCCCCTATTTGATATTTATCTTCAGGTGTCCACACTCGTTCTGTTGGTTGTTGCCAGTAGGTCATAATCATTGATTGGGAGAGCCCTATTTTTGGCACGGTTGGGAAATTTTTGTATATCAACATGCAATAGATTTTTTTTCCCAAACTCTATCGCATGTTGATATACAAAAATTTCCTAGCCCGTGCCAAAAAACTCAATTCTAGTGCTTCTACTGAGACCTTAAATTATTGAGCTTCTCTTTGTTTCGAGAATAGTTTAACATTCTCTAAGAAACATAATTGTAGGCATCATGGTCACATTTTTTTGAAGACAACGTAATTGAGTGGTATACCCAGACGATGGAGAGCATCTTTTGCACCTCCGGTTCCAAGTTGTTCTCCATCCCGCAGTTTCAACTTGGAATCGAAGGTGCAGAAGTTGCACTCTATCTAGGTATACAACTCAATTATGTTGTCTCCAAAAAAATGTGACCATGATGCCTACAATTATGTTTTAAAGCTATTGTGAAATCCTCGTCACCCTTAGCTACCATCCTAAGCCCTTCTTCCCTCTCTAGTTCTTCAAGCCTCTGCAAGATATCTGGATCAATAAAGTCTGCAACATTGTGTCCATCCATGATCTTAGGAATATCATCTTCTTTCCACTCTTCATTTGCCAAAATATACCGCTTCTTCAAGCTTGTAGAGTAGTCTCTAGTGGTTGCAAATCAATCTTATTACAAACTAAAATAAGAGGCTTAGTAAGTCTAATTTAATTTATCTGTGGACTGAGACCTTAAATTATTGAGCTTCTCTTTATTTCGAGAATAGTTTAATTAACTTTCTCTACTTAATAGGGCCAACCACGTGAAAGTGGAAGCTCATCTGGCCCCTCCTAGGAGCCTCTTATGACCCTTTACGATATTTTAAGACCTCTAAGATGTATTCTTAGAGGTTGTAAATGGTCATAAAGGGTCATAAGGGGTCTTGGGACACAACAGCTGAGAAACATAATTGTAGGCATCATGGTCACATCTTTTTGGAGACAATGTAATTGAGTTGTATACCCAAACGATGGAGTACAACTTCTGCACCTCTGATTCCAAATTGACACTACGGGATTCAAGGACCATAGATAAGGAATAAATTTAGAGAGCAGAGGAGGGCCATAACGACAAAAATAATAAAGGACAAACCTCAAGTTAAATGAGGCAACTGCAAACATTTTAATAGATTTTTATTATTAAATAATGAAATTTGCATATACTAGTGTTCTAAGCCCCCTCATTACATGATTTATTATTGTAAGCCCCCTCTAACTTACGCATCTAGAAAATGAAACTACAACCTATTGGGATTGAGACAAACCTTATAGAACAACAACAATTAGGAAGGATCGCTTTCCAACATCTGTTGAATACATCTATTGGAGGACCTTGTATTCATGAGCTACAGATGTATTCAACAGATGTTGGAAAGAGATCATTCCTAGCTATTGTTGTTCTCTAAGATTTGTCTCAATCCCAATAGGTCATAGTTTCATTTTCTAGATGCGTAAGTTAGAGGGGGCTTACAATAATAAATCATGTAATGAGGGGGCTTAGAACACTATTATATGTAAATTTCATTATTTAATAATAAAAATATATTAAAATGTTTGCAGTTGCCTCATTTAACTTGAGGTTCATCCTATATTATTTTGGTCATTATGGACCTCCTCCGCTCTCTACATTTATTCCTTATCTATGGTCTTTGTATCCCGTAGTGTCAACTTGGAATCGGAGGTGCAGAAGTTGCACTCCATCGCTTGGGTATACAACTCAATTACGTTGTATCCAAAAAATTGTGACCATGATGCCTACAATTATGTTTCTCAGCTGTTGTGAAATCTGCATTTATGTTTCTCTATTGTCGTGTTTATAAAGGGAGACTTCATACTACGCTGAGCTCAAACTTCAGCAAGACTTCATACCACGCAGCATTCGTAGATTACGTTCAATGCGTTATTTACACTTGTATTGGTGGGAAAACTCTTGAAAACATGCAAACGAGATTGCATTCAACCATGTTATTTACATGACACATGTAGTTTACCTCCAGCATAAATCAGCATTGCATACAAATCTACAAATGTTGCATGGTACGAAGCTTCGCTCAAGCTTGAAAATGATAGTCAATCCATATTCAAGGTCAAGGAACAAATGGAGTAACCAAGAAAACACTATATGTTAAATCATGTGATTGAGAGTAGATTGGGGCTCACCTGAGCCATAAACATGAAGAATTATTATAAAAAAAGATGTAAACCATATATATGCACACTTGAGGCAAAGAGAAGTTATGTCATATCAATATTAAAATATTAGTTACAATATGAAAATACTAAACTAACTAATTCCTAAGTTCATCTCTGCATATGGTTGCAACAAAGATATGCGATTACAATACAGAGAAGGCATCATAAAAATATAATTTTGGAATTTTCCCTAGCCTGACATGTTTTGCACTCAAATCCTTCATCGCGGATAAGTGGAGATGGGTGGATAGATGCAGATGAGTTGTCATCGACCCAACTAAAGTATCTGCAACCATTATTTCCCTATGATACCTAGTCTACATTAGTTCTTATATTATAATGAATAGTATTTACATTAGAAACTTGAAATATATACACATTAGCAACCTTTTTTCTATTTGGGCAGCACCAAAATTATCATCCAGGGTTGTTCGGTGTCCATGAAGTCTTCAACACACACTGCCCACCACCACATTGACAATTTGGCACATTGACAAGAGTCATCGAGCCTATATCAATAATGCACCACACCATCGTTACTACATTTATTATTTTTATATGAAATACACTAAGGAGTACCATCAAAAATATTAACCATTTACAATAATGAAAAGTAAACCTAAATCAAATAGCTCAATTTTTTATCAGCATGTGTAGTCTTTGTGTATATGAAAAATGAAAGAAATATAAAGCTGAAATAAAATAGTGAACAAAATAGTATTCCACATAGAGTGAATGAAATATACCATCAAAAGAAGGTGACAAAATCTTGTCACGAAGCACAGACATAGGAAATCAAAAAGGGACAAAAGACAAGAAATAAGAAAAATCATTACGACTATAGAAAAATCATTTGGTATTGTGTATTCCATTTAAGTATGTCAACAATGTTCAAAATCTTGTCACCAAGCACAGACAAGAAATAACAAAAATCATTAGGACTATAGAAAAATCAAGTTCTAGAAATGGACGGTTTTGATATTGCTTTTCCATTACAACAATTGAGCATTCATCATTTGGTACTTCTTGGTGTATTTCATTTAAGTTTTTCAATTTCCATGTTTATGTGCATGTTCTTTGTGTGTTTTTCTTCTCTCCCTCGCAAGGGATACGTTGATAGGTAATTGATTTGAAAGCATAATGATTTGACAGTCTTTTTTCAAGATAGGCGTAATCATCCTGCCAACCTTAATTAGCAACATTGGTGTCCTATCATTGCACAAGTGCAAGATGGTAAGGGTCTATTCAAGGAGGGAAGAAAAAAGGTCATTTTAACCTTACAAGACAAGATGAGAGACAGACCAAATAATTCTATGGTGACTATACCAAACAATAGACAAATGATGGAATTGCTAACATGTTTTCTTTTCATGTTTCTAACAAGTTTGTTGCAATAGAACCATCATTACAATAGAACCACTCTTTCAAGATATTCTTGGCCAAATCAACTTGGATAAAGAAAGAAGATTGATCATGGAAGATAAATAATTATGAATGATAATAGAAGATAAATAATATAATAATGATAGATGTTGATGAATATTATTAATGGATCAAATAATAACATATTGATAGATGAAAGAATAATTATTTCAGTGTCTACAAGCTCAATTAGCTAAAATCACGACCAACCAAATATGGTTGTGGTATTTGTAATAGGATTATATATACACCAAACAAGGAATGTATGGGCAAGATCCCTAGTATGTACAGATGAGAATGGGAAATAAAAGATAAAAACCAGTTTGTGTGCAATTTGTGATTTTGGAAAGGTCTTAAGAGCCTTGTTTTGGATTCCATTTTCTTTATGCAATAAGGGCCCGTTTGGTGCATGGAATACCAAATGTCAAATATAGTCAATTCTGGAAGATGCTGCAATTTTGGAAGATACAAATTCTGAAAATGATTTCCGGAATATGAGATGACCTGTTTGGTTCACCCGGAAGATGACTAAGAAGACGCATAAGGAATTTTAATTCTGTAATTTAATTTATTTAAATTCGTATGTATACATTTGTATATATACATACATACATGTGTGTGTATAAATATATGCACACATGTGTATATATACACATACACATGTGTGTATATGTGTATACGTGTGTGTATATGCACACATATATACACATATGCACAAATGTGTATATATACACACATACACACATGTGTGTACATGTGTGTGTATACACACACATACACACATATACAATCATTTAAACATGGACAATGACTAAGTATTGTGACCTCTCAAATAAAGATTGAAGATTTAAACAAAGTTATGACATTTTTCTTATGCAGACAACCCTAGGAACAGATTCTGGCAAGTTTTAGTAAATTTGTCATAACTTTCCATATACTCAATAAAAAGGCACCAAACCAGTTCCAAAACAAATTTAACTCTTCCTTCAAAATCTTCCAATATACTTCTAGATTCATTCAAATAAAACTCCAACAAAAATGTGTCTTGGAACAACATAAAAATGTGCTGCTAGATTCATAAAGACGTTCATGAAAATAAGATGAAAACTAGTTCCAAATCCAACTATATTATAATTGGATTTTTATATGAAGTTAAGCTAAAGGACTTGGTGAAGACACCTATACTGGTGTTAATGTCAAAAAGATTCATGTCTAAAGGAAAATTAAAGCCATGATGAAGTATCAATTCTCCTTACTAGAAAATAAAATACATGAATCAATGATAGTCATGAATCAATGATAATATAGTTAAGTAGCATAGATTTTATGAAGATGTCTTTTGGTTATTGATTGTCCTGTACATGGTTTTTGCAAGATCATGTTTCCCTTTTTTGTTCAAGATATGTAAGATCAGCTAATGGGGACCAATGATGATAGGTTTTGAATGTTCATGATCCTATGGTCTACGATGACAAGGAAAGAGAAAGTGTTTGGGATAACAAAAAAGGATCCACGTAGGGAAAGCTAGGGAGGATACGAGGGCTAGAAAGAAAATTATAGGTTTCCACATGGGAATCAAGTTGTGGTTGACTGAGTGAATTTTGAGTGGGAAAGTCAAAACTCAAGGTGAAATTGATTTATCGAGTAAGACAACATTTTTGAACAACTTCGAGTGTATTGATTTTAATTAAATCAATACTCATGGAAGGTAACCAGCTTTGGAAGCCTATTTGGTAGGTGTAGGCATGGGTAGGATGTATGTAGATTTGGTGTTGGGAGACAAAGTATTGTAGTGAAGTTTTTTTTATCAATAAAACTATATTTATTCTCTGCAATTTACTCTCTGTCTCACGGTACAGTCCAGGAACAGTGAGTTCCTAGGATGGATTGAAATGTGTTTGGGATTGGTTCTCAATGTAAAAACATTGTATTAGTTATTGCTTACCTTTCCACACCTTCTTTTTACTATTTCATTGCATTTTGAATTAGGAATATTGGACTGGTATTCCTAGGACAACGACTGGTAGGGTAAAGTCAGTTTTGTAGTTTGAAGTTTTCTTTATGATGTTGTTAGTTCAAAGTCAAATCTAATATGGATGGTAGCAGGATAAAATAGAATACAATAGTTGTTAAAATAATGTTCTTTGGGCCACCACAAAATTCATGCCTTAAATTATTATTATTTGCCTCAAACAAATGTATTGAGAAATCAGCAAGTGTATTTTCCTAGCAAGAGTTAGAGAATCCAAATATAAATATAGCAAGCTCAACAAAAACAATTTGAAAATATGAGAAATCTTGAAGTAGATGTTCAATAGTTTCTATATAACCTCTACATTCTAGAATATACCTATGAGAGCTCTACCATCCACTTCTTTGAAGTGAATCCAAAGTTAAGACTTTACGATTAAGAGAGAGACAAAAAAATGTCATTTTAAAAGGAATGTCAACCGTCCAAATTTGTTTCCACCACAACATATCTTTCCATTGAATAAAAAATAATATAGATTTAGTTGACCAAGTTTTGTAATAAACTTCAATCAATAATCTTTACTACCACAAAAATTAGTCCAATATATTAAGTTTTGATATTCATGTATGTTTTCTAGTCAAAATATCCATATAATCATTCCACATAACTTTGTTGTGAGCAATGAAACCCAAAAGACTCCCTAATTCGTCCTTGTATCTAGATAATGGTAAATGCATGATCAATAGTTTATGGCATATCGTAGCATATCATAAAATAATGTAGGTAAAGTATGAGGCTAGCCAAAAGAATAAATATGTTGGGGGTAATTAGGACAAATTATCTAATTAGTTATATAAAGGTTCTTTATTCATTTATTCTTTGAACATAGGAGTTCAATTTAGATTGAGTTTTATTCAACATGTGTTGTCTCATTCATTATAATATGGACACTTCTTATAATATTTACATAAAATCTCTTCTTCTAAAATGTTTGTTCTAAAGAATCATATGTTTTAAAATAAATGTTTTCACGAACATTTTACCAAAGTTCCATTTTTATTAAAAATTTGCTATATTTTTATTTGTTTTATTAATTTTTTTCTGTAGATCAGGTTGCAGTCTCTGGCAACAATCAACAAATTGACACATCCTTTGAACTTCACAGGACTTAACCTTTCACAACTATAATTATTAGACCCTTTTGGACAATTATTTGAGGCACATTAGATTTCATAGTAATTTATGTGGACTTTTTACTATGATATGATTCCTTGCTATGATAATAAATGTACATTGGAAAAATGAATGCACAAAGTTTAGGAAAATTAGGATTATGGGTTATCTATGTTACTAGAGAGCGCTTTATCACATTGGCAAGAATCAATTGATTTTATGCTTATCCTTTTGAACTAGTCAATGAAGAGTGGTTGACAGCCTACACTCCAATTACACTAGAATTTAGAGAGAACTTTATATAGAGTATAGGGAGCTACAAATAGACACTAGTCTTCCATTTCTATGTATTTTTTTTTCTTTTTGGTTCATGAAGATTCATCACATGCTTAAACTTTCACCTCTTTCCATATGAGCAGTGTAGTTAACCATCTTAATGATCTCATGTTGATTAAATGTCATTATATCGATGTTCTGCTAGATGGTTACATGCATGTAAATCACATCAACCAATTATTTTTCTTCCAAACTTCAAGATGAGGCTTTATTTAAACATCCAAATCAATCTTTGTTGTCTTTGCATTAGGCAAGGACTCCAACTGCAACAACACAACTCTTGTTCTAATTCTACTTTCATTATTTCCTATATACTTATTATCAACAATAGAAACTAATTAAATCATAGGCTATTATAGGTGGGACTGGAAAAACATCATGTCTCGAGAAAAAAAGGTCAAACTCGCTGATAAATGCATTTTCCTTGCTAAAAAATATTCCAAACTTGTCATTGCAATGCCATTCTGATAGATGTAAATTGAATAATATTGTCCATCATTAACATCCATCAAAATGGGAGCTTTGGACATCCATCAAAGCATAAAGGATAGAAGATTTTTATTAGATGTTGTAGTTGCAACTTCCCTGGTAGACATGTATGAAAAATGTGGAAGTATAGACAAGGCAAGTGAATTGTTTTACAAAATGCCTCAAATAAATATGTTCACAATGAATGCAATGATTGCAAGATATCCACAAAATAGATTTACTGAAAGTGTTTTACAAACTTTCCAGCAAATGCAATTTTTAGGTGTAAAGCCAGATTACATAAGCTAGACTAGCACATAGACATCCACTAGAGCATAGAGTATAGAGGATTTTTGTCAAATGATATAGTTGCAAATGCCCTGACACACTTGAATTCATAATGTGAAAGCATAGACAAGGCACATGAATTATTTGACAGAATGCCCAAAAGAAGTGTGGTGTTGTGGACTGCAATGACTACAAGATATACACAATAGAATTGATGAGAAAGTTATAGAAACATTAAAGAAAATGCAATCGACAAATGTAAAGCTAGACTCCACAACCTTTGTCAGCATCCTTCCTGACTATGCAAAATGGGAGCTTTGGAACAGAGAATGGAAATCCATCAAAGTATAAAGGATGGAGGAGTTTTGCCAGATGATGTTGTTGCAACTGCTTTGGTAGACATGTATGCAAATTGATAAGGTACACAAATTATTTGACAAAATGCCTCAAAAGGATGTCATCTCATGGAATGCAATGATTCCAGAATATGTACAAATGGCTTTAGATAATTTCAAGAAAATGCAATTAGAAGGCGTGGTATGAGTATTCATCAAAGCATAGAGGAGAGAGGAATGTTGTCAAATGTTATAGTTGTGACTGCTATGTTAGACATGTATGCAAATTGTGGAAGCATAGACAAGCCAAGTGAATTGTTTGACATGATGCTTCAAAGAAATGTGTTCTCATGGACTACAATCAATGCATGATATGCACAAAATGGATTATGCAACTACCAAGTGTAAAGCCAAAATTCACAACCTCTTCCAGCATCCTCCCTACCCATGCCAAAATAGGAGATATGGAATAGGGTATGAGCATCCATCAAAGTAGAATAGATAGAGGACTTTTGTCATATGTTTTAATTACAACTATCCTTCCAAACATGTCTACAAAAATATGGAAGTATAGACAAGGCACATGATCTTAAACTGTAAATATGCTTCCACAATACTTAAGGAAAAGAAAAAATGTTATAGATTTCTTACAGTGATTTGAACTATTGAACAAATAAATGCAAACAATTAGAATGGTATTAATCTTTCAACATGAAAAAATTCATTTATATTAAAAACCAATCCTTGTTTCAGATATCAAGATTCTTTATCTGGTGGTGTATTGAAATATTTATTGTAATATGTATCTTTGATCTAGTTCATCCTTATGTTGTAAGTGAAGAGAATAAACTGCTTAACATACTCTACAGTCTAGTATAGGAATGCAAATCAATAATTTATCTACATTGACGGCCCCAGTCAAATAAATGCACCAATATGACAATAAACCATGACTTAACAGTTGTTCTAGTTTCACCTATGAGTATGATTTCTCCTCTGGCATTTGTGGTTGGATTGAGCATGCTAAACGAGGGCATTGAAGACTTTTGCAAGTTTCTACAGGATTCACATGCTAAAGGGGGGCATTGAAATGGAACCCTAGCCACATGAATGGACAAGAATATTGCCCAAAAATGCACTGTAAAATACCAATTAATATTGCTATGAAAACAAAAATGCAGAGGTATATCTATGAAAGACAAGAGTGCATACCTGTTTAGGCAAAAAAATGGATTAATTTTGCCCAACCCCCGCGTGCCTAGACCTCCAAATCTCCCGCCACACACAATAGTGAAAGAGAGATCAAATGATCTATATTCAAACTTTTTTTTTGTTTATAGAAAATGATTTTGACCAAATCAGGCCCACGTATATTAAACATTAAAACCAAAATTTTGACCAAATCAGGCTTAAAAGCCAAATTTTGACGAAATCAGGCTCATGAACAAAAAAAATTGAATATAACAAGCCAAAAAAAGGCCTTGGTCAAAATTAAAGGTAGAAAATTGACCTCAAATGTACTAGTGTGATGGGCAGGCTAGGATAGACTAGCTAGTCTATGCCCTGATCCTTGCCCAAGGACCCAAGTGTGCTCCTAACACCTGTGATTGGTCTATAGGATACCTTATACATTCAAGGACCCCTTGACCTACCTATCCTGACCACCAAGTTTAGCTATTTGACCTTGCAACATTCCAAGCTCTAGCTTCTAGCTTCATTCCCTTACATAGGCTTATAAGGGTCTTCTAGGGTTCAACTCCATTCCCAAGCTCCAAAAAAGGATTGCATGAGTTCCAAGATGTTTTTAGGGCATTTGGCATCTTTTCAATGCATTGGCATGATTGGGTCATCACCCGATTTGAGTATTCCTTTGCAATCTAGGGCTACAAGGAAGAGGCCTAATTAGCCCTCCTTCCAGTTTTATAGGGAATTTGACACCCTTTCCTCAAAGATTCAACACCCCTAGTTTAAAGAACATCTGCTACTAATGACCCATTCTCAAGGATTTTTGGGGTCTCAAGCTTCCAACAGGACGTACAGTACCTATGCCAAATATGAGGGTTTAAAGGGTTTCTTGATCACTTCACTATTCTAGTCTTCAAAAGCACCCCTCCAAGGCTATTCAAACCTTCTCCTTCAAAAAACTTCACCTTCAAACACCATTCTTAACTCCCTCAAAACTAAAAGTCTTGGAACTCATTCCTTTGCTCTTGGGAACACTTTGTTTGCTGACCGCTCCTAGCCAGACTGTACCTGGCTCGCCTAGGGCTTGCACAAACAAATGTTTGTCTCAACACTCCAGGGCCCTACATTTATGTACAAACAAGGTAGGGTCTGTACTTTCAAATTCCAAGGATCCATGGTGTTCCCATGGTGGAAACTAAAGTTATAGCCCTACTTACACATATCTCTCCAAACTAGCAGAGAACAGCTGAAAGTAAAATAAATAAGCAAATGTAAACTAAAACTCAAAATGAATTGAACTTAACACACACACATGAAATTATAAATACACAAAACAATTTATGCTACAAGGATTCACACAAACTTTCCTCTATTCACAAGTATTCAGTCCATTAACAGAGACTGTTACACACAAAATACCATTCAGACTGGTCTCCCCATACTATAATCATACACAATGACATCCAACCCTTGAATTAGGGTTTTCCAAGGCATTAATAGTATTCACTTAGGGATTGGAGCTTGTTTAGGCCTTGGAGCTTCTTTGATAAGGTTATGACCTTATTAGAGAAAAGTTGCTAAGAAACTTTTAAAAGTTGCTAGTAACTTTTGGAGCAACTTTTCTTGCTCATGCAACTTTTTATTCTTTCAAACACCTAAGACCATACCAAGGTTTTTCACATGACTCTATGGTATAAAAATCTCCTAATCCCCATTCTAAAACATTGACAACTCCTAGAAAAGAAGTGACCTCTGGATAACAACCTGCCCTAAGTCATTGTTCAGTACAATAGGAAGAACTCACAACCAAAACCAAGACCTCCACTAGGCCTTCACACACAAGTGAGTTCAAAAACTCTTATTCTACTTACAAGCTTCATTGAAGAAGTGTTTTCCACACCCAAAATGATTGGTGGGAGCCCTTAGAAGGGTTCTCCTGCACCATAGTGTGCATTCATGACATACATGTATATGGTACATTTTTTTAAAAAGTAAAAAAAGAACATCATGTTACATTCATATATTGCAAATAAAGATGTATGGCATTGTATGTGATGGAATGGGGACTTCAAATCCAACTACACACGCAACATGGTCATTGCTCACATAATCGAATTACAAGAGAGAGTATGAATTACTCAATCTAAAATTCATGGTGATGTGACCTGTTGCCTCCTATGTAGACGAGGTGTTTAATTACTCTCAGATTGGAGAGCCAACAACCATAAGACCAATTCTACAATGGAGGATTTTCAAGAACCAATGAAGATAAACAAACTGAAATTGAACTAAATGAATGCAATTTTATCTAAGATACTTTAAAAGAGATATGATATTAATAGCTTGAAAGGAAATATGAAGTGCAGATTATTCTAAACTACTTGAAAAGAAATAATATTAACCTATGAACAATTAAGCAAATTAATTCTAAAATGAGGTGCAATATTAAGCTAAAATGAGGAAATTATACTAATGTGAAATAAAGCTTGCAATTAATGAAATTGGGATACAAAAATACTATAGTTTAGTTACTCTCAAAAATTGCCTCCTTTGAATGAAGAAAATAGGTCCATTAAATAAGCAAGCCCAGGAAGAGAATGAAGGGGTTCTTGATTTGAAACTCCTCACCCTTCATTTCCATTTGAGACAAAAAAGCATTGAATTACTTAATTAAAAGAATGGAATTTTCCACATAGGGGACTTTTCAAATATCTTGAATTATTAATTCAAAAATAAGTGTCCATTCAAATAACAAGTAATTATTAATTCCTTTTTTATGGGTAATTAGCCAAATGGGGTGGGTTTTAATTTAATTCTAAGCACTTAGGACTTTAGGATTAAATTAATTTGTCATAGGGGTAATTTAGCTAATAAAAGTCAGAGACTTTAGGAATTAATTTTAATATTTGATCAATGCATTTTATGGTCTTTGCAATTGACATCAAGTTGAATTAAGTCAGGTAGGAGAGAGAAAATTACCTAGGAAACTAGGACTTTAGAGATGTAAAATTGAAGATAATGTACCAAAATTGATTGAATTTAATCGGTGCCAATTTTAGGGTATTACATTTTCCCCTCTTTGAATTGATGTGTGAACAATGCATTGATTCAAAGAATAGTCTGAAGTGACAGATGAGAAGAGAATTTGGAAGTCTAGGTTAGGTTGCTGAGACACCAAACAGATCAAAGCATGATTTTCTGAAGTCTAAGTTAGATTGCAAAGACAATGGTCTTGAGAGAAGATGAGAATCAGGGTTATGTTGCCCCAATGCCCAAAATGAGATTCAAATGCAAACTTGGGACTGTCTCCAGAATCAGGGTTAGACTGCCCCAATATGAAGCTTAGCCCTCGGAGACCTGGGTTAGATTGCCCAGATAATGGTCTAAGAGAGATTTCGAGAGCCATCTCCAAAATGAAGCTTGACCCCCAGGAATTAGGGTTAGATTTCCCCAATACCTAAAATATTTCAAGAACCATCTCCAGAACAAAGCTTGATTCCCGAGGATCCGAGTGAGGTTGCTCAGATACCTAAAAGATAGATGACTAGATAGAAAGATGTGAAGCACCGAGATGCCCCAAGCAATGAGAACTAAGGATTTAGATCAGACTAATTCAAGAATTGATTCAACAAGATTCAAATGATGCAATCATCCTGCCCCCTCAGGAGCGAAATCGAAAGATGACATAAGAGGGATGATTGACAACAAGAGGTTGCAGAGCAGGAGCACTTAGACTAGATTTGAGAAGCTGCAGAAGCAAATTGGAGCAAAGCAAAGGTCCTGTTGACCAGGTTTGACCATGGTTGACTAGAATTGACTTTGATGAAAAGAGCAAAGATCTTGAGAACATGATGCAAAGTTGAGGGTCTGGCAGGAAGATGACGCCAAAAGGCTGACTGCACAAGTGTCCAATCCCAAAGGGTCCCAAAATTTAAAACATGATTTCAAGCTATCTAGAGATGTCAGATTTCAATTTTGATCCCGAAAATGGATTCAGAGTAGTCGATTTAGCCAATGGTGCAATTTTTGCACAAAACGGAGCACTTTTGAAAATTAGGTCAAAAGCTATATAAGGCCCGAAGGGGTCATTTTCAATTCATTATTCACCTTTGTCTTCTTGTGATTTTTGAGCTCTGAGAGAGAAAATGGAGGGTCTTCCATTGCATATGCATAGATTTGAGCACTCCTGAAGCCACGCCTAGCCCGTAGAGTATGACACACCTATAAGTAGTCGATAAACCTTCTTGCTTTCAATTCATACAGCTTTTTAGGTCAATCTAGGGTAGATCTAGCATAGTTTAGGTCACGTTCTTCCAATCTCACATGAGGAAGTAGTTTCCTCGCACCAAGCTAGGTCTCCCCTCACGCGAGGAAGTAGGTTCCTTGCATGAGTTGGGGTTTCTCCGCACAGGCTTTGTCTGAAAGCTCGCACGAGTTGGAAAGGTGTCCCACACGAGATTGTAGCAGTTCATACAAGGTGGAGTCCTGTCTCGCGTGAGGAAACAGTTTCCTCACATGAAAAACTGCTGTAGAATTTGAATTCCTTTGTCAAAATTTGTCAAGTTTGCATAAAATCAGCTAAGTAGAGTGTTGCAGAGTCATGTCTAGGATAGATGACTTGCTGCATTTACTGTTGTTGTGTTGAAAACCATCATGTCTAGATACTGATCCAATGTCATCGCTTGCTTTGCAGGTTGACTTCCCCGATGTTGCCTTCAGGACACATCATCTCGTTATCACCACATTAGTGCAGAGAGTGCTCACATTGATGCTCTTGGTCTAGGATACTTGTGTGATCCACCTGAAATTCGGGTAAATCACAGTCTTCTTGGTGCACTCGTAGAGCGTTTCCATTCGGAGATGAACACATTTCATTTTTTGATGGGGGAGATGACCATGACTGTAATAACCCAAAAATGGGCTATAAGTTCATTAATCTCCTACATCTTCAATTCGAACAAAATCGACATCAAAGTCCTAACCTAAGGCACATCTAAACATCATCGAATCATAATTGATTATCTTAAATTTTGCATCAGGGAATATTCCTAGTAATATTCCTAATTATCTTAATTATCTTTAATTTAATGATTATTTGGCGATAAATCACATTTATCCTAAAAATTTGATTAATTGAATATTTTCATATTTAATTAATTAGATTTAATATTTGCCACTTAATTATGTAATTAAATTTAATTCTATCTATTATTAATTGTATTATTTAATTTTGACAATAAATCAAAATTCCTATCTTTAATTGATTAAATTCTTATTTAATTAATTAAAGCATGTTGTCATTATTTAATAATATAATTTTTAATAAAAGTTTGAATAAATAGTTAATTAACCCATAAATTAATTATTTATTTTCAAAAATCAGTTGAGTTGAGGATAAATCACTTTATTTATTTATTTAATTCTTAATTATTATGCATATTCAAAAGAAATAGTTAAACTCCAAATCAGAAAATCAATGCAAGTTATTGACTTTTTGGAACTCAACATCCTTTTGGAGTTCAAAAAGCTGATCTAAACTCTAATTTGAGTTAAAAAGCTGTTTTTGCATGTTTTTGCATGATTTTGAGAATTAACTATCTTTTATGATCAGATAACTCAAAAATCAAGATGAGTTAATTTGAGTGATTTATGGCTTTTATTCATGCACCTCCAAAGCCCTGGATTTCTATAAATTAAAGCTTTATCTCTTCACAAATCATCTCATATTTTTCACAATCACGCTGGAGAATTGGAATTGAAGAATCAAAGCTCTTGCGAATCGACATCTTTGTGAGATCAATCTTATTTTTGCATTCATATTACATATCATTGTTAGATTCATAGCATATCAGTTTTCAATAGCATTCATATCATATCAGTTTTTATCATTCTTATTGCATAGAAAATATCAAAAATATAGATTAATTGCATTCAATTTCATATCCATCTTTTGCATTCAAATCCTTCATTTAGGTGTCGTCTAGGTCACTGATCTCGATTACAATCTGAGAACATTAATCTCGCACCTATTAGAAGGCAGTAAATCGCTTGGTTAGATAGCTTTCAATTTTGCACGATTTTGATTATCACTAACCTCTAATGTTTTACTGAGTGTTGTGTTTATAGATCAGGTATAATTTTCACACACACATTTCTGGCGCCCACCGTGGGGCAACCCACCTTTGCATGCTGGTTTTGATTTTTTTGGGAGCTAAAACCCCAAAGTTTCAAAAATTTAATTTTATCTCCCAAACGGCTTGGAATTTTGATCTAAAATTTTTTTTACAGGTTGGTGACATGTCATGGAAGCTACAGTAAAAAATTTAGAATTTTCTGAGATGTTTTGAATTTTTAATAATTTTTTCTTGAAATTCCGGAAAAAATTAATATCTGACGCAAATCAGCATATTTTTCGAAAATTTTTATATTTTCGGAAATCTCTTTAAATTATACAGGGGGTCCATTCTTTTTGTTTTAAATTTGGACATGATATCATAGCTCAAATAGTCAATTTACAAAAACTAGTCTATATTGATAAAATGGGTCTCTAGGGCACAAATGAAGAGGTTTTTCTAAAATTTTTGCATTTTTGGAAAGCTCTCTGTTTTTTAGTAGGGGTCTCTATTCTGAATTTCTATTTTTGTGGCCAAAATCATATCAAAAAAATTAGATCTTTTTGACTAGGTCAAATGCAGCAAAAAAAATAAAGTTTTGTGATGGGTATGCACTTATTTTTTTACATGGTTCAATGAATGATATGAGTTGTCATTTGGGTTGATTGCTGGTTATTATTACTGATAATAATTGATTTTTAGAGCTAACCCTATGGTTTTCATAAGTTGAATATATTTTGCATATCTTGTTTGCTTGTTTGCTTGTTGGAGAGTTCGTCACTTGCTTGCATGGAAAAGCTCAACAAAAATTGCTAAAAATCCAGTAAAATCTACTAAGCGCGTTGCAAGGATCCCAGGTATTCTCCTTCATCTAATAATATTTTGATTTGGGACTTAAAATAAATCTCTTATGTGTCAAGCTTGTGTGCATCTTTTCATGCTTTTGATCTATTTCTACACACTTGCATAATTGATACTAGGTTGTGAACCCTTAAGGATTCATTAAGTAGTCTTAGAATACTTGTGATTGATCTTGATTGCTATCTTGGGTTATTAGACTCGCTAATCCACCGGCCCCTCATTTCCGCCCCGTGGTTGCAATCTCAGCGCCATAAAGGGGAGGGGTCAACAGGACAGAAGCGTTAAATGTTCCACTTGGCAACCCTTTTGTGCTTTTAGGAACTCCCTTGTTTTCTAAGTTGTGGACTCATTTTTAGCTTGTGTGAGGTGTTAAGTGTTCCACCTTGTGGACTCATCTCATATTCGCTTTAAACGTTAAGTGTTCCTCTTTCTACTTTTTGGATGCTTTTGGTAGATTTGCTTTCGGAACATACATCTGTGCTCACATAGTAATTAGGCCCTATGAACACTATTTGTGATTCTTGAGAGATTGGATTCCTAGCGAAATCCTTCTTGACGATAGAATCCTTGTAGGTAGGGAGGATACTTAGTGCGTTTCACATTCAACTTAGTTAGTGAGTCTTCTCTTATTGATCGACACATTCTCTCTCCGGAGAGGTTGATAGATCATGTGGGGTTGATATCACAAGCTTTGGTGAATCAAAATTGGTTAGTGCGTCTTCTCTTATTGATTGATACATTCTCTCCCTGGAGAGGTTGATAGATCACGTGGATTTGATATCACAGACCTTGGTGGAACAAAACTTTGTCTTAACGTGTCGGATTAATCTGCTTGCTTTGTTTGGGTTAAAAGTGAAGAGGTGTCAAAACCTTGAATCTGGAGCCAAGTCCCCTTGTGGTATACTATTGTGAGTCATCTTTAGAGAGGGTTAACCGTAGCGGACAATCCCTTCACAGGGAAAACTACATTGACGGAACCTCAAACGGTAATAGCCATTTTCGCCATGGTAGTGACAACCGCTATATAAATGTCCTTGTGGAAGAAATCTCCACGGGTATGGTTCATTGTTGGGTTGTCAGATCTCCCTAGCAGCTCTTGAAGATTAAGTTCTCGGACTGTGTCAAAACCCTGGTGCGCCGGGATTGGAGTTCACCCCTTTGAATCATAAAAGTTGCAGAGTCAAACCATTACTAAAAACCCTAGAGAGGCCAATTTTTCACTTTCAGGTATATGTGCGTTATTGCAAAACTTTTTCAGAACATACACAATTAGTACTCTCAGGGATTAGCACAATTTGGTCACTTGATTGTTCATGCGCAAGGTTGCTTTTGCCCTTGTTCATTGTTTTCAGACGTGCTTGGAATCACTTGCTTGCTATTCTGCGTGCTTATTTATCTACTTGGCTATTAAAAACGATCAAATCTGGTATAACCTTCAAAATCTGGACAGTACAATTTGCAAACAATCCAAAACTGAAAATCTTAAATTTTGCAAAAATTGACGTAAAGTTCTTTCTAGAGTCAAAAGTCATTTCAGGAAGTCAAAAGTCATATGAGTTTTGTCAACTGTCGTTTCATTACTACCCAACTATCGTATGAGTTTAGCAAATGTCATTTCATAGACTACCTAGTGTCGTACGAGTCTGCAGAGTGTCGTTTGGAAAAATTTGAGAAAGTTGTTAGAAATTGTCAAATTGCAAGATATCCAATGTTTCCAGCCTAGTTCCAGAATCTGTCAAAAATATCATTGTGTTAGGAATAGAGCAATAGCTATTGAGAATCAGTACACATGTCTCAAAAAATCAGTAAACAAGAGGAAGAAGCTCTGATCGCCACTATAATGAAACAGATACATGCTATGCAAGTCCAGCTTGACAAACTTGGGAAAGAAAAGGAACCTCTATACTCTTTTCCATTTGATAAAGACTTGTACATGTCACCATGCCCCCGAAAAAAAATTGAGCAATATGATACCTCTTCCACGGAGAGTGACACATCTAGCTTTGAAGACTATGATGACTATGATGACAGAAAATGTAATGATACCTATGACACCTCTGTTCCTAAGAGTCCTCCTCGTCGTTCGTTCCTACTTACTACAAAGGGGCCGTCACATTGGATAGATCGTGATGGTGATCCATATGATTCTGATTATCAAAGAGACTTTGATGATTTCTATGCACAATACCCAGATGATCCATCTGTTTCACTTGAGGAAGAGAAAGTTTACCACGCTGATTATAAACATGCATACTATAAGGATCTCTCCTCTAAGAACTCTCAGGCTGAAAATAAAGATTACACTCTCAAGCAAGATCATGTTAATGTTGGACCTTTGTCTTGTGATGGTTCCCTTCCATCCCCTACTTCCTCCAATACTCGTACATTTCCTAAAGCTTCTGAGTCTTTCACATCTTTCACAGAACCTTCATCTGACACAAGCCCTGATACTTTTCATGTGGTTCCCTATAGTTATCCTCCAGGGCTACCTCTTAAAGAAACTCAAGCTAACCTTCACTTGGCTGCAAAGACTTTCAATAATGATAAACCTAAAGAGCCTAAGCCTTCATATGCTATAATCCCTACTTCAGCTAGTCCTCCACCATCTCTTCAAAAATCATCCATACAATCCCAACATGCTTCCTTGTCCTTAGAAGTGGCTCCATGTCAAGAGGACTCTAAAAATGATAAAGAGAAGAACATAAAGAAAGATCAAGATCAAGAAGCCTCCATGTCATCCACTCCTTTTCACGATGTCTCTTATCCGCCTCAGGGTTCTTTTGATCCTGTATCCCCTTTTTCATGCATTCCACCATGTCTTAAGTCTTCGCCTAAGCAAGATCAAGCTACTACTTACACTAATGAGCTTATTGACAATCAAAATGACCTTACTACACTTGCACTTTCCAAAGATGATACTTCCATTAAGGTTGGTAAAAATGGTGTTCCTTCCAATGTTAAGCCTATTGAAAAATAAGAGAAAAATTATGCGCTTATGCTATCCGAAGATCCTTGTCAAGATCAAAGTCTTCCATCTTCTTGTTCTACCACTCCATGTTCACTTTCACTTTCTACTCTTCCTAAGTCTTTGCAAGCTTTGAACAATCCTATCAAAGAAGGTTCTCATATTCAAGATGTCCATGATTCTATTGAAGATCCTAATGCTCACTCTAAAGATGCTGATATCCTTGGTTGTCATATAGATGCTGATGAACTTATTGATTATCCTTTTGCGTCTTCCACTTCCATCCTTGGACCTCTTCCACCACTACAAAGATCTTCACGCCTTCCTTCCATCTTGGGTCCTTATGTCCCTTCACTTTCCCCTCCTAAATCTCCTAATTTGGGATCCATCTTGGGTCCTTACATCCCTCCATCTCCCATCTTTCCTCAAGATCAACATAGATGCATACCCTTGAATCTTTTTCATCCACCCACCCATCTAAACCAGTCGTATCCTCCTTCCACAAGTCCCAAGTCCTTTGGAAGTAACTTAAATGTTCAATACAAGAAAAAGAAGCAATACAAGAATGCATCAAAAAAAGAATATCACCATGTCTCCTCTCATAGACATGGAAGCATAAAGTCAAAAGAAATATCTAAGAAAAAAACTACAAGACAAGTATGGGTTCCAAAATCCATCATTGAAGATATTATCTCTAAATCATCAAAAGGAAATAAAAAGCCTACGACTATATGGATTCCAAAGTCTCTCTTGAAAGAGTCTGGTGTTGAACAAAAAGTGAAATTGACATTCAAGCTTCCAAAGACTTCCACTTCATCTCCTTCCAAAACTATTATTCCATTCCATGTGCCTAAACCACAACCTCTGCTATCCATTCGCCATATTCCTTCACGTATTCCTTCATTCACGATTCCTCCACCCTCTTGCCACCCTTCAAGGTGTGTGTTTATGTTGATCTTGCCTTCCTTTCCATCTACCCTTTCACAATCCTTCCATTCATTAACCTTCTACCTTCTATCCTTTTTCCTCATTTGCCTATTCCTCCTATCTTCCAACCTTTCTCGCTTTACATAAAACCCTATCCTCCATTTTTCTCTTCCATGTTCCTTTCCCTATCAGCATCTTTGAGCATATCATTTTGAATCCTTGGCATATCATGGTTTATCCTTTCAAGGAGCATTATCTAAAAAGCTTGCCTTCTTCCAAAAAAGAAATGAAAAATAAAATAAAATTGAAAATGTGCCTTGGTGAAAACTTGGAAACAGGCACCTTGGTAGCAAAAGTAAAGAGAAATAAATTCGTCCTATGGTGAAAACCACTTCCTTGTGGCACCTTGCATAAGTACCATGATGAAAACCTGGCAATCAGGCATCATGCGTAGTTCTTCTACATATTTCATCCATTCCATCTTCTCTCTTTGATCTTGACAATGTTGATCTATACATGAATATTTGGCTATTTTGTGAGCTATCTTAGGGTGATCTTGCTTTCATTCCTTCCATGTTTAGCCTTCATATCCATCTTCCTCCATTCATTTTCACCTATCACTATCCTTTTCCCCTTTGGTCTTGATCTAATAAAAAAAGAAAGAAAGAGTAAAACACGGTGCTATGAAGCCTCTTGACATGTCTACTCCTTTGGATTGCATCCTTTCCTACTCTTGCATTATGATTTTGTGCTTATCCTATGCTAGCCTTTCATTGCTTGTCCAAATGCACTTTACTTGAAAATTTTTCCCTAGCTTGAGTATTCTTGAGGAGTTTTCCCTTGAGGATTTCTTCCCTTCATTAGCTTTCATTTTCTTGTCTTCCATCTCTTCCACTAGCTTGCCAATCCCTCTTGTTCTCCACCTTGCTAGACATTGGGACTGCACGATATAATCTTGCTTGGGAGTTTGCAATGGAAAAAGATGCTATCAAGTATACCCAGTATCAAAACTAGTATCAGAACTAGTATCAGAACAATTATCAGAATCAGTATCAGAATCAATATTAGAACCAGTATCAGAATAATTATCAGCATCAGTATCAGAATCAGTATCAGAATCAGTATCAGAATCAGTATCAGAACTAGTATCAGAATAAGTATCAGAATGAGTATCAGAACAAGTATCAGAATGAGTATCAGAATAAGTATCTGAACAAGTATCAAAACACCTACTAGGGCTACACCTTTCACTTTAGTTCATGGGTCTAAAGTGGTACTGCCTATTGAAGTTGAAATCCCATCACTCAGAATCAAAATGCATGGACTTGTCACTGATGAAGACTACAGAGTGTCTAGGTTACAAGAACTTGAACTACTAGATGAGCGCAGAAAAGAAGCGTATGATCATCTCAGAGTGTATTAGAAAAGAATGTCTAGAGGCTACAACAAGAAAGTCAGACATAGAGAATTTCAGGTTGGCGATCTAGTGTTGAGAGAAAATCTTAAAAATCAATCACATCGAGAACGCAAGAGGAAGTTCAAACCCAACTGGCTGGGTCCCTTTATCATCACTGATACTTTTGGCTCTGGTGCCTATCAACTCTCAAGGACTGAAGGAGAATAGCTCCGAGAACCAATCAACGTTCTCCATCTGAAGAAATTCTACACCTAAGGCATTCAATCTATGGTAAAATGTCTTGAAAAAAATCTTAAAAATTAGAAAAAGTCCTGAAAAAAATGAACATCTTGGTGAAAACCTAGCAATAGGCACCTTGATGATTCACAAAAAAATCAAAAAATATCAAAAGTACAAAAAAATTGAAAAAATGAAAAATACAAAAAAAAGAAAAAAGAAAAAAAAAGTGCCTTGGTGAAAACCTGGAAACAGGCACCTCGGTAGCAAAAATAGAATCTCTACCAAGATGGTGAAAACCTGGCAAACAGGCGCCACTTGTTCCAAATGCTCCATCTATCAGTACAATCTTGGTCTTTCCCAGCTTTCAGTCTTGCTTTAGTTTGTACATATCTCTCAGTTTGTTCCTGCATTTCCATTTTTCAATAAGTCGGCTTGTACACCAACCAGCTCAAGCGTTTGCATCCTATCAATGTTCACACTTGGGGGCAATCAATGTCATATCCTATGGTCTCCCATGTATCTTAGACGTGTCATATCCACTCAGAGTCCTTTGAAGCTTCAAGTTGAGCCAGTCAGTCAGTCTCGTCTCCAGAAAGGATTTTGCATCAACAACAATCAAACATCAAAACTCAACTGAAAACAATCTGTGCTTTTCATGCTTTTATCTCCTTGTATGCTTACTGATTCGCATTGAGATTTTTGCATATTGTGTCCTTTCGAGCTCTTCGATGATGTCCTTTATAGGATTTAGAGAGTGATGACTGGGGGTATAATCTTTTCTTTGTTTTCTGCTTGTATGTGAAAATCTAACAACTTTGGAACTTCTGGATTGAAATGGTGTCCGACTGTAAGAGCCTCTATCTCGAATTGGATGGCCATGCGTACCTCAACCATTGATACCCAAACAATTCAAGGAAGTTTGATCTAACTATTATCTTTTTGAGTAAGTTCTTTCTCCTACTGTGGAACGCAATCTTGCCTAAGGATGTGAACGATAAAGGGTCACTACGGGTAATTCACATTGGATTTAGAATGATCTCTTGACTGTTTGATGTGTTTGCAATGCAAGGCGTACTCAGGTCATCACAACGTTTATGTTTTGATGCTTGTACAAATTGCTATATCAAAATGGACATGATATTCAGGTCATCCTGGCGTTTGTGCCTTGGTGCTTATATCTAATCCGACATTCAACAACTAAAATCAATATTCATATGTCCATGGTTGTTTGACCAGTGGGTGTTGTATTGATTCTTGCACATACAAATCGATATTCATATGTCTATGGTTTCATGGCTAGTGGACATTGTATTGATTTATCCGGTTACCTAAAAGTTCAATGATGATAACAAATCGACATATGATCAGTGACTAGGTCCTAGGTCTTAGGTTGCATTTCATTTTGCATGTCTCTTTGCATTTTGCATCTTTGCATGATCTCACAATGATTAAATGAACTTCAATGCTTAAATAATTCTTCAAATCGCATCTTCAAGTCTAACAAGAGCTGAATCTCACACGAAGGTTCCTCCAATGAAATAGCAAGTAGAATCCTTTTTCGGGATCAAAATTCAAATCTGAGATCATTCATATTATTAACTACTTGCATATTCGACCTTCAATCATCACAGAAATCTAGTATTCAACTTAACTGATTATCTTACATCACACTATCAAAATTTCAACTTGGTCAACCATGGTCAACTCATGGTCAAACCTAGTCAAACTTGGTCTTTTTGGACCTCCAAACGATGCAGAATGCGTTCTCGGACGTGTATAACCACTTCTCAAATCAATTAACATGCTTCTCAACTATCAACGCTAACTTTTCTTGTCAGATTTCAATTTTAATCCCGAAGGGGGCATGGTATTGCACATCATTCAAAGTCTGTAAATCAAATTCTATCGATCAAGTCTATCAATATCTTTCATTAGTGATCAAGACAACAATCATGTCTAGTCGCTGATTCATCAAAAGTCCTCATCGCTCGGGGCAAATCTATCATCACTTGGGGCATATCAGATTCATCGATCCATATCAATCTGGTATTCTCCTAATCTTGTAAACTGTATCAGTTTTTGCAACCATCAGATCATAGTGTTCTTTCCTTGGTTCTTCAACAACTGAAGGGTTTGGATGTGATACTTGCTAGTTCTGCTAAGACAATCGAGTCTAGAACGGGTCACTCACTTCTTATCAATCCTAAGGTTCAGAATCAGGTATTTTGACACTTTTTCGCAATCATAGGTTCATTTGCTGCTACAGTGAACATTATCTTTGGTCATTCAAGACCTAGTATCTCCATATCAATTCAATATCAATCAAATCCTATCTCAATATCTTTCAATCGGTTTCTATCTTGAGATCGGTTTATCTTTTGAATCAGTTTCATATCTTTATCAAACACAGACTATCTTTGAACCACTGCGCTTCGCACAGTAATTCAAAGAGGGGCAAAATGTAATACCCCAAAAATGGGCTATAAGTTCATTAATCTCCTACATCTTCAATTCGAACAAAATTGACATCAAAGTCCTAACCTAAGGCACATCTAAACATCATCGAATCATAATTGATTATCTTAAATTTTGCATCAGGGAATATTCCTAGTAATATTCCTAATTATCTTAATTATCTTTAATTTAATGATTATTTGGCGATAAATCACATTTATCCTAAAAATTTGATTAATTGAATATTTTCATATTTAATTAATTAGATTTAATATTTGCCACTTAATTATGTAATTAAATTTAATTCTATCTATTATTAATTGTATTATTTAATTTTGACAATAAATCAAAATTCCTATCTTTAATTGATTAAATTCTTATTTAATTAATTAAAGCATGTTGTCATTATTTAATAATATAATTTTTAATAAAAGTTTGAATAAATAGTTAATTAACCCATAAATTAATTATTTATTTTCAAAAATCAGTTGAGTTGAGGATAAATCACTTTATTTATTTATTTAATTCTTAATTATTATGCATATTCAAAAGAAACAGTTAAACTCCAAATCAGAAAATCAATGCAAGTTATTGACTTTTTGGAACTCAACATCCTTTTGGAGTTCAAAAAGCTATTTTTGCATGATTTTGAGAATTAACTATCTTTTATGATCAGATAACTCAAAAATCAAGATGAGTTAATTTGAGTGATTTATGGCTTTTATTCATGCACCTCCAAAGCCCTGGATTTCTATAAATTAAGGCTTTAGCTCTTCACAAATCATCTCATATTTTGCACAATCACGCTGGAGAATTGGAATTGAAGAATCAAAGCTCTTGCGAATCGACATCTTTGTGAGATCAATCTTATTTTTGCATTCATATTACATATCATTGTTAGATTCATAGCATATCAGTTTTCAATAGCATTCATATCATATCAGTTTTTATCATTCTTATTGCATAGAAAATATCAAAAATATAGATTAATTGCATTCAATTTCATATCCATCTTTTGCATTCAAATCCTTCATTTAGGTGTCATCTAGGTCACTGATCTCGATTATAATCTGAGAACATTAATCTCGCACCTATTAGAAGGCAGTAAATCGCTTGGTTAGATAGCTTTCAATTTTGCACGATTTTGATTATCACTAACCTCTAATGTTTTACTGAGTGTTGTGTTTACAGATCAGGTATAATTTTCACACACACAATGACTCCTAAGGATGTATATAGGATTATGCGGATACCTGTCTATGGTGCTCAAGTAGAGTATGAGATGCAGCTAAGGCAGGGTACATTAGCCTTGAGAGCTATATTCCAGGATGATCTAGTGATGGGTCGAGCCATCTCCTGGGATGATTTGATCAGTAAGCACGGTGGCGCTCATCCATTTGTCATTGTTCTTGTGATGTTCCTGAGCTATTACCTTGGTCTAGATCAAGGTCAGCATGGTTTAGAGTGCGGTTGGGGGACGATGCTGCAGAGGATGCTGGCCAGACCAACAGTTACATTCAGATGGGGCGAGTGCATGCTCGTCCATATGTACCATGAGATGCACAAGATTGTTTATCAGAGTGCAAGGACGATGGTAACTGGAGTCTTCATTCTTCAGATCTGGGCCTGGAAGCACCTCCCTGTTTGCAGGTCAATATACCATGACACACGGCAACATCTTGAGCTGTATATTTACAGGTACGTAGGTCTGATGACCCAGCCTCTGTTGGGTAAGACGGAGCAATGGAGAGGACAACTAGAGGACATGGTAGTTGTAGTATGGAGACCTTGGGTGGCTATAGAGCCATGGGATGATGCTCATCGGGAGCTCTCACACATGTTTGTTTCACGTCCACCGATTGGATGTAGTGTACATACCACTAAGATGTTCCGTGTCACACATGTCCTACACCAGTTTGGTAGATAGCAGGACATTTCATAGGAGTACTTTCCCTATGCTTGCTTCTCCGATGAGGAGAAGAAAGGGTGGTGTGCTAGATTAGATCTCAGATGATGTGTGATTCAGGCACATATACCAGCTGTGCAATGGGACTACATGGTGGGGGTCACCAATGCAGGGGTGACTCCTGCATATAGAGATCATTTGATAGCATATTCTCATTCAAGGTTAATAGATCTAGTTGGTGGGGGAGCTCAGCAGTAGCCTACATAGCAGTAGTAGGCACAGGACCAGCAAGCACCAGCCTAGCAGCCACCAGCCCAACAGCCTGCATAGCAGCAGGTTGCATAGTAGAGGGTATTGAGACCACGAGAAGGGAAGACTAGCATTCTTGCTAGGATGATGGGTTCAGACGTAGGTGCTAGGAGCAGCGGGGCCCAATAGAGGTCCACCCAGTAGAAAATAGGTGATTCATCACAGTAGGCATCTCTGGATGATGATACAGACATGCCTGATATTCCAGCAGGAGCCAGGACACCTCAGCTGCAGGAGGCTCTCAAGAAGAGTTGTGAGAGGGTATGGTAGGTACAATGAGAGTGAGATGATTACCATACCCAAATCATTCGAGAGGAGACCTATGTAGCTGATTGGGATGCTGAGATTAGATAGCTGCGAGATGAGCTGGCACGATCGAGGATCGAGACTAGATATGAGGCTGCTCATGTAGCATATTACTATGCAGCTTATTGCGGGGTTGTTCCAAATCTATTAGAGCAGGTACCACCATTCACTGATTATGTCAGAGCTCCACAAGCACCTCCACCAGCACCTCCACAAGCACCACCATAGGCCCCACCACAGCAGGCACCACAGGCACCTCCTCAATAGGCACCTCCACAGCAGCCGATGCCCTTACCATAGAGACCATTGCCACCACCTCCTCCACATGGTGCAGGACCTACCTAGTCCATTTTGATACATTTGTATATTGTAGCCCATTTTTGATACTGTCCTCGACTAGCACCTCCTCTTTTGTACATGACATTATTCAAGATATACATATGAGATCAATAGTTTGATATCATTGTACTTGTGGTTATATTGCTTTGATATTTTCTATTTATGAGATGTTTCATATGCTTAGATGTATGGATAGAAATGTATGAAATGCACATGCTTTATTTTATGAATATGCACATGATTTCCTTTTTCTATGATTATGCAATATGAAATGCAGTGATAGATGGATAGAATGTATGCATATGTGTAGTAAATTAATATGCAAATGAATTTATGGATGCAAATGAAAATGAAATGAAAATGAAATGAAAATGGATATGTAATGTATATGGTACTAATCATCTCATGCAGGATTGTTGCAATATATGACAGGTACTAATCAAAGAGATATGTTTCGAAGATCAAGAGCGAGGACCAGACACTTGTGCAACCAGGATGAAACCAGGGCAAAAGATGAGAACCTTTGATGAATAGAAAGCAATCAAGAGAGTAACAAAATATCATCTCAAATCCAAGCTTAACATGCAAATGCAAGCCTAAACTAAAATGCAAGCCTAGAATGAAAATGTAAACCCTAGGACTTGGTTGTTGGACTCACCGTATTTATCATCATCGAGTTCATTTAAGCACAGGATGATCGCAAGATGTCATAAAATTCTCACTAACATTGCAATTATGAGAATATGAATATTACATAAGTCTTAGATTTGTCAGAATGAGGTGTAAGCATTAAGGCACAAGAAGCCAGAATGACCTGAACACCTATTCCTTTTGATTTAGCAAGTTAACATAAGCATCAAAGCACAATTGCTAGAATGACTTGAATGTTACTTGCGAACAAACACACTAGACATGCAAAAGTTCCTTCTTTTGCCAAAGAGTGCTCACAGTGACCCTTATGTTCACTTAGCAGGATGAGCGTTAGCCATTTTACTTGTAGCAGAAAGAAGTCACTCAAAACAGACAAGGAGAAGAACCAACCTCACCAAAGCATCCATATAAAAGGATTCAAGGTACGCATGGCCATCCAATATGAGATGAAGGCTCTTACAGATGGACACCCCTCTTAGATAGATTCTTTGGATCATTGGAACTAAACCAGCAAATAGAAAGTAAAGAAAAGATCATGCCCCCAGTCTTCGCGTTTCTCAGTCAAGAAAGACGTCTTAGATTCACTCAAGGAGAAATGATAAAGAAAACAAACAAACAAGAAAAGGAAAAGCTCAGCATGCTTCAAAGGAACACAAAATTAGTTTTCAATTTTAGTTTATGTTTGTGTTCAAAGCAAACAACATTCGAAGTCTCGACAGGATAGCGACAGTAGGCAGACGCAGTGAGAACCACTGGTGACCGTCGTGAGAGACAGTCTCAAGAGGATATCGGAGTGTGAACCAAGTATCAGCAGGCGAATGCAATGAGAACCACTGGTGACTGATATAACAAAGATTCTCGAAAGAGAGAATAAAACATGAGAAAAACATCAGCAGGCAGACGCAGTGAGAACCACTGGTGACTGATGTAAGGAAGAGATCCCAAAAGAGAGGAGTTCGAATGAGAGCTAAGTATTAGTAGGCAGGCACAGTGAGAACCACTGGCGACCGATACACGAGAGATCCTCAAGGAGAGAAATCTCAAAAGTAGCTAGGCATCAATAGGCAGATGCAGCAGGAATCACTGGTGACTGATGCACAAACAAAACTTTCAAAAGCGATAGGACAATGCCCCTTAGACCAAGAAGATGCCCCCAAGCGTGAACCAGTTCTAATCTATGAAGAGTCAAGAAAAATCTCAAAGACAACTAAAGGCAAGAGCATGAGCTAGAAAACTAAAGCAAGAAATGAACTAAAAATAGGAAACAAACTAAAGCAAGAAAGCAGAAAAGCGGGAAAGTGAACTAAAGCGGGAAACTAAAAGCCAAGCGATGTTGAGATGAGATGTAACTTCAAGAAACAAGAGGCGCCTATTTATCAGGTTTTCACCATCTTGGCAGATATTCTATTTTTGCTACCATGACACCTATTTACCAGGTTTTCATCAATGGCACATTTTCTTCTTTTCAATTTTTTTGTACTTTTCTCTTTTTTGATTTTTTTGTATTTCTGAATATTTCATTTTTTTTGTATTTTTGATCTTTTCTATTTATTTTTTTGTATTTTTTTTCAATTTTCTATTATTTTTTGTATTTTTTCAATTTTCTATTTTTTTTATCATTATCAAGGCACCTGTTTACCAGGTTTTCACTAAGATGATCATTTTTTCCATGACATTTTGCAATTTTTAGGATTTTTTGCAATATATCAATTTTTAGGATTTTTTCAAGACCAATAAGTATGTACATGAGCATGCCGAGGATGTCTCAACTATAGAACTTCTTTAGATGAAGAGCATTGATAGGCTCTTTGAGTTGCTCACCTTCAGTGGCGGAGAGTCGATAAGCGACAGACCCAAATGTTGTAGTAATGACATATGGACCAAGCCAATTTGGTTCAAATTTGCATTTCTGAACTCGCTGCTACTAATTTTTGGGGTTCTCTCTCAGGATGAGATCACCCACTTGGAATTCTCTTTGTCTGACTTTCTTATTATAGGCTTTTGACATTCTCTTTTGATATGCTCAGAGATGATCGAACGCCACCTTTCGACGTTCATCAAGTAACTCAAGCTGTTGAAGCCAGGATATTTTGTTATCTTCATCAGTGATGAGTCCCCTCAGAGAGATTTGCAATGTCAGAATCTCAACCTCAATAGGTAATACTACCTCTACTCCATAATCTAGGGTGAAAGGAGTGGCCCCCGTTGGTGTTCGGATACTTGTTCTATAGGCCCACAAGGCTGGATTAATCTAGAGATGCCAATCTCTATCAGATTTATGGACTGTTCGGTGCAAGATTTTCAGAATTGTCTTATTAGAAGCTTTTGCTTGTCCATTACCCTGAGGATAATAGATAGATGACCAATGCTGAATACTTTTGAATTTAGTGCATAAGTTTGTCAGGTCCTTATTTTTAAATTGTCCCCCATTGTCAGTGATAATAGATGAGGGTATGCCATATCTGCAAATGATATAGTTCAGTATGAAAATAGCAATGGTCTTGCCATCAGCTATAGCAAGAGGAACTGCCTCAACCCACTTGGTAAAGTAATCAGTAGTTGTGATGATGAACTTGTGCCCTCTTGAAGATGAAGGATGTATCTGACCGACCAAGTTGAAGGCCCATTGCTGAAATGGCCAGAAACTGATGAGAGGACTAAGTTCATGAGCAGGAGCATGAATCAAGTTCCCATGAAATTGGCATTGCTTGCAAGTCTTAGCATAGTGAACAACTTCTTTTCCATGTTCGGCCAGTAATAACTAGCTCTAATAAGTTTTTGGGCTAACATCAGACCACTAGAATGAGACCCACAAATACCTTCATGTACCTCAGTTAGCACATGCTTGGATTCATCGGGTTCTAAGCACCTAAGGAGAGTACCATCTAGGCCCCGTCTATACAAGTCATTTTCTATAAGGACATACCGTGAAGTAGTACGAATGAGGTGAGGCTTTTCATTCTAGGTATAGGTGTTAGGAATGATCTGGTCATGAAGGTAGGAAAATTTATGGTGGTAGTGAGATGAATCATGTCCAATGACTGAACAGATCATCCTGGATTCAGGAATATCATAGGCAGGGTAGTGTAATGCCTCCACCAGGAACTCATGTCTGAAGTCATTTTCTGGCATTTGTAACATTGAAGCAAGAGTGGCCATTGCATCAGCTGCTCTATTATCTACCCTTAGAATCTGCTAGAAATGAATGTGTGCAAAGTACTGTTTAAGATCATCTACCATCCTTTTGTAAGGTATTAGTTTGTCATCTTTAGTTTGGTAGACATTGTTAACTTGATTGATGATTAACTGCGAGTCCCCAAAGACCTTGAGCTCATCCACACACCATTCAAGGGCCATCTTCATGCCATTAATGAGAGCTTCATATTCTACTATGTTTTTTGTGCAAGGGAACAACATTTTATATGCTTTTGGCATTGAGTATCTTTGAGGTGTAACAAATAGAATGCCTGCACTGGATCCTTGTTGAGTGAATGATCCATCAAAGAACATGCTCCAAGATTGATGTGTGAGAAGCATGATGGATTCATCTAGGAATTCAATACTCAAAGGTTGGTGATCTTTTAAAGGAGCTTCTGCTAGCTTATTAGCAATTTCTTATCCCTTAATAGCTTTTCTTTCCACATACTCAATGTCAAATTCACTAAGTATCATTACCCATTTTGCTAATCTACCTGTGAGGGCAGCCTTGCTCAACAAGTACTTCAGTGGATCATTTTTTGCAATACACTTTGTGGTATGAGCTAACATATAATTTTATAACTTCTGAGAAGAAAATACCACTACTAAACAAGCCTTCTCAATGACAGAGTAATTCATTTCATAGGCAACCAATGTCCTGTTGATATAGTATATGGCTCTCTCTTTATTGTTCTGATCTTCTTGAGCTAGGAGAGCACCCAAGGATGTATTTGTCACTGAGATGTATAGTATAAGTGGCTTCCCATGAATAGGAGGCATTAGTATAGGTGGATTAGCAAGATGCTATTTTATTTGAGTAAGTCCCTTGTCACATTCCTCATTCCATTCATAAGCCACATTCTTATGCAAAGTTTTAGTAAATGGTTGTGACTTGTCCGCCAACTGTGAAATGAAGCACCAGATAGATTGTAGCCTTCCTTGTAATCCTCTCATTTGACTGATATTCTTGGGTGGAGGCATGTCCATAATAGCTTGCACCTTTTCAAGATCAACTTCTATGCCTTTAGCTGAAATGATATAACCCAAGAGTTTCCTAGAAGTAACGCCAAAAAAACATTTCTTTGGATTAAGCCTAAGACTGAATTGTTCCATACAGTCAAGGATGGGACCCAAGTCTATGAGGTGAGTTCTTTGTTGCATGATTTTGGCTAAAGTATCATCCACATAATCCTATATCATTTTATGCATCATATCATGGAAGATAGTAGTAACAGCTCTCTGGTATGTTGCTCCAGCATTCTTAAGCCCAAAAGGCATGACATTCCAACAAAAGGTACCCTAGGCACATGTAAAAGTGGTCTTTTCTTGATCTTCAGACATGATTTTGATTTGATTATAGCCATAAAATCCATCCATCAAGGAATACATTTCATATCCTGCCGTCATGTCAACTATCATATCGATATTAGGGAGTGGGAAGTCATCTTTTGGACATGCCTTATTTAGATCTCTGAAATCTATACACACCCGAATGTATTTATCATGTTTAGTGACTGGAAAAATGTTTGAAATCCATTCTACATAATCAATATTTCTTATGAAGCCAGCCTTAAGAAGCTTTTCCATCTCTGCTTTAACCAAAAGCGCTACATGTGGATGCATTTTTCGTAGCTTCTATTTAACAGGTTTGATACCTGGTGCAATGGACAAATGATGCATGATTAAATTGGGATCTAATCCAGGTGTGTCGGAGTAGGTCCATGCAAAGTTTATTTTCTTACTCTGAAATAATCTTGTGAAATCTTCTTTTTCTTCAGCAGATAATGATTGTGCTAGGTGAATAATCTGTGGAGTAGCCTCTATACCCAAATTGACCAGCTGTGTCAACTCAATCAATACTGATGACCTCTCTTGAAAGTGGCTCGGGAGCATATCAAGCATCTCATCCTTGGGCACCTCAGAGAGGTTTTCACCCGTGAATACGTCTTTTATTTTTACTATTTTTGGCTCTGATACTGCCACAAAGTGGTTTTCACCATCAGAGCACCTATTTTTTCTTCTTTTAATTTTTTGACTGAGATACTTGATATCCACCTCTGTCATGTTGACACTACTTTCATTGGTGGAGGACATCACAGGTTCAATAGCATGGAGGTAATAGGCTAGATCATAATCAGTCTGGAACATTAGGACTTCATTGGATTCAGAAGGGGAGTTCCAGTTTATCAGATCGGGATGGTGGAGTGAAAGGGAAGTAGTGACTGGTTCAACTGCATTCACGGTATAACCCTCAAAAGTGTCGATGAGAAAATCAAGACCTAGAGTGATCTCATCCAAAGGAGTGTTTGAATCCCTAAGAGACCTTGCATTGGAAGTAGAGGACATGTTGACACACGTGGAGTCTAATTCGTGCAGCCTAGCGCTAGACCCTTCACCTACTTTGAGGAGTCTTTCATACATGTGGATAGTATCTATGTCTACATCATAAGTAGCATCAGACAAAGAGTCAAGCTCATATTCATGTGATTCGGTACTTGATGTAGGAATTTCATTAGCAGTATCATCAGACCCATTATTATCCCTTGTGGCATTAATAGCTTGCTAAATTTGTTCTTGTTCATAGTACTTTTGAAAATGTGGTGGCCTATATCATTCACCTTGAAAGTTAGGATCATCATTTAGTGTTGCTTTCCATTCCTCATATGTAAATTGATGCACTAAAGAGGTTTTATCAGAATCAGCCTCAGAATAAGTATCAGTATTAGTCTCTACCATATGAATAGGTATGATAGGCTCATCAGGCTTAGCAAAGAGTGCCGCAAGATCTGGAGGAATAGGATATGGAAATGTATCTTCATCAGAGATGTCCTCTAGATTCACTTCTAGAGTAGCATCTTCAATTTCTTGTTTAGGTTCAGGTTCAAGCTCAGGAGTGGACACAAAATTCTTGGTCCCCAAATGAAAGGGAGTCTTTTTAAAGCCTAAGCCACTAGTATCTTTCGTGCGGCAGCCTGTAGCTTCAATAGGTTTTAGTAAGACATTATCATTTTTCCCTATAGGACCACTCCCCTTATAAGTGAAGTGCTTCATGATCTTGAAGGCCTCACTATATGGTTCTTGCTCCAAATCTAGAGGTGAAGTAGTTGTTTTACCTGTTTCTTTTCCCTTGTAGAGCCAAGCTCGGATAGCTCTTTCTTCATCCTCATCTTCTAAAGGTATAGAGGCCCTAACAAAAGTGCCATCATAAAATATTTGGGGAGGAGCATTAGAAAGTTTTTTGTCTTCAGAAGGTCTCCCATAAGAGCGTGGAGATAGAGGTAGAGCAGCCAGTGATAGCACAGGTTCCATTCAGTATTCTCCCATGCCTGTATCCTTAAGTCTCAAAGTTTGTTCCATTTCTTTCAACTTAGCATCATAAAACTCATTGGATTCTCTATTTGCTAGAACAAAGCTATCTATGGTTTGCGAAAGAGTGTTGCAAGAGAAATTGGTATTTGCAGGTACAATGACTTCCGCCTTATGGGATGGGAACTTAATGCATTGATGATACATGGATGGAACAGCTTGCATCTCATGAATCCAAGGCCTACCCAACAAGATATTGTAGGCAAGAGGAATATCGAGCACTTGGAAAGTAACATCTCTCTCAATGAGACCTACGTGGATAGGTAGCACGACTAAGCCTTGGGACTTGCATTCTTCCTCATCATAAGCTTTGATGGTAATCTTTTTGCGAGGATATATGCAATTCTCATCATATCCTAGCTGAGAGAGAAGTTTAGTGGAACAAATATTAAGACCAGCACTGTTATCTATGAGCACTCGACAGATGTGCTTAGGACCTATCATGACCTCTATATGCAGGGAGCATTATGCGGGTGACTCAAAGAGTGGTCATCTTCTTCGGAGAAGGATAGATAGTGAGGTGAAGTCAAATGACCCACCATAGATTGGAACCAGTTGAGATCAAGATCCTTGGGAATGTTTTCCTCAGCCAGGGCCTTATCCAAAATCTACATGTGAGCAAGCAAGATCTTCAGCAACTCAAAAATGGTAATTTGAGCATTAGTTCACTGGAGTTGATCTAAAATGTGATAACTAGTCGAGCTAGCTGTAGGAATAGATTTCATGTTTTTGTTGGCAGGGCCAAAAATAGTCTTATCCACAATTTGCTTTGAAGCAGATGCAGGAATATCAAGTCTCTTATCCATAGTTTTCTTTGGAGCGGACATGGAAGCATCGGGACCTTTCAAGACAACTCTCCCTCAGGATTGAGTGACAACATTAGCACAGCCTTGATATTGTTTAGGTTCAGATGAACAAGGTGTAGAGCTACACAAGATAAAAGGAGTCTTAGATTTGGGAGCGTCACCCCCCCCTCTAGAAGTGATCACATCGCAATATTCCATCTTGACAGGTTCGATCATACCAATAACATTGTCATTATTAGTGTACGTGTAATTGACTTTAGCATTGGTATTCTTGGCATTTAAAGACTCACCCTTCTCATGAGGAGGGAAGGGATCCTTAAAATATTGGTGGTCTGAATTATTGTTATGGCCATCCACAACAATGTCACCACTATCGATCAAATCTTGGACCTTGTGTTTCAGCTAAAGACAAGTTGAAGTCTTATGACCAATGTTCTGGTGATAGTCATAGTAAGCATTATCATTCCACCAATGAGGTCATGGTTGTGGGTCATAAGTACACTTTTCTAAAGGAGTAAGAACCTAATTCTCTATAAGAGTTTTATAGACCACATCAAGAGGCTCTCCCAAAGAAGTGAAATCACGCTTGGGTGGAGAGCCCCAAGGTTTGTTCCTAGCAAATCTTGAAGTTTGTTGATTGTCTGTTGTGGTCTTTTCGACAGCCTTAGCTACTTGTATACTAGAAGTAAGATTAAAAGTAGACTTTGAAGGCTTCGCAGTAACATTATCCACTACTCCATCATTTACTACATCTCTGTTCTTATTGGTAGTCTTTCCTTTATCCTTGTTTGTGGATAATCCTTGTTTATTGTCCTTATTCAAAGTTAATTCTCCCTTCTTGATCATAAAGGCCTCTATCCACACTGCTTGTTTGATCATACTATCAAAAGTAAGAGGACCTTGCAATTGCACTTGGTATCCAAAGTCTAGGACAAGATTGTCCAAGAAGATGTTGAGTCTCTCAGACTCTGGTAGTTTGTGCAGACACCTCATACATAATTGTCTCCACCTTTGGAGGAATGTTAGGCAAGATTCTCCTTGTCGTTGTTTTAAGTTGCAAAGATCCTGGATGTTGACCGGATGCTGAATATTATGTGAGTAGTGCTGGAGAAAAAGATTAGCCATTTCATCAAAAGTTTTAATACCAATAGGCAATCTAGAGAACCATTCCATAGTTGGTCCGCCCAAACTATGAGGAAACAAGCACATAAGATATGTTTGATCATGCATGAATTCCATAGACAATGCACCAAACTCCCTCAAGTGATCTTGGGGATCGGTTGTACCCAAGTATTTGTCATATCTAGGGAGTTCCACACCTCTGGAAAAAGGTGGCATATGAAGACTTCTGTCAAAAGGGAAAGGACAAATACTTTTCATCATAAATTGTTGAGTGGATTTATCTTTATTCCTCGCAAGTTGACTAATTTGATCTTGCATTTCTCAGACCATCTTTTGCAACTTTGCGGTCTCAGTCTCTTCTTCCTTAGCTACGAGTGTTTCAACTTGATAGTCTCGGGGTAACTTGGCCCCTTGTTTAGCTAGCTCAAGGAAGTACTTTTCTTTCTCCTCTAGGAGAAGAATCTCCATCATCTTAATGAGACCTTTATTAGCTTTGGCAGCATCTATATCTTGTTGAGTTATCACCTCATTTTCACTCCCAAGAATCTCATAAATAATCAGAACCTGATCTTGTTGCTGATCATCTTGGTTTTGATTGAATGGAGGAGGACGATAGAAATAGGCAGGTTGTCGATCACCTTGAGGTTTGCTTTGAGATTGATCATCATTGTGGGACTGATTTTGGTCATGCTAAGATTGACCATGAGGTTTCTCATTTCGAGGTTGAGCATGACATGGGTCATTAGAGGATTGACCATGATATTGATTGTTTTGAGATTGATCAAAGGTTTGACTATACTTGCCCGGTTGGAAGTCAAACAGATCTCCCATCTTATTGTAAGCTTGTGCAGTGCATGAATTCTCAGTGAAATGATATGTCCAATGCTAAAAGGGTGTAGCCACAGTAACCTTTGGTGAATGAATAGGATCAAAAGATTTAACAAATTCAGATGAGAAGATATCTTCAATAGTATCACTAGGTTCAATGATAGAACTATTCTCAGTAGGATCAATAGGTATGATAATAGGATTAGTCTGAGGAAGAGGTCTTCCAAAGTTGTGAAATAATGAGTTCTCTTGGAAGAATGAGTTGTCTTGGTCTTGAAATGAGAAACCAGGTTGCACTTCAAACAATGGATTAAAACACTCTTGAAACACCGGAGGTGATGGTTGAGACAGACTATCTTTCAAAGTATTTAATGAGGAAATTGAGGATATCTCACAAAGTTCAGATTTTGCAATAGATTTAGGAGGATCTATTTCTTGATTAGGGGGTTTGCTTCTACCTTGATAAGGATTCTAAATGGGATAAGTCTTGCCACTTCTAGTCATGATAGCCATAGACAAAGATGAAATGAGAGAGGTCTTAGGATAAAGCTAGACTCGGTCTCTAAGAACAATGCAAAGGAGATAAAGGCTAGAATAGCCAAGATGCAAGATGGATCTAGTACGAATCATCAAAAAGAGGTGGCTAGAATAGCCAAGATAAGACTATCGCAACATGAGATACAAAAGGCATAAAGAGATAAGGTAAACCATTGAGAGACAGCATGAGTCAAAGAAAAGATCGATCGATTCCTAACTCAAAACAACTAGTTTCTGATAATCAACGACTAGAAAGAAGAAAAACAAACCTCAAACAAAAAGTAGATCAGATAAAAAGTCAAATAGTGAATGGCAAAAAGGTCTCTATTTTTGCAAACTAGGCTACAGTCTCGCATGAGAGAGTACCAGGTCACGCAAGAGAACACCAGTCTTTGCATGAGAGAACAAAGTCTCGCACGAGAAAGTGCTCTGAAGTGTGAAACTTCACACGGGAAAAGTGTGAAATCTGACAATTTGACATAGTTTTTGAGGTTAAAGTTGAATTTTGTGGTACAGCCTGAATTAATGTCTGATAAAAAATCCAGTTTACTGATAGGTTTGAAGAGCAGTTTAATCAACAATCTCATTTAGGATTTCAAGCATTCATTTAAAGACACAAAGGTTCAAATCAAGGAGTTGTGATACAAGAAGTAGTTGTTAACAGACCTATCAAGGACAAAGCAACTTGATAGCATCAGGGGAGTCTTTTTTTGATAATGATTGGACAATGTTTAAGACTCAATAACAAACACATAGCTTAGTCCTACAAAAAAATGGTGAGAAGCCAAAACCTTTGCCCCATTGCTTATGCGCATATGTGCACCTCACACAGCCATGTCACCCCCTAGAGGGTGCCCGTGTTTTTGGTGTTTCCAAGGACTCAATAGTGTATGTTCAAAGGTTACCCTTGTAGTAGGGGCCAGTGTCACAACCACCTTCAAGCGTCCAGGTGTATGCCTATGGTGGGAATCTATGGGAGAGATTCTTCCCCCTCCCTACGCAAAGATTATGACTCCTTTCGGAGGTGAACTGGGTAGGCCACTAGCTAAGGAGAGTTTTTAATAGGCTTTTATTCATGCTAAAATTTGGTGCCCCTAATATAGAGTTGAGGCCTCGCAGCCACACCAACACCTGAAAGTCATACACCCCCGCAAGCAAGGCTAGGAGAGGCGCCGCTTAGTATAATAGACAGAGCCTTCTCAAGATGATATTCAAGTCTTGAGAAGGAAGCTAACATGGTTTTGGAGTCTTTAGACTCAACAAAATGTTCTTTATTAGAGTGAGGTGGAATCACAAGTGATAGGTGCATACTCACTTGGGTCATTCCCGGAGGTTCAACTTCCGACAAGCCCTCTAAAGGTGACACTAGACTTGGTTTACATTCGGGGGTTAGATTTTCCGATTCTCCCAAAGGGAGAAGAGCATACTTCTCTATCCTATTTCCTCACCCAAACACATCAAGAAGATTCATCACTAAGTTAGCTTCACTCCACCACAACTACAAGCTTTTGGGTTTCCATTTCTCTCAAAGAGAGAAGAGCATAATCCCCTGGCTAATAGAAGCATAAAGATTCACTACCTTTCTCCACTTCCCCAAGAATTTTTCATATTAGTAAGATCATTAGGATTTTTGGTTCATTCATGGTCATCACCTCCATGTAATGAAGAGCCAAATTCCCTACTCACTATCAAAATCCTCAAGAAATTTTAACGGAGCCCTATTTAGACTATGTGAAAGAAAGCAAGAAACAAACACAACGTTTTAGCAATTCTTCAACTATCATCCTACAATCAAACCATTAGCATGTTTTAAATTCTTGGTCAAACATCCTACAAAAAATTGTTATGCTATGAAAATAATAGAGAAATAATAAGCAACAACAAACAGGAAACTGTTAGAAATCTGAAACTGGAAAGACAGAAACTGGAAAGACAGAAACTGAAAAATCTGAAGCACTGTGTTAAAATCTCACGTGAAGAAGTACTCCACAGTGCATGAGAAAGTGCAACATGTCGTGTGAAGGCCCAAAAGCTCACACGAGAAAGTGTTATAGGGAGCGAAATCTTGCGCGGGACGCTCTGGATTCTCATGAAAAGATTCGTACATAGATAGTACAGACGCATGACAAAGTTTGAATTTGTATCAGAAAAAAAATGAGAATGAGGCCAGAAATCAGATTTTCTGCCCCCATAGTGGGTGCCAAAATGTATGTGATGGAATGGGGACTTCAAATCCAACTACACATGCAACATGGTCATTGCTCACATAATCAAATTATGAGAGGGAGTATGAATTACTCAATTTGAAATTCATGGTGATGTGACCTATTTCCTCCTATGTAGACGGGGTGTTTAATTACTCTCAAATTGGAGAGCCAACAACCATAAGACCGATTCTACAATGGAGGATTTTCAAGAACCAATGAAGATAAACAAACTAAAATTGAACTAAATGAATGCAATTTTATCTAAGATACTTTGAAAGAGATATGATATTAATAGCTTGAAAGGAAATATGAAGTGCAGATTATTCTAAACTACTTGAAAAGAAATAATATTAACCTATGAACAATTAAGCAAATTAATTCTAAAATGAGGTGCAATATTAAGCTAAAATGAGGAAATTATACTAATGTGAAATAAAGCTTGCAATTAATGAAATTGGGATACAAAAATACTATAGTTTAGTTACTCTCAAAAATTGCCTCCTTTGAATGAAGAAAATAGGTCCATTAAATAAGCAAGCCCGAGAAGAGAATGAAGGGGTTCTTGATTTGAAACTCCTAACCCTTCATTTCCATTTGAGACAAAAAAGCATTGAATTACTTAATTAAAAGAATGGAATTTGCCACATAGGGGACTTTTCGAATATCTTGGATTATTAATTCAAAAATAAGTGTCCATTCAAATAACAAGTAATTATTAATTCCTTTTTTATGGGTAATTAGCCAAATGGGGTGGGTTTTAATTTAATTCTATGCACTCAGGACTTTATGATTAAATTAATTTATCATAGGGGTAATTTAGCTAATAAAAGTCAAAGACTTTAGGAATTAATTTTAATATTTGATTAATGCATTTTATGGTCTTTGCAATTGACATCAAGTCAAATTAAGTCAGGTAGGAGAGAGAAAATTTCCTAGGAAACTAGGACTTTGGAGATGTAAAATTGAAGATAATGCACCAAAATTGATTGAATTTAATAGGTGCCAATTTTAGGGTATTACAAGCATCACATAAGTGTCATCACATAAGAGGCATAAAAGAAGCAAGCATATCAAGCATATGTATCCATCATGGAAATAAAGAAAGCATCATAAAGTAGTTGGATCTCATGCATATTTCTCAAAAAAGTATCAGAGTACGAACATCAAAAGTGTCTATATACACTAAGGCCCACAGGCTTAAAGCATATCATGTCTATCAATAATGTATCTCTATGTAAGAGAGAGTCCCCTATCAATCTATGTTCTCTCTATCATCCTGGCCTCTTCTCAACCTCAAGGATGACACCCCTCTCATCTGATCTAGTCTAGGTGGTCTCCTCGATCCTACCACTCCCCTACTTCTTAGTGTCCTTTGGGAGTGTGCTCTACTGGTGTTGCTCCTAATGCTCAATGGGCATTGGTCTTGTGGTACATATCTCCTATACAAGTCCTTCCAATACTATATCTCCACTCGATCATACCCTAGCATACTAGCTACCTAACGTATACATGCATCTGTTATGCTACCAATGAAATATTGTGACCTATCCTCTACTCTTTGTGCCCTATCCTCTACTCTCTAAACTCTAGATAGTGTTGTGTCTTGAGAGGCTATAGTTGTATCCCTCTTTACTGCCAATCTATACCACTCTGTATCCCAAGAAACCCTATCTGCATCACTCTTAGCAGTCAATCTATCGATTTGACACCTCAAATTTTCTATGTAGTATCTTTCATGCCTATCTACCTCATCATCTCTAGCCTCACCCTATATCTCAGGAGCCTTTATATCTTGATCATATGGTGGTTAATCTCTACCCTCTCCCACCTGCATAAGAATACCCTCTATAATATCCTTGTCCTTGTTCTCCTCATTGTTGCTAGAATCAATGTCATCCCCCTCCTCGTCATCCTCATCCTCATCATCCTTTGATCCTCCATCTTCATCCTCATCATCCTCTGATCCTCCATCCTCATCCTTTTATCCTCTATCCTCCCCATCACCCTCATCATCCCCATCCTCCTTTCTTCTACCCTCTATTTGTAACCCTGGATCTCAAACCCTCGGCACTAGCACATATGGATCTATCAATGGTATAGGCATATGTCATGCAAACCACCTGTCATAATCTCGTGACATCCTTGCATCTCTTACATCTACACCAGATCCCTACTATCAAGTTTATAACTTCTCAAACTCTACATAAGCAACTTGTATCTTGATAGGTGCCCCCCATGCTCCAATCTCTTCTCATGACCATGCAAATAGTGCCATCCCTATTGACACTCCTTGCCTCTCCCCAAATTGCATGTGCACTCTCTCTAGAAACTGTACCTCAATGACAACATTCCCTATAAATGCACTACCAATCAAATACCTATGATGTCTATAGTATGGTATATGCTCGTCATTGTCCTCCCATTTGGGGAAATCTTTGTAAGGTCACCAAGTAGAATCCCTCAATGTATCTATAGCATGCTTGAAGTGCAATATGTATCCCATTGGTCCATGTGACAAAGATCTTGCATAACAATATATGTATAGCATGTATGGAATCACCACTTTCCCTACCATTGGTCAAAACACTACCATATGCTCATAAGCCCATATATGAAGCAATGTCACACCAGTACACATTGACAATGCTCCTCTATATGATATCTAATGTAAGTGATAGTAGTTCATCGCTAGCATACATGGACCCCATGTAAATACTATCTCATCCATGATCATCTATTCTAGCACTTTGCCCCATCCAATTGGAAAACTGTTCCCTCTTCTATCAGGCACTACAAGGCCTATGATCATGCAACATATCACTATAATCAATCTCCCATGCTGAATCACCAATACCTCCCACCGAATCTCATAATCCATGATGTTTAGATCCTCATCGTCATACTTGAATAACCTATGTAACACTACCCTCCCTATCATCAGGTTGTACTCTACAAGCTCCCCGTGTATAGTTATTTGGAAGATGCAACAGACATCCTCCAATGTCACTATAGCCTCTCCTATTGGCAAGTCAAAAGAACTTGTCTCTGAACGCCATCTCTCTTCTAGTGTCATGATTAATCCTTTCTTAACCCACATCTCAGGCATGAATGTGATGTATTACAACCCTAATCTGACTAGGATGTCCCTCTCATGAGCACTCAAACAGTGGCATAACCCCAAGCACCCTTGTGTACTCTTGCATGTTTGCAAGAGTGACAACTCCTATATTTGCAATGTAACTTATGTCAGTGCTCTATTTATTTTTGTTGTTGTTGACCAAGTTTGACCTAAGATTGACCCAAGTTTGACTTTAGTTTGATCATTTTGATCTACCTAGGGTTTTGACTGACTTTTGACCTATTTAGAGAATTTTGTCACCTGTTTGCAGTTTACTTTACCAATTGCGAAGTTTGGCTTACCAACTATGCAGTTTAGCTTCTCAACTATGTAGGTTGCATAGTTGGTCATACCAACTACATAGTTTGTGCACTTGGTCATGCAAACTATGTATTTGGGAACTCGTGTTGTGTAGTTGGGGAAAATAAACCCAAAAATTCATCCCCAAACCCACTTCCTGGCCTAACATGCTACCTAGGCTACCTAAAAATATATGAAATTAACTAAATCACTGAGAGGCCTCGATGTACTCACCCTTGGTCCTATGTCAGCTAGTTGTTGGTAGCTCCACACTCATTCCCCATGATATTTCTCCACTAGCATTCAATCCATCCTCCTTGCTCGAGAGCTCAAAATCCTCCAAATGAAAGAGTGAAAATGACCTCCACCCTCCTCTCCTAGATATTTTATAGTCCTCTAGCTACCTAGATGGATGTGAAAAACTTGGCTTTTGTGTTGGTCGTGATGCCTTTTGCGCTTTGCACCTCATATCTTTTGTGTTTAATGTCTGATTTTTTATCCATTCATTGCGTTGGATTCCTCTCGTTATTGTCAACAAATTGACCTATCATTTGTATTTTTTGGTTAATTTCTCAAGGGGGCACCCTTATATCACCCATATATTCCATTGTCATTGGGGCATGTTTTATGTGATTCGTATCAATATTATTTGACACAACGCTCAAAATTGCATTGTATCAAAGAGGGGCAAAATGTAGACACCTAAAAATGGCTTGAGCCTACTAGTATTTGTGTTATCATTTTTGCATTACAATTGAAACATTGTTCTTCATTATAATTATTTCCCCTATGTTGCACATATGGTTTTCATTATATGTCATCATTTTGTCCTTCCTTATCGATTAGACGTTGAACATTATTTAATTGATTTCTAACATTTCTTGCATCATAACCTTGATCTCTTTGGCCTAATAGATCATTCCTAAAAATTCCTAGACTAGTCCTAATCAATTGTAAACCATGTCAAACCTTCCTAGATCAATTAAAATAAATATTAATCATTCCTAATCAGTTCAAGACCATTTCAAGCACATTTGATCATTCTCAAATCAATTCTAGGATACTGTCCAAGTTCATCGATGTCCGATCAAATTACTTTCAAATCAGTCCAATCTCATTGAATCTCTATCAATCTTATCATCATCAATTAAATTCAAGTCAATTCAATCCCAAATCAATCGAATTCATTATCAAAGTTCATCGATACCTCATCATCATCATCATCAATTCAAGTGCATTGTCAAATTTCTTCAATGCCTCATTGTCATCATCCTAGTCCAATTCAATTTCAAATAGCATTCTCCAAGATCATTGACACTAACGACACCCAAGGAAAATGAAGATAACTCCCAGATCCAAATGAATTAGGATGTGCAATCTTAGGATAGTGCTCTAGAATAGGTCCACAGTACTGCATTAACTTCACAAAGCAAGAAACCAATAACAGCAACGGCTACAAAACAAACATCAGACATGTACAGAAACATAAAATGTTTTTGGTGATGCAAGATTGCTCAAGACCCAAGATGCTCTTGCATCAGACACCCTAGGTAAATAAAAGAAATTTCTCATGAACTTATGAAAGGAATTAGAACAAGTATGCCATATCTATTCTTAATCCATATGTCCTATGTTCCTTCATTCCATACTGCTTGCACTTTATCCATTATCACACTCAGCAAATTATCTTGTCCTACACTTTTCTCTTCTTTCCTCTCTACAACTAACGTAAACTGACTCTGACCACCTTTTCCATTGTCGATTACACCAATTTTTTGGTGAATCATATCTTCTCCAGACTTACTAATCAACTCGGCACTATTTGCATCTCTCTATATTACTAATGTCATCATTTGTTGCACTATCTTTATCAGAAAGACCATCTGCCTCTCAATCTCTATAAATTCCTCAGCCATGTCGTGCTCTTTTTCTTTAAAACTCAGCTTCCTTTCATCCACGGGAATAGGTAATACATCACATAATATTTCATCATGATAAGATCCAATCTGAAAATTAACCAAGCATTGCTCTTCAATCCTAACCTTAGACACATCTTGTATCCAACTAATTTGATAAGGGTTAGGGTGTTTCTTCCTTTCCAAATTCAATTTACTAACCATCTCTTCTAAAATAAAGTTTTTAGAACTACCACCATCAACTATAACATTACATGCCTTATTCTTGCACTTACATCCAGGATTCTGAACAAATTTCTTCTTTGCACCGGTTCCTTAGCACATGTAGCCAACCTCCTAGTGATAAGAAATTCACCTTTTTCTGTAGCATTCTCTATGTCTTCTTCGACAGTTAATGCAACTATTTTTCTATGACATTGAAAACTTCTATGACCCTCTTCACCACACTAAAAACAAGTACCAGTGAATTCATTTTTCCATCTCCCTCTCTATCCATTATTTTAGTTCTTAGTGACTTGACCATTGCCAGATCCTTCATCACTCTTCTTAGGAGTCCCTACCACATTACCTCCAACAATTGTTTTACCAGTCTTACCACCTCGGTTCCTATTTTGTCTTCCTTCAAACCTCTTGTTCAGCTTCTCCTCAATCTTCAATGCCATATGATAAGAATCTCCTATAGTTTTCATTCGAACTGTAAGTAACTCCTCTTGAATACTAGGTCTCAAGCCATAAACATACCTAGCAACCTTCTCTTTATCAGCTTCAAAATGACCAGTCCTAATCAGGATTCTGTAAAACTCCTCAGTATACTCCTATACTAATTTGTTGTTTTGCTTCAAGGCTTGCATCTTCTTAAACATCTCTAACTCATAATCCACTAGGATGAATTTCTTTTTCAACTTATCAACCATTCGATTCCATCTAGTGATCTTTTCTTTTCCTCTTCTACTTCTTTCCAATTGAACTTCTCCCCACCAAATATTTGCATGACCCTTCAGCTTAGTCTTTGCAAATTTAAATCTATCAAGATCCTCTATTTCTTCATACTCAAAGTTCTCATCTATCTCATTAATCCAATCAATCAACTCTTCTGGCCGAAGGCTTCCAGCAAATGTAGAAACTTCAATCTTAGGTATTTTCCCAATTTTAGACATAGCCTTCAGGATTCTATTTTCTTCTAGATCCCTGGCTTCTTCTATAGTTTCTTCAAAATGATCTTCTTCCTCAGACTCATCTTCACTATCTTCTTTCAATGTATTCTTCTTTCTCAATTCCTCTTGTAGATCTTGCACTTGTTTCTGCAAAGCCCTAAAATCATCAAGATTGAATTCCCCAGCAGGTTCTTCCTTTGAGATCTCACAAGCTCTCCTTAGAGGCATCTTCAATCCAAGGTCCTGGTGCAAATTGTCTCACCTTTAGTGATCTGTCCACACACTCAGAATCTTCAAGCTCTGATACCACCTCATGCAAGGCAGGGATGGAGGATCCAATCATGGATAATCCAAACCTACACTTGCACTTACAACAACAACAAACACAATGGAATACAACAATATAATGCTTAAAAATAGAATTTCATTCAACTTGCCCGGCTGTGAGGCCTTCTAAGTTTCAACCTCATAAAATGAAATTCAAAGGTATTTTAGAAATCTCCTAGCTAGTCCAGCTCTAAAATGCATTAGCAACTGATGGAAACACTAAGGCAGATCTAAACTTGAGCTCGCAAGCCTCTAAGCAATCTCCTTGTCTCCACGCATGCAAATCACTAGCTCTGCTATTACAATATCAGATAAATCATCTGATCTTCAAGATCTCATAGGATCCAATTATGATTCTACTCTACTCTTCTCTACTACTCTCCCATCATATCACTACTCCTACATCAACCAAGGCTCTCAAAATATAGCCAGCTAAGGCACAAGTTGGCCAGTCAAGCATCAATTACATTATAGGTCCAGCCTAAGAAGAGAAACCAAAACTAAAGACAAAAATAACAAAACATGATGCGCCATTACATTTAGGTCCACAAATGATCCAAGAAAGAATCCCCGACTACACAAGATCCAATTTCCCCATACGGAACCATCCAAGTGAAATACCACATGTTTCATGTGAAACTGGTGGCAAATCGATACCTGAGGAAAATGAAGATAACTCCTAGATCCAAATGAATTAGGACGTGTGATCTTAGGATAGTGCTCAAGAATAGGTCCACAGTACTGCATTAACTTTTCAAAGCAAGAAACTAACAACAACGACAACTACAAAATAAACATCAAACATGTATAGAAACAAAAAATGTTTTTGTCAATGCAAGATTGCTCAAGACCCAAGATGCTCCTACATCATAAGTGCATTTTAATCATTTCAAAAGATACATCCATCCACATTATGGAGATGAAAGGAGAACATGGAAGCTGAATTTGAAGGGGGTTTTATGTTATTTTTACATATATATTTGAATCCTTGTTTCAAATGGCTTTTATGGTAGATTAGATTGGTTTGCATATTTTTTATGATATTTTTAGTTCTCTCATTTATGATTTCTAAACCTAAATCTAGTCTTATAGTTATAAGTAGGACTCAAAGTGATAACGCTCATGCACAATGTAATGCAATGATAATATTTAAAAGAAATATGCAATCTAACAAAGAGAGTCTTTTATGGAAAGCACATCAAACATATCATATAAAGAATACTATGAAAATGAAAAGCATGTAATATAGATCTAGATACAAAGATATGAAACCTATAGATCTAGATGCATAGAATGTAAGGGTATAATGCAAAGAGAATCTAACTACCAAATCTAGATATCCAAATGCATAGATTGTAACAATAGGATGTAAATGCATACAAAATAGATCTAGATGTATAAATGCATAGAAAGGAAATCTAACACCAAAATTATAATGGAAGTGTAATGAGTCACGTTCACCAAAAATGCACAGTGGAAAATGGTGAGCAATACTAGGATGTAGATCACTCACCAAATTTTTGGACTATATATTGGAATACAAACCCACCCTTAATAAAAACCTGACTAGCACAACCAAAAGAAGGGTGCTAATGAAAGATCTAAACCAAAGGCGATTTTGGATTTCTAAAGGGAAGATGAGATACGATAAATGACAAGTGATGTCAAATTTGATTTATGAAAGTAAGTGAAAGGAAAAGGAAATAATGAATGTACCTTGAAACAAGATAAGGATATTTGGTCTTTGGATTTGAGTTTGACTATTGCCAAAATTTTGGAATCTTTTTTAACTCCAGAAATGGAAAAATGAGACCTTTATCTTTCTACTTTGTAATTTTCAGCCAAAAAGTGTAGGGAGAAGTCAGTTTACTAGGGACAAGTTGAGAAGTTGAATTGTTTCCAGTAGTGCCAAATCTAATGAAATTTTCTAGGATCTTGTGATTGCACCTGTACTTCTCATATCTAAATTTGAAACTCTTCAACATGTTCCTGAACATAGAAAAATTGGAAAAATGTTATAGAAAGGGGTTTGACATGGTCAAACCTCTGTTTAGGAATTAATCTTGAAATGAAATTGAAATTGCATAAAGGAAAGCAACATGAAAAGGAAAAAGGTAAATTATTGATTCACCTTGTATGAAACCCTCATGAACAGATGTAGTAACTGCTCTAATCCTTAAAGATGCTTGAAATATACTTGCAATGAGATGTAGAATCAATGATGCCTTCACAAATGCATGGATCTATGATTGTCACTCCTAGATCTTGAATGTATGTATGGTTTATAACCACATGAAGAAGGAGAAAGAAAGAAGAATGGATGTGTGGATCTTATTTCTTGATTGTGAATTCCTCTACTTGGCCATCATGCGAGAGAAACTTTCATTAACTAGAGAAGATTTCCTTTTCTTGAATGGATCTTGAAGAAATGGATACTTAGAGATCTTGAAATAGATGATTTCCTTAAAATCTTAAATCCAAATCCTCAATTGCACAACTTGAATTCTCGATTTCTTGAATGCATGATAAAAATAGCTTGCACTTGATTAACCAATTGCTTGCATATGAATCTTGGATGCTAAATGAGGGGAGATTATGTCCTTTTATACTTATTTTGAGATTCAAATTAAATCTAGGCTAGCCATAAATCTAAATCTTGGAAGAAAACCTGAACATCAAGCCTTGGGCCAAATTTGGGCTCAAACACCTAGGGACAAATCAGCCAATTGACTTGTCCCCAGGCCTATCAACTTTTCCTAGGATAACTAAACCCAAAAATTTTAGGATGTCAAGGAATGTGATAAGATGTGGTGAGAGAAAATGCAGGTTGTTGGAATCAATCATAACAGACATTCAGACCTCAAAATCACCGAAATGGGGTCTAATAGGTGTTATGATTTGGTAACATTGAGAGGGGGGGTGAATCAGTGTTACAGTACTTTATTCAATTCTTAAACTTCTTTGTCTTTCTTAAGCAATAGATAAAGATATAATAGAAAATACACAACCATGCAATAAAGATAAACATAGAAGAAATCATAACACAATATTTGTTTTCGAGGAAACCTTGGCCAAGGGAAAACCTTGGTGGGGATGGTACCCACAAAATTTTGCACTATGAATCTTGAAACCATGTTAGGAGTTCTAGCCCTGTTAGGAGCTGATTAATACAATATAAGTAGATCCCTATTAGGGGATGCATACAATGAGATCCATATTAAGGAATTGACCCTATTGGTTCCTGAAAAGGATTCTACACTTGGAGAGACACCAGTATACCTATGAAAAATTTTGAGGAGGGGTTAGTTCCAAATATAGGCAGATTTGTAGGCAACTAGACCAACTATAGAGATAAGACTTCCCTCTGTACTTATGTTCTACAAAACCAAGGTGAGTGCACCTAATCCAGTGAATAAAACACTCCTTACAACAACAAAACTGGATTGAACAAAGCAAATAGATAGCAAGAAGGTACTAAATGATAACTAGTCATTCATTGAATCTCCATTTCTATGATGAACAAATGGTCCTATAACCTCAATAGTTTGTAAGACTTTGGAATTGGTTATGATTTAAAACTTTGGGGGATATAAGCAGATCATATCAAACACATTACTGCAGAATTTACTTATGATTTAAAACTTTGGGGGATATAAGCAGATCATATCAAACACATTACTACAGAATATACTTACTTTTGATTAGTACCTTATCCATCAGTAAAAACCTCTAATGTATTGCACTATACAAAATCCAACTACTATTCTTCATCATAGATCCAAGCCATTCACACAAATACTCAAAACCCACACTACTTATAGAAATCCCTGTGCAAACCTGATGAATTTATGCTTCATCTATAGCATCATTTAATCTGATCCTGAATCAGAACTAAAGATTGACAGCACATGCATAGCTAAACTCCATACAATGAATCAAAAAATTCAAAACTCATAAGATCAACACAAAAGGAGAGAAATGAATCAGGTTATTTGTATATGTTTGAGGATTCATGCCTCTGCATACACCTTGCTTCAAGATTTTAAACCACTTCAATAATATGCAAAAAACCATAAGTTTTCCTTTTATCTAACAAAATTGTATGATACAAAATCTATTACACCCTAGACTAAGAGAAAATCATCAGCCGGTATTCTAAAACCAAGGAGAGACTAGACCTAGACCTCCCACTCAGCCAAAAGACAACCTTCCTAAATGATCTTGGAAATCCTTATAAAGAATTGCAACAAGCTTGGGATCATTTAGGGAAAAATTAGGTTTTCCAACCTCATACAACAATCAGGTAGAACAAGAAATAAAATCAAACAAGAAAGCTTGAAAACCCGAGGATCAGATCAAATCTGATTTACAATATTTGTGTTTCATCATTCAAGGCCAATTGGAGTTACAAATTAAAAGCTTCTTGTTGTAGACCAAACTTTAATGCCAGAACCACCCCTAGAAATCTTGTGTGTACAGGGCATGGAAATTACTGACAATCATAAAACCCTAGCTACCCTTCTCAAAGTACAAGTTCTCTACTTTAAACTTGGCATGGCACCTCAGGAAACAAAATTAGTTTGTGATGGCTACCCAATATCTTGTTCATCAATTCTCACTTGCAACCGTCCTTGAAACAAAAAAAAATTGACTCAGTTTAATCCTTTCTAGTTCACTGACTTAATCCTGCAAAAAAAAACCTTTAAACAATTCAAATATCCCAGCTGCAATGGTTAATTAATCAAATTTAAAATGCATTCGTCAATCCTTCTCCTTCTCAGCACATCGTGTGGCTCACAAAAATAGTAGAATGGTCAACTGACCCTTTGAAAATAATTGGCCACATCACCTCCTCGGAAACCAACTAGAAAATAACATATTTGCATTACTTGGCATCGAGGACCCACCTTCTTATTGGCTTTTCTCATTGAACGGCTGGTGCAAAGCTATGAACACTATCCTTCGAGCACTTTCTCCTTAAGGCTTCACAACCATAGTTAGATCTTTCTGCTCCTTTCTCTTTAACCACATAAAATCTCTTTAACCACACTTCTTCTGGAGATCACATGACTGAAGGCTTTCTTAGGGTCACCGAACACTTTACTTAACTTGGGTCTGATCATTAGATTCAGTGACCAACACATATCTTGCAATATCTGAATACTTGTCTTGACCAAGGTTAGATTATGAGAGTGAGCAATAGTCATTGATCTATGTCTGCCATCAACGGTTGTCACACCTTTCCGCTGAATTTTTCACTTAGCTCAACCTTTATCTTGAAATTTAGCAAAATTCATCAATCTTTTCCATCATCAATGATGGTCGCTTAATCGCTGAATGTCTTGTGACTTAGCCGCTACCTTGTGAGATCATGAGAAGACCATCGCACTAGATTGCTGAAGGTTAAGGCATAACTGCTAGTCATTGTGAGACTTGGAGAAAACCTTGTCACCGAATCACTAGATATTTTGACTAACTACCCAAGACTTGGAGATTAAGAGACAACTTTGGGTTTTATACTTAGGAAATATTAAAGGGGCCCACTAGGAAAATCAACCTAAAAAGGAACATGGCCCCACCCGACAATGAAATAAAACATGTGCAATAAAGGGGAACATAAGTGATCAAAAAAGGTAATGATCAAATAGACTTGAAGACATGAACCTTAGGGTTTTCAGCACAACAAGACCTAGGGTTTATGAATATGCATGGAATTTTGCAGGACTTTTCACACCAGGGGCCAAAAGTTTGAGCAGTCCTAACAGTGGCTCTAGTTAGGGATGCATTCCTCTTGCAGGCATAGCAAGAACCTTCAGAATCTTTGGTAGAGAAGACCACAATTAGGCAAAAAACTCACTGGGAAACTTCTCAAAACTAGCAGACCAAAATAGGAAAATAGGAAGGGAAACACATGACAAAAAGGAAAATATTAACCTACTATTCATGGATAGTAAGAGTACCTTATGAAAAGTACAACTTCAAAATTGTCCATGAACTAGCAATTCCAAAACATGTAGAGAATCAAATTAATCCCTCATTTGGTGGCCCCCCAGGCCACCAAAGAGGGAAAACCGTATCCTTCCTCAGTCCAAAATTTTATTTTCATCCACATATGTGACCAACCACCTAGAAATATCATGATAATTTTGCTGCCAACATATGTGGACATTCTTGGGCTGAAAAATAATTCTATTTTTGTAACTGCCCATATTCTTCCAGTCACAACCACCATCATTTTTATATTCTAGAAAATATGAAACATCTATTACCTCATCTTGTTGAGGACTGGAAATACAAGATTTATCTAGTAATGCATCAAAATATAAGCTACAATGATCAATATGCATTACTACAAACTCACTTGGTTGAGAAGGTACTGAATCCTCAGATTTATCTCCATGAGATGCTTCAGCCACTGAGTAACTTGGTTCCTCAAGGATGTATTCATAAATTGGATCATGAACCAAGTGAAAGCTATCTTCACAAACATTGTGACATGAGGACAACTAATTTGCATCATCATTTTTATGAAAAATTTTACCCACCTTATCATTGAAGACATTGTACTCAACACTATCACAATCATCATACTCATCAAAAGAAGGAAAATAAAATGAACAAGAAACTTTTTCATTATTGGAATCTTCATGATGACAAAACAGCACACTGTCATGGTCTTTATTCTCTTTCTCTGAGTCACAACATGAGGGGACTCCATGTAAACATGAATCATTATTAGCATCCCTTTGACCATCTGTCTCATTATTAGTGTCAAAGCATATATCAATGGGGTACTACAAAGTAGAGTCCATATTAGGGGCATACCTCTAAAAATTAATAGCCAAGAGTGTTGAGATTTTCTCGCTACTTAATGGACTTTGAACTTCGTGGTCATCTTTGGCCTCTATGTCCCCCATTTTCACTATTTCATACTTCACTAAATTTTGCAAAACTGCAATCCTAATCTCTGAAGCATGAAAACCTCTATTCACACCTTGTTCCTTTTCTTAGTGCTTAGATCACTTAATAAGGAAATATTTCTTATGCACATGATTTTATGAAAAGATACATAAAATCAAAAATATCTAGAAGTATTGTGGTTGAAACTCAACCTGTTGACTAGAAAGACTGAAAGATCTGAAGCTTGCTTCACTGAAATATTTATAGAGTCACCACCTCCTTGAAGAGGAAAAATATTATAATCACTGAAAACTCTTTCTGCATCCTCTTCTATCAACACAACAAAACTTCATAGAGTATAAAAACTATTTATCAAGATTGCAAATATATCATACTATACACTGATAAAACAGAGACTTCAGAGTCACCACTCACAACTTGGTGAGAAGATATAAAATTTTGAACCTGACTCTACACCTCAATGGTAACCATTGGATGAGATAAATAAGAAGGCCAAGAGCCTATCTCTACTCGTACCTATGTTATTTATAGCTTCATTAAACATGTCCCTAGTAGAGTCACCATTTTGTTGGTTCTTAAAAAGGATTTTACACTCGGAGAGACACCAGTATACCTAAGAAAAAATTTGAGGAGGGGTTAGTTCCAAATATGGGGAGATATGTAGGCAACTAGACCAACTATAGGGACAAGAATTCCCTCTGTACTTTTGGCTCTACAAAACCAAGGTGGGTGCACCTAATCTAGTAAATAAAACACTCCTTACAAAAACAAAATTGGATTGAACAAAGCATATAGATAGCAAGAAAGTACTAAATGATAATTAGTCATTCATTGAATCTTCATTTCTATGATGAAAAAATGGTCCTATAACCTCAATATTTTGTAAGACTTTGGAATTGGTTATGATTTAAAACTTTGGGGGATATAAGCATATCATCTCAAACACATTACTATAGAATATACTTAGTTCTGATTAGTGCCTTATCCATTAGACAAAACCTCTAATGCACTACAATATATAGAATCCAAGTACTATTCTTCATCACAGATTCAATCCATTCACACAAATACTCCAAACCCACACTACTTATAGAAATCCATTTGCAAACCTGCTGAATTTATGCTTCATCTATAGCATCATTTAATCTGATCCTGAATCATAACTAAAAACTGACAACACATGCATAGATAAACTCCATACAATGAATAAAAAATTCAAAACTCATAAGATCAACACAAAAGGAAAGAAATGAATCAGGCTATTTGTATATGTTTGAGGATCCATGCCTCTATATACACCTTTCTTCAAGATTTTAAACAACTTCAATAATATGCAAAAGACCAGAAGTTTTCCTTTTATCTAATAACACTGTATGATACAAAATCTATTACACCCTAGACTAAGAGCAAATCATCAGCCGGTATTTTGAAACCAAGGAGAGACTAGACCTAGATCTCTCACTCAACTAAAAGATCACCTTCCTAAATGATCTTGGAAATCCTTATAAAGGATTGCAACAAGCTTGGGATCATTTAGAGAAAAATTATGTTTTCCAACCTCATACAACAACTAGGTACAACAAGAAATAAAAGCATACAAGTAAGCATAAAAAACCAGGAAGGATCAGATCAAAGCTGATTTACAATATTTGGGTTTCATCATTCAAGGCCAATTGGAGTTACAAATTAAAATCTTCTTGTCGTAGACCAAACTTTAATGCTAGAACCACCCCTAGCAATCTTGTGTGTACAGGGCATGGAAATTACTAATAATCATCAAACCCTAGCCACCCTTCTCAAAGTACAAGTTCTCTGCTTTAAACTTGGCATGGCACCTCATGAAACAAAACTAGTTTGTGACAGCTACTCAATATCTTGTTCATCAATTCTCACCTACAACCATCCTTGAAACAAAACAAAACCAATTTGGTTCAATCATTTTTGGTTCACTGACTTAATCATGCAGAAAAAACACTTTAAATAGTTCAAATATCTCAGTCGCAATAGTTAATCAATCAAATTTAAAATGCAGTCGTCGATCCTTCTCCTTCCCGGCACATCGTATGGCTCACAAAACTAGCAGAATGGTCAACCGGCCCTTTGAAAATAATTGGCCACATCACCTCCTTGGAAACCAACCATAAAATAACATATCAACATTACCTGGCACCGAGGACCCACCTTCTTATTGGCTTTTCTCATCGAACGGCTGGCACAAACCCGTGATCACTATCCTTCAAGCACTTTCTCCTTAAGGATTCACAACCACTATTATATCTTTCTTCTCTTTACTCTTTAACCACAAAAAATCCCTTTAACCACACTTCTTATGGAGATCACACAACTGAAGGCTTTCTCAGGGTCGCCGATCACTTTACTTAACTTGGGTCTGATCATGAGATTCAGCGACCAACACATATCTTGCAATCTCTGGATACTTTTCTTGACTAGGGTTAGATTATGAGATTGGGCGATAGTCGTTGATCTCTATCCACCATCAATGGTTGTCATACCATTCTGCTGACTTTTTCACTTAGCTCAACCTTTATCTTGAAATTCAGCGGAAGACATCGATCTTTACCACCATCAACAGTGGCCTCTTAATCATTGAATGTCTTGTGACTTAGCCTCTACCTTGTGAGATCATGAGAAGACTGCCATGCTAGATTTTTGAAGGTTAAGACATAACCACCAGTCATTGGGAGACTTGGAGAAAACCTTATCACGGAATCAACAGATATTTCAAGTAACTACCTAGGACTTGGAGATTAAGAGACAATGTCGGGTTTTATACTTAAAAAATATTAAAGGGGACCACTAGGAAAATCAACCTAAAAATGAACATGGCCCCGCCTGACGATGAAATAAAACATGTACAATAAAGGGGAACATAAGTGATCAAAAAAGGTAACGATCAAATAGACTTAAAGACACAGACCTTAGGGTTTTCAGCACAAAAAGAACTAGGGTTTATGAATATGCATGTAATTTTGTAGGACCTTTCACACCAAGGGCCAAAATTGTGAACAATCCTAACAGGCCCTGTCAAAGGTCCTAGCCCTGCTAAAGGAAAACAAACCATGTTAGGGGTGTACAATAGGTGCAACGACACTTTCAACAAATCTATTATCTTGAATACAAAGATTTAACAAAGTATTCCTAGGAGAACTCCAGTTGTTATCCTTCCTCTTGGTCTCTTCTCTTCCTTTTTTATGTCTTCATAATTCACATCTAACATCCATCCATTATCATCCTTACATCATCTCACACTTTTACAAAGTGTCTGTATACTTATACCCTATTAGGAGTATAATTACAAAAGCTAGTCAACATTACTCTAGTTAAAAATCATATTAATTCAAGTGCAATTTCATACTTTATTAACATCCTCATTCATCCTCAAATCCAAGATAGCATCCAAAAATAACTCTTCAAACACTCACAAAGTCGGCCTCAATGATCGCTAATCTGTTATGCTCTATTTGCTATCTTTGCATTCAATCAACTGACCATATCTCTATGCTCTATCAATATTAACATGTGCGACCTTACACATGTTCTTATTGGTGTCCTTAAAGTATGTCATTAAGATCGCAAGCCTTGATACAACTTTTGTGAAACTCGGTAATCTTTTCTATCAAACTGGCTTACTAGAACAGTTTGTGGACTTAGTCATTTTTTCATTCAACAACTACATTCAAACATATTCATCATATCCAATATGTGCAACCATAAAACTAATAAGTGTTTCCATAAATGACAACATTCCATATATGTGCATGTGCATAGGTGTGCATCTGCTAACCACTTGCCAACAATCTCCCCCTTTGGCATTGATGGAAACACTTAGTGAAAAATGACTAAGTGCATCATCAAATAAAAAATGTAAAAGGAAATATACTAACAAAAATGCAACACATAGGATTCAAAAGAAACTTCCCTTTATTTATATTTGTTGTATTTTCATTTTACACACAAATACTTGTTCTCTTTCTCACATTACATTTTTTATTTTCACTCTATCTCTCCCCCTTTGACATCAATGGAAAAGGGTGCCAAAAATGTCAAAATCAATGATCAAAACAACAAAAAGAAATTGGAGTACACAAAATTATAGCTTAACTGACTACAAAATATCTCTATAATTTGTCTTCAAGATCTATATATCAGCATCCCAAGCTTCTTTTATTGCCTCTACGACCTGGATCATTACATTAAGACCAAATGCGGCCTTCTTTGCTTCCTCTACATCATTGGGTATTAATTCCTCAAATGTTTTGAGGCCAAGTTGTAGGTCCTCATGGGTACCCTCAAAGACACTGATCTTTGGAGTCAAAAAGTTCTTTAATTCTGTGAATCTTTTCTAAACTTTGTCATTTTTCAACTGTAAGGTATGAATTTTATCCATGATCCTGTTAACTTCCTTATTTAAATACAGAATTTTCTTATTTCCAAAATATTTAGAGAGGTTTGATAAAGCCTTTTCATCTTGTTCTATAATATCCAATATACTTTGTACATGCTCATGTGAAGTCATGTAGAGTCTATAGAGGTCTTGTCCATCCTTAAGACAAGATTTGATTTCCCTTACAGTGGCAATCAATGTATTAAGATTACTCTTGATCCCATCAAGAGTATCTTTCATCCTTAGCCTCTTAGAATCATCTACTACTTTTATTCCTTTTGCTTCTTCTAATGTATCAAAACTTTGTTCTACTATACTTAGATCATTTATAGGATCTCCAATATCTACAAGAGGTGTAATAAAAAACTTACTCAACACTTGTGTGGCTCGATGGATTGTCTTTGCAGTCTTATCAATATTTTTTCATATATTTCCTTTGCCTTAGCAAAAGCAAGTGTTGACCATTGCATTAGATTTATTTCATCCATGTCCTCTAGGTTATTTGGTAGTGATTGGGATCCACTTGCCAACAAACTAGGTGTAGAAAAAGGAGTGATAGGTAGAAATACTTTTGCACTAGAAGTGCTAAGTGCATTCTCCTCTCCCTTCTCTTTTTCTTTCTCCTTTTATTTTTCTTTTTCCTCACCTTTTTCTTCTGTTGCCTGCTCTTTTTCAGGATTTTTCTCCTTTTCTTGCTCTTTCTCAGTTGATTCTTCTTGAGCGATCTTGGTAGGCTCAAGATTATTTACTGTTGCATCAATGTTGGCCAATGTTTCAAGTATCTAAAATTGATCAGATGTATCATGCTCAGTGTCCAGTGAAATTCTAACCTTGTCAATGTAAAAATTAGGTAAGGTAGTATCTACTACCTCTGACTCCTTAGGAACACCAACCTCTTCTGCAAGTTTGGCAATTTTGGGCTCACTAGAGATGATCATTGGGGTTGGAGTCCTTGTATACTTTCCAAGATCAGGTCGCTCTTCTAGGAGTAGTTGTCCAACCTTGTCATGTGTTTCTTTCTCAACCTCATCATACTTCAGGGCCATAAAATTGATGAGTCTGGTTTTGGTCCTTATTTTTGGCCTTAACTTCTCAAGCCAATTTACCATCTCACTCCCTGACATGGTAGGAATATTTTGTAGAAGAATATCATATCTCATCTTGGTGTCTTCATCCAAGGATCTCTTCTTTGTTTCCTCTAATCTCTCAAATAGTTCCTTACTGATTTGACCTTCTATTTCAATTAAGTTTTTTTTGAAGGTGAGCATATGCTCCACAACTATATCTTCTATCTTACTTTTATCTTCCTCATTATATATATCAAAATATTTTTTAATAGAGGCAATTTTACCTTCGTTCACCTCTCTCTTCTTTAGAAATTTAAAGAAGGGTCTAAACAAGTACCTTTGTGCTTCATGGCCTTTCTTTTCTTCTTCCTTTTTTGTTTTCTTCTTATCTTCTTCAAGTTCCCTCAAGTTGGCCTCTTGAAGTTTTATGTATTTTTCATCTTCTTCTTCCTTCTTCTTTTGTTCCTCAGTCCTCTTTGTATCCATCACTTGAATTTCCTCTTTTTGTTCTTGTTCTTCTATAATATTTTGTTATTTATCCTTCCTTTGTGAAGATTGAGGAGTGTCATATGTTTTCCTCTTTCTTCCTAGTCCACTAGCCATGGCCTTTGGCTTAGCTTTAGGAGGTGTTTTCCCTTGTGCAGCTTCTTGTATAGCCTACCTTTGTGATTTTATCCTCATAGGTTTAGGAGTGTCATCCTTGGCCTTTTCTCCTTCTTCTTCAACCTCCACCACTTGAGGTGCCTCAATATTAGGTTGAGGAGGGGGAATATTATATTTCTCCCTAAGCTCTGCCACTTTTTCTTTGACAATCTTCATCTCTTCTTTTTTTATTTCATGTTTCCCTGCTATCTTATCAACAAGGGACTCAAATTTCTTTTCCCTTCTTCCCTTCACCAACTCTTCATTTAATTCTGTATATATTTTTTCATATGTGCCCCATCTAGGAGCATTGGGGTCTTTATGGGATTGTAAGACATGTTGAATGTGAAGCTCCAGAATAGTGTAATCAACCTCATAGCCCATAGGGATAGCCCATGAAGTTATAGGTTCCATTGCTTCAAAGGATGTATTGTCAGTTTCCACCATGAAATAGATGTCATTCTTATACTTATCAACTAATCTCCAAGGGATCCTTTCCATTTCATGCATTTGCTCCGAAAGAGTTTCATCATGCCTGCAACTTCAACATAGTTATTTTTCTCATCACTTCTATAACAATCACTAATAATCTACATATAACATCTATAAGATCTCCATAGGTACATGTTAGGAAATTTTTTCATCACATGAAAGAATATGTACATAACCAATGATCCAAATCTAAAGTGTGTTGTCCTATTCTTCTTTATTCCTGCAAGATTTTCCATTAGTTGTTATCTTAGGACCTTGCATAGGTCATACTCTTTATCCTCAATTTCCATCTTGTATGCCATGTGAACAAAATTTGCTGACACACTATTCAGTCTACTGCTATATTAGAATTTGTATCCCAATACCATTGGTACTAACTTGACCTCTTCTTGTGCAATGTCATTTACAATTATTTCTCTTTTGTTCCATTTTCTTTTTGTCAATTTATCTACTTCAAACCTTATGTTCTTATCAAGTGTAGGTAGTTTACCTATCATAGGTAATCCAATAATCTCATGTAGTAGTTATTTGGTAATCTTAGTGGGGGTTCCACCAATCCATATGAATTCATCATGAATTCTACTTAGTACAATCTTAATCTATTCTAATTCATCAAATTCATATATTTCCATGAATTTGACCACTGGTAACCCATGCACTTTCCTACATTCTTCTCTTAGGGTTTTGTCTGCATTATATAACCCTAGCATTTCATCATAAATCTTAGAGGTGCCTATGAATTAAATATTATTATGTATGTAAGCCCTGATGTCTTCAACATGAAGAACACCAACCAGAGTGTGTGAAAATGCACCCTCTTGATCCTATTCAATAGATTTGAACTTGGATGACTCTTAAATTTATACCTATTCCTTTAAAGTACATTAAAACCCTTAGATATTTCCATAGTGATTACTCTATTACTACAATCTACAAGGATTTCTTTAGATAATTACAAATGCCTAGTGTATCATCCTAAAATGGAAGCACTTCCATGATAAGAGTGTTTAGTCCTCCAAGTAAGTGGCATGGCGTCAAGTCAAGCACCTTGATTAGGTCTTTGCATGGATCTGGTTGTTTCTCCCCTATTCCGCTTCTCTTTCCCATGTTTCTAGCCTCTTTCTGACATACTTTCTCTGAGAAATTGGAGACTTTGACTTTCTGGGTCAAGGATGACCTAGACCCTGACCTAGGTCAAGGTCAACCTCGACTCTGACCTAGGGAAGATTCAACCTCATTCTTGATCCCAGGTCCAAATTTTAGTTTCTGGAAGTTTCAAGATGTCAGGTTAAGATTAATTGGGATTTAATTCTCCAATGGCAGCCTGCTCTAAGAGTTTGTGCCCTAGATCACTATAAAAGGAAACCTTCCTCTCTCATTTTCACATCTCATCCACAATCAAGCAATTGCATCTGATTTTCATAAGCATTCACAATCAAGTAGCAAGCAAGAAGGAGAACAAAATAAAGCAAGAATTCATTCATCTTCAAGCCAAGCATTCAAGTAATCATCCATTCAAGCATTCATCAAGGAGATCCATTGTTAGCTATTGAAGGATTCAATCTCTTTGAAGCCCCCTTGAAGATTTCTCCATCCACATTCATCCAAGCCTCTTCCTATGCAAAGATACATTCAAGATTGGTGTTGAAGATCTAATGCCATTGATTTGAGACATCCTACATACATTTCTACATTCATTTGGAGCATCCCTACTTGTGGATTCAAGGATTTGAATCCTCCACAAGGACTTCAACATAAGCATGGTGAATAGTTCCATTTACTTTTTTTATACATATTACAATTTAAATTACATTTCAAGGTTGATTCCAAACTGGGGTTTGACCAAGGAAAACCCCCCATCCAAACAACAAAAACCATTTTTCTTGCAAATACAGGTACATGACAACGAATTGAAGTTCAAATCTGGATACCCTTTTCAGTGAACTTTCAAGACCCGCGAACAGAATTTCCATCGGAGTTGTTTCAAGTTAGGGATGACCTTTAATGGGGGGTAGGATTGTGCCCCAGGGTAAGGTTGTGCCCTACTATCTAGGTCAAAGTTGACCTGACCTCAAAAGGACAAAATTTTTATGGGTTTTCTCTATCTCAACATTTCCAGTCTGGAGCAGGTTGCAGAATTTCTTGAAACTGTGCATAGACATCAGAAATCAACATTTTCCAAATTTTCCCTATTTTGAGGTTAGTATTTGCCTTCTATTCATTTAATATTTTCAAGTACATACTTTCTATAGTAGATTATAGGATTTCTTCCTTTCTTCATGTTCTCCATTGTTTGATTCATTTGTGCATTGATCACTTCTTTTTTATTAATCCATTTGGATCTTTCCTTTTGGGAATTTGGATTAAGGATAGGTCCTATATTCCCCCTTTCATATCATATTATCTTATCTACCACTATTCACTTCCATCCATACCCATAATTATCCTATTCATTTTGGTGAACCCAACATACTTACCCTCTTTTCTTTTGTGGAATTAGATGCCCTATTGTGTTGTGTGGTGTTAGATTTCCCTTTATATTATCTTGTTGGTGTTAGATTTGTCTTTTATGTTAAATCTTGCATGCTAATTAGATTACTTGCATCTATATTTAAAAAATACAAAAACTTTGCAAAATCTCTTTCAAAATACAAAAATATTCATGCTTTATGTTTTCTTAGTTTAGTTCATTTGCATTGCATTGGTTTATGAGCTTTACTACTACTAGTCCTACTTATAATATTTCAGTTAGATGCAGTCGTAGACTTATGGCTGCCTTTGATCCTGAGTCTTCCTCTCCTTTCCTTAGGATCCCGGATGATAATTTAATTATTCATGATTCCAATCCTATTATGGAGCAAAACTCTTCTCACTCATCTCATGATGAGGATGATGCTTTAAGAGTTTCTCCTGAACAAGTCCAAAAAATTTCAACTGAACTTGATAAAATGGGTAATTGGCTTATTCAAGAAAACCATAATCAAGATTCTATTCAAGCTATAGAGGCTCTTAAGAAAGTTCTTTGTGATAGTGATCAAGGTGTTAATCTCTTGTGTGGTATTACTCATCTTGTGCATTCAAATGTTAAACCTGTAGCTCAAGAAGCTCAAGAGTTAGGGTTGATTCCTCCGATTACTAGTGTCCAACCTTCTTCTATTCCTTTACCTAGTATTCCTACCTATACTCCTTTGGTGACTATGATGGTTCCCTCTGTTCCTATGAGTGTTCCTCTTATGTCCCTTCCTACATCACAACCTTCTTATCATAATGTTCCTTTTACTTATTCCAATCCTCTTCCAACTGTAGTTCTAAGTGTGCCTCCAGTTGTGTCTTCTATTCCTTAAGCTTCTTACACTTTACCTAGTGTTTCTAATGTTATTATTCCTCCTATTTCTTCTAATGATTCAACAATCATCAGTTTGGCTCAAACTATGTCATCCTTACAACAACAACTTTCATCCTTGACTAAAAACAAGTTTAGCATTCCTACATGTGACATGGGAAGTCCTTTGTCTCGAGATATCATTCGTACTCCTATTCCTCAGCAAGTTGATATGCCTCATCTTGAGAATTATAACAGAAAAGGAGACCTCATTCATCATGTTAAAACATTTCAAATCCTTTGTAGTGATTATGCTCATGACCATAGGATTTTAACCAAGCTATTGCTAGAACTTTTCATGACAAGGCCTTACAATGGTATTTTTCCTTGCCTCCTTATTCTATTGACTCATTTCCACAACTTGCCAATGCTTTTATTCAACAATTTCAAAACAACATTGGCCCACAAGTGTCTTTGACTGATTTAATGCATTGTAAACAAGGTGCTAAGGAAAAATTAACTAAATTTATTGGTAGATTTAAGCATTTACATGTTCAGATTTTGTATATTGTTCCTGATATTGATATTCAATGTATGTTTATTTAAAATTTGCAAAAGGATATTAGAGATAAGATTCTTCTTACTAAATTTACCTCTTTTCAACAACTTTGTGTAGCCCTTCATCATTATCAATTACAAGTGAGTCAATTTGAGAGCACCACTCCAATGGCTCCTGTTCTAGTTGATAAAAGTGATGTTGCTCCTAATCCAAAAAAAATTAAAAAATTCAACAAATATGTGAAGATAAACAAACAAGCTAATGCAGTTGTTGATCAAGTTGTTGTTGCATCTCACAATGCCACTTCTGCATCCACTGCTTTTCAATTAAATCATACATTTACTCCTCTTTTTGAATCTTTACATTCTATTATGAATAGGTTGTTAACTAATAATATGATTACTTTACCTCCTATTCGACCTCTTTTACCTGCTATGATTGCATCTAAATCTTTTGATCCTAAAGATTTTTGTCAATATCATTGTCAGAATGGTCATGATACTAAGAAATGTTATTCTTTAAAATATAAGGTTCATGACTTAATTGACTCTAATGCCTTATCTGTTGATAATCTTGATGGTAGTGGGAACAAATTTGTCTCTCCTCCTAATCAAAACCTTCAAATCTATACGAATCCTTTACCCACGTATGATACTAATACCATTACTTAGTCATCTTCTATGGATATTGTGTATGATTCAAAGATGGATGATCTTAATCACATTGTTAATCGAGTGGATCATGTTGTTCAATCTGTATCTCCACCTAAGCCTCAACCTCAATTTCCATCTCAACCACAACCTAAGCCTAAATTGAAGACTCAACCTAAACCTCGACAACAACCTAAGAATAAAAGACCTTGGGAACTTTTGATTACCTTTGATGATTCTGAGACCATTAAAGCTCCTAATGGTCCCCTTTATATTTATGCTAGGATTTCTTGGATACCTACTCTTGGTTGTCTTGTTGATCCTACATCCTTAGTCAATGTTATTACTGAAGAAAATCTTTTTATGAAAAATTTGCAATGTGATTCTTATGATACATCTAATGTGTGGATTCAAACTTGTAATGGTTTTCTTTATCCATCATTTGGTTCTATTAACTTGTTGGTTGAACTTTGTGGTAAAATTGTGAACACTACCTTTGTTGTTGTTCCTACTTCTGATCAGTTTCAAGTTAAGCTTTGTTTTCCATGGTTAAATGCCATGCATGTTGTTGCTTCACCTATCCATAAATGCCTTAAATTTTTTCATGATGAAGAAGTGAAGATAGATAATCATAATTTATATATACCTTCTAGGCCCAGGGATTGTGCTACTCTTGATTTCTTTTGGCCTTCATTACCTAATTCATACCCTTCTCGACCTGATAATCTTTTCCACTCATATCAAGCCTATAAGCATCGTAAGATTATAAAATTAAGTGTACCTCTGATGGATCTTAATCGTGGTCTTTTTCCTACACCTTCCATACCTCCTTTATCCATGGCTTCTACATCTATTAATCAATCTCCTACTATTGATTGTCCGACTACTGATAATCCTATTAATCCTCCTAAAGAACCTGTGAAGGATCCTGTAATTATTCCTCCTAGTTCTCAACATATTTAAAGCAAAGAAAAACCTAATCAATCTTCTAATGAACGTTGTAAGAAGCATTGTGCTCAAGCTAAAGCTCATAATTATATTCTTCAAAATTCTTTACTTTCTTCTGATAAGCCTATGTGTGATGTTGTTACTAATAATGATGTTAAGATGCATGATTATGATGATTCTATTCATATCTTAGATCCTATTTTGATTAATCTAGATGAAGAAGATACTCTTGATGATGTTAATGATGAATATGAGACTATTGACATTGACATTGATTTACCTAATATGCTTTCCTCACAATTGACAATTACACCTAGTATTGAACATTGTGATTCTCAAGAGGATCCTTGTTTGGAACTCGCTTTCATTCCTGTTGTGTTGGATATAGTCCCTCTTGCGAGTTACCCACCTTCCCTAAATGATATAGAATGAGATGGGGAGAGTAGACGACATGCTTGATTGGCTTGTCCTTTATGGTAGCTTTTTTGTGTGTTTGCTTGTTGTACTGTGCTTCTCCCATGATGTGTTTGCTAAATATTGTTAGATTATTTTATACGACCCTTGTTACTTTGTTGGTACAAGGTGATAAAGGAATGAAAACTATTGTACAATTCCTCTATATGTATCTCTATTCTTCCATATGTTGTTTCATGTTATGTTGTACCTGTGCTATTGTTCGTAAATGTTTCCTAGTGTAATCTGCTTGGATCTGCGACTTGGTAGCACTGATTCTTTTTGGTCTCTGGGTCATAGTCCAAAAAGATTCTGCTTCGTATATCTTAAGTGATCTTTCCTCCTTTGTGATTGTAGTTCTACTTTCTTTGGGGAATGATGTGAATTTGTTTGCAATAATATCATATATATATATATTAGCTTATGATCATACTGACCCCATGGTAGGTAGTGTGTGTTATAATTGTGTCACACTTCTATGAATCATTACATTCAAGAACACTCAAGAATGAGGTCTCAAAAATCAATCCATAGCTCCCTAGGCATGGAGTGTAAGGGTTTTAAGAATGCTCTCAGCTAGAGCTATTTAGCCTATAACATTGCTAGTAAACCATGCAATGGGAGATTCAATGAAGACAAGGGCAAGAATGCCAATATCCCCAAGAATCAAGAATGAAAATGCAATGCTATGCTAGAAATAGAAATGCAAGCTAAGCTATGAAAATGAAAGATGCAAGTATTGCAAAGCCTCCTAGTTAAACTAGATGAATTAATCTAAAGCATAAAGGAAACTAAGCTAAGTATGAAGCTATGAATGCCATGACAATGCAAGAAATGAAACTATGATAACATGTAGATGCAAAAAGCCAAGAATGCTCCAAATCTCCAAAAGCTCCAAAGTGACCTATAAAACCTGCAGCATAACATTAGCATAAAAACCTAAGATATGAAAATGAAGAAGAAAGCTCTCCTTTTATAAGAAATGAAAAAAGAATGGACCATGGAGATTAAGAGGCAAAAGATTTAATCAAGGGTGGAGCTTGAAAGAGGAGCAATCCATGTCCACAAGTATCCTCCAATGAGAAAATAGGAGTTGACTTTTGTGTCCATATAAGACAAAAAGTTGCTTTTCTTCTTTTTATAAAATAAGAATAATGCTTTATTTGTGCAACTTAGGATAAGAGGAAAAGGGGGGGCTTTTTATTTATTAAAAGGGGAGGAAATATTTCTTTTAATAAATAAAAACTTAGGATAAAATGGTTAGCCCATAGAAAATAATCGAATAAATGATAGAGCTAGGATTTAATCAAGAACAAGCAATTTAAGATTTTAGCAAATAATGCTAGCAAGGGGCTAATAGTCTAGGTGACCATTTTTAGGTGTATACATTTGCCCCTCTTTGACTAATGTGTGATCGATCTGGGAACACATGTAGTCAAAGAATGAAGTTGCAATGTGAGATTGATTTGAGATCACAAAGCAACTCAGATCAGCCAAGAAAGTAAGAGATAGCCAAGAAGGCAAGCAATAGCGTTCTGACTCCAAAGAATGAAGTGTAGAAAAATAGCAAATCCTGCATGGTCAGCCTGGTAGCGACAGTACTAAACACTTAGGAAAGAGATAGCCAATAAGATATGATGGGTCTGCCCCCTCAGGATCAAAAGAGAAATCCAGGTAGAGGGAAAGTAGAAGCAAGAGCAGCATGATCAAATCACTAGAAATCATAATCAAAGATGAAAGAATAGAACAACCATCAAGCAGTGAAGGTATGCCCCACACATGGGACCTGAGGCACGAACCAAGCGGTCCCTCAACCCAAAAACACCATGGAGGGGGAAGAATTTGAACTTGAGATTGAAAGTGAATGAAAGACTAGAAGTTTGAAAGAGATGGAGATGAAGAGGTGAAGAATGCCCCAGTGAAGATCGAAGGATCAGGCCTCAAAAGGTCAGCCAACTGTGTGAAAGAGGGGGAAAAGGTGATTTGGATGATCAAGGTGAACTCAGATTTTGGTTTCGATCCTGAAATGAAAGGAAAATGATGGGATATGAAAGACTAGAAGTGAAAGACATGATTAGGAAGAAGCGAAAGGTGAACGCAGTTGATTAACAAGTCCATGAAAGATGAAAGGAGAGCTCTCTCCATATGCAAGATGCAAAACTAAACTAACATGAACTTAAGAATGCAAGCTACATGAAAAGTGGTTTACTTGCAAGGTTACAAAGCCAATAGACATCTAATATTCATCATCGAGCATTATTGGTAGCATCGCAAGATCATACAATACACACTAGCATAACTATGTGAATCTGAATATGATTTATATCAGATGGAAATGTGGAAATCCCACCTAGGCATCAAAGACATGTAGGTCAAGATGACTAGTGCAGTGAGATTACCTAAGTTTGATATGGCGAGATTATGCTTGTATCAAGACACACAAAAGTCAAGATGACTATAAGCATGCACTTGCGAAACAGTCAAGGATAATACCTTGTAGATCCCAATGTCAAGTGGAACAAGAAAAAATGCTTAATGACAAGTAGGACCAACAAAATATATCCACAAGCAAAAAAAGCAATAAAACATGTTCTCATTCCCTTAGTCTTCTAGCTATGCATCATCGAAAATGATCATAGGGGGAGAACACTCAACAAAGAAATCATCATAGATAGCACACAGAAATAAAGTCAAACACATCTCAGCAAGTCAAATGTTTAAGTGTGTGTGTGTAGGTCATAGAGTCAAGCTTTGAGTATCACATCTGCCAGTGAGAAATATTGCATCATCTAGACTGTGGGTAGGACATCTGATAAGTGTTAAGAAACACTCGACGCTAGGGTAGTATTGAAAAACATAGTTGGGGTGGTGTTGAAAAACACCATTTGTGAGGTGCCTAAAAAACCCAGACGTGCAAAGAGACCCAAGATAAGCTTAAAACAACGTATGCCCCCTAGACTAAGACAAGAGTCAATTCCAAGCTAGGAGAGACAAAGTGAGAAGTGGGGCAGAGGAGCGCCACGCAAGACTGATAGACATAGGTGTAGAGGGTCTCAAGTAGCTCCTGTTTCCAGGTTTTCACCACTTGATAGATTTTTTGCAATTTTTTCAGGACTTTTTATTAAAAAAATTTGTATTTGTATTTTTCTATTTTTTTTGAATTTTTTTATTTTTTTGATTTTTTTGGTGAGAGATCAAAGTGCCTATTGCTAGGTTTTCACTAGGATGCTCATTTTTTCAGTACTTTTTATGCTTTTTAGGATTTTTTTAGCATCATATATGAATTTTTTTGGAGTTTTTTCAGGATCATAAAGTATGTACAAAGAATGCCCCAGATAGAAACAGGCATCAAGAATCTGCTTCCTCAGATGTAGAGAACTGATAGGCCCCAGGCCCAAATGTTGCAACTGTGACAACAGGAGGTCTCAACCAGTTCGACCAATAATAACTAGCCCTAAGCAATGTCTGAGCTAGTGGAGGATCGTTAGAATGTGATCCACATATGCCATCGTGGATTTCAGCTAGCACTTTTTCTGACTCCTCTATTTCTAGACACTTAAGGAGAGTTCCATCTAGACCCTTCCTATACAAGTCACCAAAGCCAAAGGCAAAGTGTAAGGGATGGCGGAAAGAATGGTGTGGTGGATTGTCAGGAAGAATATGAGGTGGAAGACATGAAAAAATGACAAGATTGTAGGATTTGTAAGCATGATAGCATAATTCATCCACCAGGAACTTGAAGCGAGATTTATGCCTTTTCATTTGTAAGATGGATGTCAAAGTAACCAAGGCATTAGCAACTTTGTTCTCAGCTTTGGGAATGGGCTGAAGTATAACAAATATGAGATCATGCTTGAAGTAGTGCACCATTTTTTTGTAGAGAATTAGCTTGTCATCTTTTATTTGAGAATCATTATTTTTGAGCAAATTTTTATTTTTACTTTTCTAAGGTGTGGATACCGCCACAATGTGGTTTTCACCATCTAACCATTGCTCTTTTCTTTTGATTCGATGCTTGTGATACTTGATTGCTGATTCAATCCTTTTTGTTGCTAGTTTGCTAGTGGAAGAAGTAACAGGTGTTGATGTGAGATGAAATGAAGTGATTGGTTCAATAGCATTTATGTGAGGGGTGTCATCTCTGGTGACAAGAGAGGTTGAGCCTATAGGGTAAGCTCCAAAAGTAGCTAGATCTAGAGTTGTCATAGAAGGACCAACGTAGTTGACTAAGGCAATATGGGGAACAAACTCATCAGACCCGACATGAGACTCATCAACTATGTCAGGTGGGTTACAAGAGGTATGAACCACATCAACATCCATATATGTCATGGGAGAATCTTCTGGAAGAGGCTTAAGATGCCGAGAAGTAGAGATACTCATGTCATTATGTGAGAGATCACCTCTTTGTAGCAGTCGTGCAATGTTGTGACATTGTCTATCATAGTTCAATGATTCTTTAGGCACATAGGTTCTAGACATAGAGGCCTCAACTATATCATCAGTAGATACACATTCTTCTCCCCAAAGAAGTGAAGTAGAAGGAAGATCATCTCCCATTTGAACCATAGTGTGCAGTGGTGACTCATCTGTATCTGTGTCTAAATTACTGAGCATGGGAGTATTTATGGAATTATCAAGGAGGGAATTTTCCGTACTACCCTCATCTTCTCTAGAGATCCACTCTTGGACAACTTGTTCTTCTCTTTCTACTTCTAAAGTAATGGATGAAGGAACAAAAGTATCAAAGATCATCATAGCAGAAGTGGAAGGCTTCAATTGATCAGAAGGTCTCTCATATGACCTAGGAGAAACAGGTATAGAAGCAAAGGAATCCAGCATATATTCACCCATACCAAGGCTCATCATCTTAAGTGATTTCTCAGCAGCAACTAGAGACGTACTAGGATCAACAGAAGGTTCATTATGAGGAACAAATTTTTTAGCAATAGCAAGAGCATTAATAGCAATAGTATGGTCTCCAAGAATCACAACTTCAGTGCCATTGTACGAAAATTTGACGCACTGATGATAAGTGGAAGGAAAAGCCTACATGTCATGGATCCAAGGATGACCCAAAAGAATGTTATATGCAAGTGGTATGTCCAATACTTGGAAGCTAATATCTTTCATGACAGGGCCCACTCAGACAGGCAGCGTGACAAGACCTTTGGAAGATCTTTCCACTTCATCGTAAGCTTTTATAGTAATCTTCTTCTTAGAATCCATAGTGAATTCTGACAAACCCAATTGTTGTATGACATTGAAAGAAACAATATTTAACCCTGCACCATTGTCTATCAAGACTCGGCGGACTCAGGTATTGTAGACTAGAACTTCAATGTGTAAAGCTAGATTATGCGAGTGAGCAATAGATATGTCATCTTATGCAGTAAAGGAGAGAGATAGCGGAGATGAAATGTGGTTGACCATAGCCTGAAATTGATCTAGATCAATGTCATTGGGAACACATGTTGTACATAGAGCCTCATCAAGAATCTCTCTATGTGAAGGGGATAACCAAAGCAAATCAAGGATAGATATCTGTGCTAGTGTCTTTTGCAAATGTTAGACAAGATCATAACTAAGGGTGGCTGAAGGAACCACTTGTTTGGAAGGCAAAGCTTGCTTGGGATCTTGCACAGTTTTAAGGAAAATCTTGGCTTGCCCCCTAGTAATAGCATTCAGTGTCTCACTTCAGGAAGATGAACTACCATGTGTTTGCAAGACCAACTTTGGCTTACCATGATTGGCTTTATTATCCTCTTGAGACCTCATCATTAAAACACTCTCAACGGGCTCTACCATGTTGATCATAGGCGTATTAGAAGGATACATGTAATTGATCTTAGCATCATGATTCTTTTTATGTGCTTGAGAGGTTTCCCCCTTATCATGCTTAGGTAGAGGATCTTTGAAAGCTGTGTGATCAAAATTTTTAGTTAAGCCATTAGTGGAGATTGTGCCATTCTCAATAAGATCCTGAATATCATCCTTAAGCTTAAAACAATTGTCTGTCAGATGTCCCTTGTTTCTATGATAATGACAATAAGAATCCTCTTGCCACCAATCAGGCCTATTTATCGGATCCCAGTTACCAGGTTTATCAGGAAGTGTGAGATATCCATTATCAACCAAAGTCTTAAGGATCACATCATAAGGTTCTGCCAACTTGGTATAGACTCGCATTCGAAATGACTTCTTAGGCTTATCTGCATATTGAGGTTTAGGAGCACTGTGAGCATTGGTAGCTTCTTGTTGTTTTGCTGCATAGATAGCATTGGAGAGATTGAAAGTAGGCTCTTTAGCTTTAGGAACGTCAACAACCCCATCATTAACAACATACTTGTTTTTATTCCAAGGTTTGTTCTTGTCTTTGCCATTGCCTTTAGCATCTTTATTAATAACAATATCCCCTTTTCTTATAGCTACATCCTCAATTTGATATGCACTTTCAACCATGTCGTTGAAAGAAGAGAAAATTTGTTTCCTTAAATCATAATATAGCTCAGGCACAAGAGTGTTGACGAAAATGTCAATCTTTTCTCTCTCGGGTAACTGATGAGGATACCTAGAATACAATGACCTCCAATGTTGTAAGTAAGTTGCAAATGGCTCACCTTGATGTTGTCTTAGATTACCAAGATCTATCACGGTGATAGGTTGTTGGATGTTGTAAGAATAATGTTGGGTAAATCTTTGAGCCAACTCATCAAAAGTCTTAAGAGGTGGTGTCAATTTCACAAACCATTCCAAAGCTTGGCCTCTTAAACTTTGAGGGAATAATCATAGAAGAAATGTGTCTTCATGAAGAAAGTCCATGCTAAGAGCGTAAAAGTGACACACATGGTCATGGGGATCACCATTTCCATCATACTTGTCATATTTGGGAACCTCAATATCCCTAGGAAACGGGACCATGTATAGACTCCTATCAAAGGGAAGAGCACAAATTGATTCTACAAAAGAGACCTTTGGAGGCTCTCTATCTATTGCCATTTGGGTAAGGCGTTGATTTGTTTGACGCAGTTCTTCCTGAAGGACTTCCAATTCAATTGGTACTCTTTGTTGGACAATTTGTCTAACATCATAGCTGAGAGGAAGCTTGTATCCTCTAGAAGTCATATATTGAAAATATTGATCGCCATTACGCTCTAAAAGCTTATGCATCATTCGTTGGGAGACCACATCTTGTTCAAATCTCATAAGATCCTCACTAGAAATCTCATCATTAGCCTCTGCCTCATGTTGAGAGGGAGGAGGTCTAGGAGGTGAAGAAGGCATACCAAAAGTGGGTCTTGGAGGAGATCTTGGTGGCATGTTGTTGCCATTGTTGCCATTGATAAAAAGAGATCTATGCTCATGATTACTAGTCTCAGGTTGCTCATGAAATGTCCCTTTATAAGCCATGCACCTAGCAGCATCCATCCTTTGTTGATTTTGTTCTTTGTCTAAGGGCACTTGGTTATCCTTATGCTCAAAGTGTTCGTGCAAGCGTTGAAATTTTTCTTGTTCAGTCAAAGTGAGTGAGACATTGTCTATGTTTTTGGGGGCCTTGAATGCGAAAAAGAGGAAACCTCCTTTGTACCACGGGGTAGCCTTAGAATCCTCAGATTGGTTAGAACTAGAACTGTTGTTGCTAATGGGCGCTTGTGAGCATCTAGTTGGAGAAGGTAACTGTGTATAATTGAACGGAGGATGATTCTCCTACTCAAATTGAGACCGAGTTGTAACCGGCATGAAAAGAGATGTTGGTTGACTAATAGAATGAGACAAAGTTTCTCAGATTTGAGATAAGGAAAGTTAATAAAGATCACTTGTCAAAGTAGAACATTAGAGAGAGATGGCTCATCAAAAGTGCTCAAGCACTTACAGCAATCAATTGACTAAAGCCGAGCAGCGAGCAAGAAGCTCAATAAGCAAGTAGCTAGAGAGGTAACCGTGATGTGACAATTGATCAAGAGTAGCATTCGTTAAGTTCAAATCCAATAGTTTTAGCTCATTTTTTTTAGTCTAGAACAAGTCTAAGCATGCAGATAATAGTCCAACTTCAGGTAAGAACAGAAAAAGACACTCTACGACAGGTTAAAATGCAAGTTTAGCAGCTCCGAATTGCAATAGCAACAAGACAACAAAAAGGTTCTTGGTGACACTTTCCAGGCAGACAAGGTGACAGTTTATAGCGAGGTGACACTTTGCCCTAAGCCAAGCGATAGTTTCTAGTAAGGTCGGGTGACACTGTTGCAGATTCGTACGACTCTATGACCAATGAACATAAAAATCTTAGTTTTGAAGCGTTTTAAAAGATCAAGTAAGTATATCAACAAATTTTTATCATGGATCAAGCACATAAGACAGAAATCAAGGAGTTCAAGCAAGCAGTTGTCTTCAAATAATGAGCAAGGGGCAAAGCAACCTTGCACATGAACAAGAACAGTGACTTAGTATTTCTACTCCTTAAAGATTCTACTTGTGTATGTTCTTGAGAATATTTTAGTAGGCACTTAGAACACAACAACATCCTATCAAGCTGTCTACAGGGATATACATAGCTTTGCTAAAGGGAGTCCTCGATATATGCAAGGTACGTGAGGCCCAAATTCATAGATGAGAAGAATCTAAAATCACACAGCCGGGGGGAGACGGTAACCCAAATCTCCTCCTTCACTTCTCAAAGGTATAAAGTTATTTGAGGCTTAGCCAAGAGTGATATCAAACTCAATTCCCAAGAGAGGTTTCTTTCGATTCACCTCCCACTATTTATACTCCACCGAAACACAGGAGTTAAGGTCATCCCTTGAGGTGGTGTGTCCCCAAGTAGGCCTTCTAGAAATAAAAAGTAAGTAATTCACTATCAAAAGTATTTAAAGCACTAAAGGTGTAACACTTAACTCTTCAAGTTAATGTGAAGTGAGTCCAAAAGTGGAACATTTAACTCTTCAAGTGAATGTGAAGTGAGTCCAAAAGTGGAACATTTAACTCTTCAAATGAATGTGAAGTGAGTCCACAAGGTGGAACATTTAACTCCTCACACATACTCAAAGTGAGTCCAAAAGTGGAACATTTAACTCCTCACACAAACTCAAAGTGAGTCCAAAAGTGGAACATTTAACTCCTCACACAAACTCAAAGTGAGTCCACACCTTAGAAAACTAATGAGATCAAGAAAGAATAAAAGGGAGAACTTTGTGGAACACTTAACGCTCTTTTCAAGTAGACCTCTCCCCTATGTATGAATGTTGACCTTGCATCCAAAGGGCAGTAATGAGGGGATATTAGAAATAAGCGAGTCCAACACCCAATTTAGCTAACAAGATCAATCAAAAGTACTCCAAAGTTGCTTATCAATACTACTCACAAATGACAAAGGGTTGACTCAATGGAATATTTAACTTTCCAAGCAAACATAGAGCGAGTCCACAAAGTGGTGCATTTAACTCCCTATATAAACAAGGAATGAATCCATGCCCTTAATCACTCAATGAGATATTTGATATTGGAACCAAGAATTACTTAAGGTTTAAACACAAGCATTCACTTACACAAACTTGTAAAAACAAATCTATGTTCTCTCATTTCCCATTAAGAGCATCAATTGAAATGTGTTCTATGAAAGCATATAAACACTCAAGCCAAACACATGAGAGGTTCAATTTTAATCCCAACATCCAAATGTTGTAGAGATGGAACAAAGTACCTCAAGCAATTTTAAGTATTTTCCATGAAAGCAAGAGCACCTTCAAAACAACTTGTTAGACCAACAAGGGTTAGGAATATCCAAAATCTAACAATGGTTAGCACATAAAAAATTAGATAATCTGCAAAAAATAACTAATCAAATGAAAAAATCTGAAAATGAAACCATCATGGTTGGATTAGGCAAAAAAAGACCTTTCCAACGATATATCACACTTTGATTTTCGATACCATTTGCAAAAAAATTTCAAAAATGGGCACCCATTTTCCAGAGTGGCACGGATTTGAAAACGCTAAATTTTTTAGAAAATGCTTGTGTTTAAACCCAAAACTTGCAAGATAGATAAAATAACTCAAAAATAGCTCACTGCCAAGTACAGGTGATAGTTACAGACACCAGAATTATCATGCGATACTTCTCAGTATACTGGGGCGATAATATTAGTCTATGCAATACTTCGCTCAACACCAAGCGATACTTCGCCCGAGACCAGGCAATATTCTCTGCAATAGCTAGGTGATACTTCTGATAGGTGAAGTATCACATGCGCATACAGAGAACTATCGCGTGATACTTCTGGAAAGTATCGTACGATAGTCTGAGACAGAAAAATAGAGACCAAAAATTAAGCTAAAAACTTGCCGAAAAATTGACAGAAAATGACAAAAATGCAGAAAAAGAAGGGACAAAGCTAGTCTACTCTGCCCCACGATGGGCGCCAAAAAATGTGTGCTATAATTGTGTCACACTTCTATGAATCATTACATTCAAAAACACTCAAGAATGAGGTCTCAAAAATCGATCCATAGCTCCCTAGGCATGGAGTGCAAGGGTTTTAAGAATGCTCTCAGCTAGAGCTATTTAGCCTATAACCTTGCTAGTAAACCATGCAATGGGAGATTCAATGAAGACAAGGGAAAGAATGCCAATATCCCTAAGAATCAAGAATGAAAATGCAATGCAATGCTATGCTAGAAATGGAAATGCAAGCTAAGCTATGAAAATGAAAGATGCAAGTATTACAAAGCCTCCTAGTTAAACTAGATGAATTAATCTAAAGCATAAAGGAAACTAAGCTAAGTGTGAAGCTATGAATGTCATGACAATGGAAGAAATGAAACTATGATAACATGTAGATGCAAAAAGCCAAGAATGCTCCAAATCTCCAAAAGCTCCAAAGTGACCTAGAAAACCTGCAGCATAACATTAGCATAAAAACCTAAGATATGAAAATGAAGAAGAAAGCTCTCCTTTTATAAGAAATGAAAAAGGAATGGACCATGGAGATTAAGAGGTAAAAGATTTAATCAAGGGTGGAGCTTGAAAGAGGAGCAATTCATGTGCACAAGTATCCTTCAATGAGAAAATAGGAGTTGACTTTTGTGTCCGTATAAGACAAAAAGTGTTTTTCTTCTTTTTATAAAATAAGAATAATGCTTTATTTGTGCAACTTAGGATAAGAGGAAAAGGGGGGGCATTTTATTTATTAAAAGGGGAGGAAATATTCTTTTTAATAAATAAAAACTTAGGATAAAATGGTCAGCCCGTAGAAAATAATTGAATAAATGATAGAGCTAGGATTTGATCAAGAACAAGCAATTTAAGATTTTAGCAAATAATGCTAGCAAGGGGCTGATAGTCTAGGTGACCATTTTTAGGTGTATACAGGTAGATCCCTTATGTGTTCTCTGTATGTTTATGTGGTATTTCCCTTGATTTGTCTTCGTCTGGGGGCATCTTGTAGTGGAAATGTAATTAGTGGAGTTGTTTATGTTTCCATTAAAGCCATTGCTCATGTTAAAGTGTTAGCAATGACTTTAACGTGGGGGCATACGCTCTACTCACCTATTGCACACACGCACTTTTCGATACACATATATTATTTTTCAAGGATACTTTTCTCCTTTTTTGGATTAGTGACTAATCCTTAAAGCATGGATTTATATTTTAGGATCTCTTGATCCCTCCAGTTTCAAATTTTTGATCCCTTAAGGTCGAAGGTGTCCTTAAGACTGGATCTCTTTTATTTTTGGCTTTTCTCTTATGGAATAGAATATTCCTAAGGGTGAATTATTGATGGTTTGACTAGTGAGTAGCCACATTCACTAGGTGGTTCAATTGCATCTTTCTAGTTGCATTGTTTCTTTGTGTGGTTTTCAATGGGACATAAGTTCTCATTGGGCGAGATAATCACACCCTCTCTCTCTCTCTCTTTAGAGATGTCTCTCTTATTATGATCTTGGATTTGATGAAGACTTGATTCCCTGGGGGCTTGAGGATCTCTTTGACCCTTTGATTTTAACAAGATTATCTTTTCATTATGATCTCTTTTACCAAGAGTTTGCGTCAAGTCCATACTCTTGCTAAAGTGGGGGCTTAATGTATCATCTTAAAATGGAAGTGCTTCCATGATAAGAGCATTTAGACCTCTGAGTAAGTGTTATAGGGTCATGTCAAGAGCCTTGATTAGGTCTTTTCATGGATCTAGTTGTTTCCCCCTGTTCTACTTCTCTTTCCCCTGTTTCCAGCCTCCTTCTGACAGACTTTCTCTGAGAAACTGGAGACTTTGACTTTCTGGGTCAAGGATGACCTAGACCCTAACCTAGTTCAAGGTCAATCTTGACTTTGACCTAGGGTAGAGTCAACCTCATCCTTGACCCCAAGTCCAAATTTCAATTTTTGGAAGTTTCGGGATGTTAGGTTTCGGAAAGTTTTATTTTCCCGCTTTCGGTTCGGCTGTTTTAGATTTCGGAATGGTAAAATCTTAAATTGCATTTAATTTAGGTCCATTTCTAAGGGTTAAGATTAATTGGGATTTAATTCTCCAATGTCGGCCTTCTCTAGGAGTTTGTACCCTAGATCACTATAAAAGGAAACCTTCCTCTCTCATTTTCACATCTCATCCACAATCAAGAAATTGCATCCGATTTTCATAAGCATTCACAATAAAGTAGCAAGAAAGAAGGATAAGGAAAGAAAGAAAGCATTCATTCATCTTTAAGCCAAGCATTCAAGTAATCATCCATTCAAGCATTCATCAAGGAGATCCATTGTTAGCTATTGAAGGATTCAATCTCTTTGGAGCCCCCTTGAAGATTTCTCCATCCACATTCATCCAAACCTCTTCTTATGCAAAGATACATTCAAGATTGGTGTTGAAGATCTAATGACATTGATTTTAGACATCTTACATACATTTCTACATTCATTTGGAGCATCCCTACTTGTGGATTCAAGGATTCGAATCCTCCACAAGGACTTCAACATAAGCATAGTGAATAGTTCCATTTACTTTGTTTATACATATTAAAATTTCAATTACATTTCAAGGTTGATTCCAAACTAGGGTTTGACCAAGGCATGCCCCCCCATCCAAACAACAAAAACTATTTTTCTTGCAGATATAGGTACAAGATAGCGAATTGAAGTTTAGATCTGGATACCCTTTTCAGCAAACTTCCGAGATTAGCGAACAGAATTTCTGTCAAAGTTGTTTCAGGTCAGGGATGACCTTCAGTGGGGGGTAGGATTGTGCTACAGGGTAAGGTTGTGCCCCGCTATCTGGGTCAAATTTGACCTGGCCTCAAAAGGACAAAATTTTTCTGGGTTTTCTCTGTCTCAGCATTTCTAGTCCGGAGCAGGTTGCATAATTTTCTGAAACTATGCACAGACATTAGAAATCAATATTTTCCATATTTTCCCTATTTTGAGGTTATTATTTTCCTTCTATTCATTTAATATTTTCAAGTACATACTTTCTATAGTAGGTTATAGGATTTCCTCCTTTCTTCATGTTCTCCATTGTTTGATTCATTTGTGCATTGATCACTTCTTTGTGATTAATCCATTTGGATATTTCCTTTTGGGAATTTCGATTAAGGATAGGTCCTATATCCCCCCTTTCATATCATATTATCTTATCTACCACTATTCACTTCCATCCATACCCATAATTATCCTATTCACCTAGCTTGCGCAACTGTGTAAGGGTTTTCCAAACATAGTTGCAAACACTTCAAGCTCCAACTATTGTTCCAGACTCTTCAATGCTCTCTAATATTTGTGAAAATGGTAGATAGTTTGACCATAGAATTAACCTTATAAGAAATTTAGCACAAGTCCCAAAAAAATGCTCATAAAGCTATAAGAAACCAGTGCTGGCTCAAACTGGTAGACATTCTCACAAACATCTCCAAAGTTGGTGCGATCTTATCCAACATCACACTACACAATAACTAAGTTGCCTTCAAGTTCACACAGCTTAACTCATCCATATAGGGGCTTTGTATTTGACTAGTGTTAATCTATCATGCTCCCCCTAATGCATACATTTCCCATCATAAATATGGTGAAGCAATGCACCCTAGCAATGATTCAACAAGACTCTTAGGACTCTTGTGATTGCTTGCATTCTTCTCTTCATCTTTCTTAACCTAAAATTCCATAGATTCATTATGTTTGACCCATTTCTCCTTAAATTTTTCTTTCATCTATGCTATCTCTCTATCTTCTTTATTCAACTCTCTTTCCTTTGCGAGTGGTCTGAAGGACTTCTTGACTGGTCTTGTATGTTTGCAATACTTTGCTACATGCCCATCATTGTTACATTTAAAACATGTCACCTTCTTCTTAGGTTTCAATTAACTATAATCAATTTGCAGTTTGCAATACTTACTAATATGACCAAAGTTATTACATTTGTAACACATAATCTTTCTAGGTTTGGCAATAGGTTTTTCAACTTCCTCAACTATCTTGTTAGTGTCATCCTTACTAGCATTAGAAACACTATCTTGCACAATATCATTTGCTTTACTTGTTTCCTTATCCTCAGTTTGTCTAAGTTCAACATTTTTATTACATTCACCATTTTCCATATTTGCCTTATTTAGGCTTTCCCCTTTTTGCTTCTTAAGGAAATCATCCAAGTGATCATATGTAGGTTTGCTAGATCTCATGTCTAGTTTTCTACATTCTCTTATCTTGTGTTCATACAAGTAGTAATTGAAACAAAAACCAATAAACTTGGGCTTAGGAATACCCTTTTCAATTTTCTTCTTAGATTGATCTTCATGGCTGCAATCCTTGTCATTGTGCTTCCAAGGATGTATCTCAGGCTCAGATTCTAACTTCTTAGGTGGGTTGAGATTCACCTCAACTCTATCTTTCCTCTGATCCGGATTGACATTAAATCATACTCCTTTCTTATCTCCAATAGGCTTCTACATGTCCATTTGCTCATCTAATTTATTTCTACTCTCATGAAGTTTCTCTATGCAACCTTTAGTCTGATCAAGTTCACCAGTAATGGTGATGCAGTATATCTCTATCTTTTCAGACTTTGTCTTTAATGTATTTAGCTCACTTTCCAAAGTTTGCATCTTATCCTTTGTGCTTGATAGTTCATTTTGCAATTTTCCATTTACTTCATTTTCAGCATCAAGTTCTTTCATCAGGTTCAATTTTGTCATCTCCAATTCATCCTTCAAGGAATCTTTTTCATGCTTCAACTTCTCAATCTAATCTTGATTTGATAACTCTTCAGTTTGTTCTTCCATAAGATCATCTCTCAATTTTCTCTCATGTTCAAGTTACTGCTTCAACTTCTAGATAAAGTCATTTTCCTTCCTTAGCTTGTACTCTAGATCCACTCTATCTGCATTAGCAATGCCCACATCTTCCAAGGCCATTTCATAATTCATCTTCAAGTTTTCTAAATCCATCTTGATCTCCCCATAGCTATTAAGATTTTCCTCAAGGGTCTGATGCTCTAATACCAATTGTTAGGGTTTGGTAACACTGAGAGGGGGGGTGAATCAATGTTATAGTACTTTATTGAATTCTTAAACAACAGATAAGGATATAACAGAAAATAAACAACCATGAAACAAAGATAAACAAGAATAACGCATGACACCATATTTGTTTTTTAGGAAACCTTGGCCAAGGGAAACCCCTGGTGGGGATGGTACCCACAAAATTTTGTACTATGAATCTTGAAACCCCATTAGGAGTTCTAGCTCTGTTAGGAGCTTATTAATATAATATAGGTAGATCCCTATTAAGGAATTGGCCATGTTAAGTCTTTTTAAAGGAAAAAAAATCATGTTAGGGGTGTACAATAGGTGCAACAACACTTACAACAAATTTGTTGTCCTGAATACAAAGAGTTAACAAAGTATTCCTCTAACTCCACTTGTTCTCCTTCCTCTTGATCTCTGCTCTTCCTTTTTTATGTCTTCAAAATTTGCATCTAACATCCATCCATTATCATCCTTACATCATCACACACTTTTACAAAAGTGTCTGTATACTTATATCCTATTAGAAGTATAATTACAAAATCTAATCGACATTACTCTAGTTGAACATCATATTAATTCAAGCGCAATTGTATGCTTCATTACCATCCTCAGTCAGCCTCAAATCCAAGATAGCATCCAAAAATAACTCTTCAAACACTCACAAAGTCAGCCTCAATGATCACTAATTTATTATGCTTTGTTTATTATCTTTGCATCCAATCAACTGACCATATCTCTATGATCTGTCAATACTAACACGTGCAACCTTAAACATGTTCTTATTGGTGTCCTTAAAGTATGTCATTAAGATCGCAAGCCTTAATATAACTTTTGTGAAGCTCGCTAAGCTTTTTTGTCAGACTGGATTACTGGAACAATCTATGGACTTAGTTATTTTTCCATTCAACAACTAAATTCAAACATATTCATCACATCCAATATGTGCAACCATAAAACTGATAAGTGTTTCCAACTTTCCATAAATGAAAATGTTCCATATATGTGCATGTGCATACATGTGCATATGTGTGTGCACATGTGTGCATGTGCTAACCACTTTCCAACAATAGGTCCTAGAGCCTCCAATTATGGGTGCTAAATTTTTAGAATATTACAATCAAATAAAATATTATAATAATATTCATTATTATGCATGGTGTATAATGCTCATTTTCTTAACATTCTCCCACTTGTTGTATACATTGCATAAGGATCAATATTAACCACAAAAAGAACAAGGGAGAAACTCCTCCACCAACATGTACCATCATGAATCACAATGATCCATGTGTTCCATCAAGATGCATGCAACAAAAACAAAGTGACCACCATTTCATACATGAATTCTTACACCCTTTTTCATGCCACTGCCACAAGACATAGGAGGCCATCCAAAGAGAAAGCCACACAACCTATCATAAATGAATCATAAGTTATATATAAAATGATACCCCAAAACACAAATACTTGATCCAAAGGTAACTTGTATCATTAGTTGTCAAAACCATAGCTAAAATAACATCTATAAAAAATGCTAACATATTCAAATATCCATACCCAAAAGGTATACAAACCATAACAAGTGAATTCATACCATCAACATATACAACTTTTAACATGAAACCACAAGCCTCAAATGCAATATCTATTAGATACACAACAAGAAGCTCCCATTGCATAGGTAATTTAGGAAATGAACCCACTAATATCATCACATAGAAGTGTAACCATGTAGTATCAAGAACATCACAATAATCTAGACACACAACTCACATAGCTACATACTCTTCCACAATATTTCACCATCCTCCCAAATCATATGAACATGAAACTCATGGAAGAAAATATATAGTGAAAAGAGAAAACATGTGAACCAACAACTTGTAAGAACAACTCTCATGGAAAATCTCCAATTCTCTCCCATGTTTTCTACTACCAACAAATGAATTAGATAAAAGGAACCACTATGTCATCTCCCACATGACACACATGAATACAAATAAGTGATCACAAAGATCCAAGAAATCCCAAATTAGATGAAAGAGAAAGTGAACATCTAGGAAGATAACGAAGACCAAAGAGATAAATATTGTAAATAAAAACATGTATCATGTTCTTATACACACACCTCTAAATGAAAATTGTGTCAAGTATGATCTCCACCATAAAACCTCAAATAAGAATCCATCACAACACCCAAAACACATTCAACCACTTTAGATCACACACACACACAGACACACACACACACACACACACACACACACACACACACACACACACACACATATATATATATCATGTAATCAACATGGATGTAAACCTTTCACAAGAAGATCAAACTCGTACCATTCCTAATCTGAGGAATATTGCCAATAAACCATCTCTTAAACTCAATCATAATGATATCATAATAATAACATAAATGCACAAGGGTATACCCAATACTAAACCATATCTCAAATGAATCCTCCAGAATTATCTCACACCATAGCTCAAGATCTGTATCTATGAAAGATAAGCATAAAACATAATGAAACTAAAAGGAACAATGGGAAATACCTCTCTAGTACAAAAATATCGAGTAGACCAAAAGTGGAGAATATAATGCTCATCAATATTTCCAAGTCTCCAAGACTAATTCAAGAACACTCCTCTTAATTCCATGCTAGGTGAATTCTCCTCAATCTTCCTTTTGAAATCATTAATTGTCCCAACACACACACAAACACACACACACATCTCTAATCACAAGAGAATATCAACATCACCTAAGTTTACAAGTATCCATGAGTACATGTAATTGATCATTCCATGCCAAAATCCAAATAAAACACAACATTATTATGAAGTATCAAGTAAATGATCAATGCACTCAGCACCAAGAAACTAAACCAAGATCAATGTCAAAGCTTCAACCATGGAATTTAGAACATAAACATGATGACATGATCAAACCATCTCCAAAGAGAACATTCTCCACATAAATGTACCAAATAGATATACCATGCAAACTAGTATCAAGAGAAATCCATGTCATAATAGCAACCATGATATCAAATGAAGGCATAAATCTACACCTCAACCAAGGACCCCTTAAGTACTCAAGATGTCAACATCTCCAATCACATGAAGACAACCATCTCCTACTAATGAGACAAAGAATATGAAAGAACCTTCTGTAGAAACATGATCTAAGACATCCTCCAACATCTACAATACTAAAGAAGATCATCCACCATCCAATGGTGAATCCACATCACTACCACCAACACCCACTGAACCATGGTATTGATTCACACAACACATTGTGACAACTATCTTCTACATGAAGATCATCCAATTCTACACACACAACTAATATGTCAGTAACATCAAGTGAAACCAAGATCTCCAAACCAAGAAGATACATACAACCATCAATTAGGAATCAATTCTAAATCACCAAAAACCACCCATCAGGAATCAATTCTACACCACCAATTAGGAATCAATCCTACACCACCAACACATCACTATCATAACCTCCCACTAAAAGTCAATCAAATAATAACCAAGCTACATGATACTAGTCCTAATACAAACTATCCAAGTACCATAAGCATCATTCATCCTCTCATCCCAAAGAAAAACATACCAATGCACAAATGACTACAGACAAGGCCAACTAATGAACTCTACAAAACTAATGAATAAAACCTGGAAGATATAGAGATTCCACATCTGATTTATCCCACTACAATAAAATTGGTGGCCAACCCACATAACTGCATAACTCATAGGCCCAAACATTAAAACATGCAAACTTATCATCACATTAGTAACTTGTTTTAGACACCTAAAAATGACATGTTTCTCTTATGCAACAATTTTCAAAATATTCCTCTTAAATTATTAAATAATCTTTATTATTTATTAATTGTTTCCTACTATATTCTGACTTCAAATTCACAATTTCTTCCTAATCTCATAATTATGTAATTTTAATTAATTATTTAATTATTAAACATCTAATTAATATTCATCAATTATTCTTCTATATAATAATTAAATAATTATCATTATTTAATTATTCCCTATGTCATTATTGTTATCTCTCAAGAACTGTTCCCTATGCTAAGTTGCAGAACTTAGATTTCTGGAGGAACATGGAAACACTCCTAGGAAGTGGGTCACCTAAAACTTGGAGTGAATCTCTAGATAAGACCGACTCCTATCTGGTACTTCACCTAATAGGACCTATTGAAACTAAACTTGTTAGGAAAGGAGAGAAGGAATTATAAACTAGAAATAAATGAACTGAAATGTAAAAAGGTGATGCACCAAAATATATAAGGTTTATACTATTGTATAAAAAATAGTGAAACTCATAAGACAACTTGTTGCAGGATGTAGTTCCTACCCATAGTTTTCTTTTCAATTTATATTGCCAAAATTTTTTAGGCCACTTTTATGTGTGCGTTGATTATTTCAGTGATATTGGGATTATTGATGTATGACTTTTCATTGAATTAATTTATTATGAGCCATTGGATAGTGTGTTATATAATGTGTTTATAGTTAGATGAATATGGTTATTCTCATGTCAGTTTAAATACATATGACGATGTATATGTTATGGTTATTTCATGATGGTGATCTATATGTTAGGATGTCATTCACATTTATAGTTTTACTGACCCCATACTTACATGTGTATGGTTGGCATGTATGTGTTATATTTCCATTTGATGGGTTTGATGTGGTTGAGGGACGGAGTCGTAGTTACTTGCTTCTGAGATCCACATGATCGGCCGATCCTCGCCATTGTCTATTATATATTTAGACATGTATGTACATACTCATATTTTATGCAGGATTTCAGGTACCGGGCATCGATTTCCTTGAATTGCCAAGATGAGCATGCCCTATCGCAATATCTCAATGATAAGAGAGGGGAGATAACATGCAAGTCCAATCCCAACCCAAGCCATTTATTATTATGAATTAGTGGACAAGTATCTATTTGAGTTTCCTGTCTGAATTCATCAAGGTGACATGAATTCATGAACCCTTCCCTTCAGTATGATTTTTGTATTTTTGGATTTAGTTAGTTCTTTCTCATATTGACATGTCATGTCGTTGATGTGATTTTGTGTTATTATGGTTAAGTAATTTATAGGTTTGATTATGTGATTAAATAATTAAATCTTATTAAATATTGTAAGATTGGATATGAGGGTATTTAATTAGTGAGAATTAATTAAATACATTTGTTTAAATTAAAAAGTCTAATTGTGGAAATAAAAGATTAAATTAATTATTAAATATAAAATTGAAATTAACAAAAAAAAGAAGCATAATTAATGAATTGATATTTAATTATCAATTTCATAATTATTAATATGTTAAAAATATTAATTATTAATATGCAATTTAAGTTGCACATTGATATTAATAAAATTGAATTAGGAATTTAAGTTAAAGTCGAGTTAGGAATTGATAATCGAAAAGTGCCTATTTTATTATTAGAGTTATAATTAATCATGCAAAAGATTTTGATAAAAATAATGTTGGAGTTGAGTTCTTATTTCGGTAATTTCAAGTTAAGTAATTATTTTATTATTTTCAAGTGGAGTTCGTCTTGTTTTTGGAGTTTCATGTTTTGAAAACCTAGCTTGTTAGGTTTTATATATTAGGGGGTTTTGGGTTATATTTCATTACTTCTATCAAGTTTTGGAAAATGGTTTTTTGGGTGCTTGAAGTTAAAGAATTGTTTTCAAAGCTAGATTGTGGAGTTTTCAATTTGGCTTCTTTTGTTGTTTAGATCAATTGATGAATTTTAGGTAGGGTTTGGAAACTCATGTTAATCTTCCTTCAAAAATATTATCTATGTTGCATTTGGAATGATTGTTGAGATTCTAATTTTGTTATTGCTTGATTTCTCATTATTTTGGTTTAATTTGGTTATTAAAACTTTGTGGGAAAATTTCTCTATAAACCCAGATCGAGAATAATTTATGATTAAAATTCAAGGAAATTATGCATGTTAAAACCCTAGGTTGTTCTTCACAAAAATCTACAAACTTTTGTTTTAGAAAATATATATTATTAATTTTGATTTGAGAGCAATTGTGTATTTCTCAATTATTAAAAGAAGAAGAAGAAGAAGAAGAAGAAAGTATGTTGCCTCGTCTCAGAAATTTCCTATTAGTAAATATTTAAAAAATATATATATTATAAGGGAGGGGGCAGGATTACCCCAACCCCCTGTCCCGCAAGCCCACGGGAGTCGCTGGCTTCACTGTGAGTGCCACAGGCATCACCGTGGTGAGACTGCGAGGCAGAGCTGCGGTGAGTGGGGGGCTTTGACCCCTCCACATTGGTTGTTTTCTTTTATATATATATATATACACACACACACACACACACACATATATATATATATATATATATACATATATATATATACATACATATATATACATATATATACATATATATATACATATATATACATATATATATATATACATATACCAAACCTTGTTCTATTGAGACTCATGGTTTTATGAACACCTTGAGGGTGCTTATTTGATGTTGGTACCTTGTCTATATGAGAGGATTACTGATACTACATAGAGTCACTAGGGTGTTGAAGTCTTGAGAGACTGCTAGGATAACTCTAGAGTTGACTTATGTGATGACACTTCCCCATATGCATCTTAGGTTTCCTACATGTGTTGGTTGCCTATGGTTGAGTATGTATTAACTTTTCCATTTTGTTGTAGCTTTTGAGATAGAGAGATTTTAGGATCCCTTTCTTGGTCTGTAATGTGGTTGATTTTGGTGTTTGATATTCAAGCAGGGTCTTTTGTTATCTCCTCAACATGGTGGTGTGTGATCAAAAGTGTGACACACTTCTACGAACCATTACACTTGAGAGAACCCATGGAAGAGGAAATCTCAAGAAGTGGCTCATAGCTGTTAGAGTAGTCTTATGTTAGCTAATAATTAAATCATTTAATTATTAGTTTATCATACTCTAGGCTTAAGTTTCACTTAGGCGCTTTATAATTCTTTAGGGTTTTAGCCTTTAGGGTTTCGTGTTTCCTTTTATAAGGATTCACTTCTTTCATTTCATTAAGGAGATTGTATTATTTTTCATCATGGTTAATAGAAGATTATTTTCTTGCAACATGGTTTTGCAGTCTCTGGCCTTTTGGCCGCCATAGCTTTCTGTCTTTTTGCTTCTTCTTTGTGACAGTCTTGCATGCAGGTGTTCTTGGGATGATTTGCGTTTGTCAAATCTAACATGGTATCAGAGCTCTCCTGTTGTTCGCTGTTCGAGTTTTATTGAAGCACAGAGGGTTTCAGAAGTTTTTTTGTGGATCTGGGGGGAGCCGAAATTTGGCTCACCTTGGGCAAAAACGGACACCACCATTGTGTCCGGAAGGCCCAAGAACCCCTAAATCCATATAAAACTTGTCTATTTTGGACACAGTGGCATCTGAGGCAAAAAATTTTTGCATACTAGGGCCATACGGCCCTGGCACGCACTCCGAGGCAGGTACACGGCGATTTTTTTTTTAAAAAAAAATATATTTTGGGGCCACCGCCCAGCGGCCACCCCCGCGCCGCCCAGCAGCAACCGCAGCCGCGGCCACCGCCCGCGTGGCCACCGCAGCCGCGGCCCCCGCCACTACAGCAGCCACGGCCCCCGCCACCGCGCCACCCGCGGCCCGCCCAGCTGCCGCCCACCCCGGCTCCGCCACTGCTCCGCCGCCCTCTGCGGCCTCCGCCGCCCTCGGCCCCGCCGCCCGCGCCCTCCGCTCCGCCGGCAGCAGCGCCGCCTCCCAGCCGCCGCTCCGCTGGCCCCCGCCGCCGGTGGCGGCCCGTTTCAGCCCCCGCGGGCTCATTTCCCAGCAGCGCGGTCATATGACCGACCAGGGGCTGCGGCCCAGCCCCCGGAGCGCGCCATGCGCCCGGGGGCCTATTTTTTTTAGCCCCTGGGGCTCTTTTTTGGCCTTTTTGGGGGTACCTGGGCCTTTTTCGCTCTACAGGGAGCATACGGGGGCCTTTTTCTGACTTCTTTATATCGTCGGAAAGCTCTTTCCGAGCTCTTTTCGATGATGGAGGTTAGGGTTTTTGGTTCCACCGTTTCAATAGTGTTTTTTTCTGTTGAAGTCTGATGTCTTTTTTTGCCTTCCGGGAGTCATATCTGGCTCATCCGGACTCCTTTTTTGGCAAACGAGATATCGTCGGAAAGCTGATTCTGTGTACTATTCAGTGGCAGAGGTATTTCTTCCAGATTTTGCTCCAGGTTTTCACTCCTCCGAGTTATGCAGTTTATGCCCTCTGGTGGTGTGCTTGGTTCTACAGGTCCGGGGATCTCTTCTTCTGGTTTCTTAGTGCACTCTTCTTTCTGACTTCTGAGCTTGCATGCTCTTTCTGATGTATCTTTGTTCTGTAAACGCACTGAGATAAAGTGCCCTCTTCTGCATTTCTGGGATTTTTTTCACCTGGTTCAGTTTTAGTATTCGCACTCAGTTATAAAGTGCCATGGGGGGATTCTGATGCATTTGCCACTATAGGTGCATCCACTCTTGTCAAGTGAGCGTACCTTCCACGACATTAGCCCATGTAGACTGTGTCTATGACACCGCCCTTTATCCTGTGTGTGTGCTTCTGTTGCCCTGTTGGTGTTCCTGGTTCTTCTTCTGCAGCTGTTTCTGGTACTGCATTTCAGTGTTCCTGTCACCTCTCCCAGTTCATCATTATGGGGGGGTTCACCTGTTGGTTCTATTGCTTCCTAGTTTGATTGATCAGCTCTTCAGACACTTGTCTTCTCTACCTGGTCATGCACTTCAGTGGGGGTTCCAGCAGTATCTTCTGATAGAGTTTTCAGACATGCTTCAGAGGAGTTTCTTGCTCTCTTCTTGTTCCTTTCTCTGGGACATCTTTTGCTTTATGTTTGGGTACCTGATCAGGCCTAGTTGCCGGGACCCATCTTTCCTGCTTTCTGCAGTAGTTTAGCTTTTTTTGCTTCTCCCTAAGTTACACTTAAGGGGGGGTGTTAGAGTAGTCTTATGTTAGCTAATAATTAAATCATTTAATTATTAGTTTATCATACTCTAGGCTTAAGTTTCACTTAGGCGCTTTATAATTCTTTAGGGTTTTAGCCTTTAGGGTTTCGTGTTTCCTTTTATAAGGATTCACTTCTTTCATTTCATTAAGGAGATTGTATTATTTTTCATCATGGTTAATAGAAGATTATTTTCTTGCAACATGGTTTTGCAGTCTCTGGCCTTTTGGCCGCCATAGCTTTCTGTCTTTTTGCTTCTTCTTTGTGACAGTCTTGCACGCAGGTGTTCTTGGGATGATTTGCGTTTGTCAAATCTAACAATAGCTTCCTAGTTGAAGTGAGTTTAATCCTTCTTATGATGCTCATCAAGTTGGCATAGAGGATTAGTGACTTGACTAATCCAAAATGGAAGATTCAAAGCTAAGAATGGAGCTAAGATGCAAGATTAACAAGCTAATATGAGAGATTAAGCTAAGAATGTATGCAAGCAGCTAGTATTCTAGAATGAAGATGCAAGAGCTATTCTATGAAATAATGCAAGAAATGAAATTAGATTAACAATACAAGATTAAGCTAGAAATGAAGTTAAGCTAATAAATGGGAGAAAATAATAATTTATATGACAAGATTATTCTAAGAATGCAAGAAAGCTTAGAAATTAAGAATGCGAGATGCAAAATTGTAATATGGTCTAGATGCAACATAACAAGATTGCAAGATTAGGGCCTAGAATGCCAAAAAGTGGACCCTTGAGCTAAGGAAGAGCTTCCTTTTAAAGGAATTGCCTCAAGAATGAAGGGTGGATATTAAGAGGCAAAAGAATGAGTGGATGAGATGAAGAGTCAAAAGGAGATGCAAGGTTAGGTAGAGATGAGTGGTGAGGATTAAGGGGAAAAAGGGAAATGTTGGGTAGAATAAGACAAAATAGAAATTTTGAAAGCACAAATCCCTTTTAATTCCTAATTAATCAAGATTAAGTATGTTCACGCTTGTGAATGTGTTCTTTTAATAAAAGTGTAGAAAATTTATATTAAAAGTAAGGTTATAGAAATTAAATAAATATGCAAGCTCTAAAAATTAGACCATAGTATAAGGTTGATATAAGATTTTTTATTTAATTATGTAAAGGGGATTTTTAAGGGTTACTTTGCACAAATATTCCTTTGAGATTTAGGATATAATTTGAGGCGATTTGATCAAAAGGGGGCTTCAAGCTCTACTAGACCAATTTTAGGTGATTACATTTGCCCCTCTTTGACTAATGTGTGAGTGATCTAAGAACACATTGAGTCAAAGAATGATGATGTCAAGGTAGCTGATAGAGATCTGACTCTGAACTTGATTGAATGAAGACCAATAAGAAAGATGAGAGTATCTAGCCTGATATGAAGTGATGAGACTGAATATCTATCCAAGAAGATTGAGATAGATAATCATCTGAGAGACAATGCCGGATTGATATGGGTCCTGATGAACTTGATATGTCCCAAGAGATCGAAAAGATGTTTGTCTGCGTGAACTGATATGAAGCGATGAGAACACTCTTTCAGAAAGGATATGTGGAGAATCTCAACTTGATATAAAGCGATGAAGTTGAGATTCCTTGAGCGATGATGTTTAGTTCTGATTAACTTACTTGATTTAAGATTTAGTTCAATTGCTAGATTTACATATTAGGAGATTTGATTGATAAAAAGATTTTCTATATTGTCACACCCCCTCGAGATTGAAATGGAAATAAGGAAATAAGGTGGAAGCAAGCATAAAATGATAGCATCAGCGGTCAACTACGTTAGAAGATTTTTAATTTTAATTTTTGATCCTGAAAAAATAGGATAAAAAATAAGGATTTGCAATTGAATGCCTTGGTAGAGAGGAAGGAAGAATGAAAAGAAAGCATAGCTTAAGGGAACCATAAATGCAAAGATAAATGCAGCCCTAGAATGAAATGCAACCTAAGACACAAGAGTAGTCAATTCAGTGATCTTGTAGCCATTAGTTTTCATCATTTGAGTGTTTGGAACATTGGAGGTCAGTACAACCTTCATCGGTGCGAGAGAAATCATGAAAATATGAAAATGACCTTATCAGATAAGATGTAGGAAACACATGTAAGCATAAAGACACATGAGTTGAGATGACCTGAACATGGTTTCCAAGTTGATGTTGTAAGATAACACCCATATCATAGCACAAGCTGCCAAGATAACCAGGAGTGTTGTCGTACATGCTATACACAAGTAGAAGACAAGGAGATAATTCCAACCTCAAAGTGTCAAATAAAGAGGGTTGAGGTATGTGCAACATTCTAATCATGATGGAGGCTCTTACCACAAACACCCAATTTATTAAACAACTTAGGATCATTAAAATCATACCACAAGAATAAATCAAAGAAAAGATGGTATGCCTCTAGTCGTGATTCTCTAGTCAAGTAGACATTGTCGAATGACCTTAGAAGACATAGCAAGTGAAAATCAATGATAACATACAACACACAAGAAAATAGTTCAGCATATCTCAGTCATCTTCATTTTTCTAGGATGTAAGTTAGTGTTGGGTGTTAAGGAAACAACTTTGTGCTAGTGTCAAAGTGCAAGTGTGTAGTGGATAGTTCAAGATATAATATGTGTTAAGAAACACAGTGATGTATGGGTTGGTAGTGTTAAGAAATACTAAAGGATTAGGGTGTTGAGAAACACCAAATAGTGTTAGCAATAAAAGTTTCCATCAAAAAGGACTGATATATTGACTCAACTTAAGCTCAAAAGATCGATCAAGTGATAAAGCGCTAACAGCTCAGATAGGCATACAATTTCCCCCAGACAACATACAAGAACCAAGGACAAGACTAAGACAATTAGTTCCAACCCAAGATGACACAAGGAAATGGAGAGCGAGATGGATGCAGGGAGACAAGAGCTTAGCCACATGTTGATAGATGGAGCACTGATTACAAGTGATGCCTATTTGCTAGGTTTTCACCACTTGGAGATTATTTTATTTTTTCTACCAAGGTGCCAGTTTCCAAGTTTTCACCAAGGCACAATTTTCTTTTTTTTTTTTTGTCTTTTTTTGTTATTTTTCATTGTAAGAATTTACAAATAGAAAATATTGAACCAAGGATCTAGAGGTTAAAGAAAAGCACAAGAGAGATGATATGAATACAATGATTGATATTGAATTGATCCAATGAATTCACCTTGTTACATGATTGCATAATAGGCCTCCTTACATAGGAAAGGCGATAAGAGAGAATGAAAAGGAGTTGATAAGCTATCACCTATGCTAGGTGTAATCACATCTCAACCAAATGTGGATCATCCTCCATTATGCAATGAAGTATGTGTAATGGGATTAGGATGATAATGTGATAAGAGCACTAAAGGTTGATCTCACACCAAAAGTGGAATTTATCCTACACAGTGTGCTTAATTGAGGTGCAAAATCCTAGGTGTCTCAATCGCAAACTACTATGCAATGCATTAACCTAAGTAAAATTAAGTAAAGTGTAATTAGGAATATTTAATTATACAAACACCCCCCTTTAAGTGCAACTTAGGGGAATGCACTTAAACTCACAATGCAAGATGGGTCCCGACTACTAGGCCATGTTAGGTACCCATGTACAATATGTAAAACATGAATGCAATAACTCTCATAAAGCAAAGAAAGAGGGAAAACCTCATGGGAAAAACCCTCCTCCAAAAAGAGAGAAGAAAACAAGATACATGGATGGATGGATTGCTCAAGACCCCCCAAGAAATACATACATCATGTATATACAAAGAATTATCCCCCCATAAGAAGGATAGTTGGAGACATGATATCCCCCCCATAATGTAGAATCTCCCATGTTGATGAAGAGTACTTGCAAACAATAGATCAACCAATGATTACAAGAAACATGTCTCCCCTTAGGAAGAAATAGATACATCAAATGATGAAGAAGCCAATCCTTGTGCAAATGGAAGGAGGAAGAAGATGAAGGTCTCCATGCATGAATCTCTGAAGACTGAACAGGTCTCTCCAAGCTGAAAGAATCTATCACCTCATGTGAAAATTCAAGTGAAGAAGGAGAAGAATCAAGAACACCAATCTCCAAAGAAGGTGAAGAAGTATCCCCAACTATGATGCTATCATTAAAGGAAAGAGAAACCCCTCATGTATGTCTTCCAAATCTGTATCATAAGAATCAAAAAATGCCGAAGAGGCATCCAAGTAGTCATCACATTCTGCAATATCTAAAACACTATGATCATCCTACTGAATAGTAGAGCCCATGTCTGAAGAAGCAGGAGGTGGAGGAGTAGGAAGCTCGACACTTGTCTCAACAACAAAATGATTCAAGTGCCCAAAGTTATCCTCATAATTATCCCTTGGAAAAGAGATGTGTACATCATGAATATCATCATCAACAACAATAATAACATGTGAAAAAGAATACAAGCATGATGTATGATCAACAAATCCCATAGTTATGACATCTCTAGTCTCCATGTCCCTAATGTAGACAAAATCAGGAGTGAACTCAACAATTTTACCTTGTGCCCCATGTGTAATTTAGTAAATAGAAAGGAGAAGGATGGTACACAAAGAACATCATTAAATGTCCCCTCTCCCATAGGAATAGAACCTTTCCCACAAACTCTCATGAATGTGTACCAAACGAAGGACAACAAGCTTCTACCCTATAAGGAATTGGTGGACAGATTGAAAGAGCACTTCCTAAGTCTACAGTTCACGTAGATACCAAGGCTTCAAAATAAAAATGTTGACACAATAGAAACCATTGGATCCTTATTGAAAATCCATCATGACTCATTGCAATATGAATTCTTAGTTGAGCAGCTACACACGCCTGCTTATGAGAACACCGATTCAGAAATGGTGTGCATCTTGGTTGGTCCCCAATCCCCATGGTACCATGACATTCATGCATATCTTTAAAATGGTATCATATCTCCCCATCTCACAAACACCCAACACCAAAACCTTATTCACAAAGCTTCCCACTACACTCTTATAGCCAACACCCTTTATCGTCGAGGATATCATAATATCCTCTCTAGGTGTTTAGATTTGAACAAGGCTATCCTAGCTTTACAAGAGGTACACACTGGAATTTGTGGTGCCCACACAAGTGGTATGGTTCTAGCAAAGAAGTTGCTTAGAGTTGGGTATTGCTGGCCACAGCCTATGAATTTGTCAAGAAATGTCTACCATGTCAGCAACATGCCAATCTGATCCATGCTCAAGCTCAAGACTTGCAGCCCATTGTGCCACCATGACCCTTTTCATGTTGGGGCTTTGACCTCATTGGGTTAATCACTCCTCTTTCCTCAAATGGACACAAATATATCATAACAACCACATACTACCTTACAAAGTGGGTTGAAGAAATTCTGCTTGTCCTCACTACTAGCATTCAAATATCCAAGTTCATCCTATACCATATCATTTTCCGCTTCGACATCCCATCCACCATCTTCATATATCATGGCACACCTTTTGAAAACCAGCATGTGGATGATCTATGTGCTAGAATCTGCATCTACCATCACTTCTCCAGCCCATACTTCACTCAAGGAAATGGCCAAGCTGAGGCAACCAATAAAACCATCCTCAAAATCCTCAAGAAGGTTGTCAATGATTATGGTCATGACTGGCACCTCCAAATAAATCTCACCCTCTAGGCCTATCGTACTTCTTATCGCACTCCCATAGGAACCACCCCATACCCCCTTGTATATGGTTTTGAAGTCATCTTACCCATTGAGGTTGAGCTCCCATCATTGCGTGTCTCCATGAAGAACTACACCATAGATGAAGATTACCGTGTGGCCTATCTCACATAGTTGGATCTATTAGATGAAAAGAGGCAGCAAGCATATGATCACCTGGTTGCATACTAGAATTGACTCAAAAGGAGCCATAACAAGAAGGTCCATCTAAGAAAATTTCAAGTGGGTGACATGGTCCTCAAAGAAAATCAGAAAGTGCAAGCACATCGGGAGAAAAAGGGCAAGTTTGAACCTACTTGGTTGGGTCCTTATGTTGTCACAACATGCTTTGGCTCCAAAGCCTATTAGCTACCAACACCAGAAGGTGAGACCTTGAATGATCCTATCAACATCATACATCTGAAGAGGTTCTATGCCTGAACCATAAAAATTGGACAATCCAGAAAAATCCAAAAAAGCAAAAAAAAAAAAAGTAAAGAAAAATAATCGTCCAATGGTGAAAACTTGGCAATTCAAGCACCTTGGACAAGTATGTTGGTGAAAACCTAGAAAAAGGTGCCATACATAGTGGACCAGGTCATCATCTATCAAACTCCCACCCCCTATCCCAAATCCCCTTTATCCAATCCCAGTCCTCTTTATCCAATCGACATCCCCACCACCAACCCATCACTCCCAAGGTGTTCTATCCTTGAGCCTATCCAATGCAGCAATCCGATCCTATCCCAAATCCTATACATGTCCTATATATATCCTATATAGCGAGATCTTCCTATCCCAATCCCTAAGCTTATGTAAGTATCTGTTGTACATATCTCCCCATTCATTGTACATATTGTCACATCTTGTTGTACATATCCCTATCAGTCCTACCACAACATTTGATCAAATAACTTGTCCCACCCATCCTTGTACTTCAGCAACATCTTTTGTTGACTATCCTTGATCACGTGATTTATCCTTGACTCATCATTTTCTAGCGAACAACACCACAACATTCTCCTCATCCACCGAGTCCTTGAGGATGTATCCTTCCTCATGTTCTGACCTAATCTTCCCCCCATCAATCAAATCAATCCTTCTCCTTGGCAAAGCGCATTTTATGGATTTATCACTTTGGTCTTGAATTTTTTCCTTTGGATCTTGTTTATCTTTTATGACTTCTTGTTGTTCCTCTCCTCACGGTCGCCATGATCTTTTATATCATGGTGCACTGCGAATGAGGGCAATCTGGGGTAAGGTCTTTTGATCTTTTGCTTCTACCTATGAGTCATTCGGACATAAACCTTGCATGTTTCACATGTGATCTTCTGGGTTACATGGTACACTTGGGAAATGTCATTTGTTTGTGGTTTCTCCAATATCATTTCTACCATGTCTCCTTTTGGGTTCATGTGTGATGTTGGGGTAACCCTTACATGTCTTTTTGATACAGTCTTATGCAACACTGGTGACAGGGCCTTGTGTTCCCAGTAACGTTGGCAAGTCTCTACTATTGCTATATCAAACTAGGTTGTGCTCTCCACATTTACACATGGAGCTCCCCCAATCCCCCTCATCCTGCATCATATAGATTAATCTTACATTTTTTCATCCTTCATATAGCTTCATCCTTTATCCTGAATTTCACCTCATCTTGCATTCATCCATCTTTGTTTTAGGAAGGATGTTTTTTTATTCCCCCCTTCTTGTCTTTCTTCATCCTTTCCCTTCCTTTCTGTGTTCTTTTCCAGAAAATTCTCCAAAGTTTCCTCTTTGTATTATCTTCTCGAGGGGGCACAACACCTTATCTTATATTCTAGCCTATTACATCTTATTTTCTTGTCTTTGACGCCACGCCACTTGTGACATCGCATCAAAGAGGGGAAAAATGTAGACACCTAAAACCCCTTTGCTAAATAAAAATATTTTATTTTGTAAAAATCCCTAATGACATCATCATTTATTAATTAATTAATTAGTTTTTATGCCATTATCCTCTCCTATTTTAATTAAAAACATTTAATTAAAGAATCCCTCCCAAAAGTATTTAAATCAAATTTGAATGATTTCCCCTCCAATTTATTAATCATTTGATAAATTGAGTCTCAAAAACCCTTTAAATAAATAAATTATTTATTTAAACCCTAAAACCCTAGAAACTTCTAGAAAACCCTAAACCTATCTATATCCTTTCCTAATCCCATCCTAAACCTACTTAGAGGGTGATTCCTAACCCTATTAGTCTAAAACCCTCATCCTTTGACTTTTGGTCAAATCCCCTCATTAATGAGCCTTACAGACTCATTAATTACCCCTTACAACTTCATTAATGGCTCTTACAACCTGTTGGCACCAAAAATTTCAGCTCCTAAAGGAATATGACGTCAGGGAAGTATAATACATATTGATTATATTTTGTAAATATCCTTTGATGAAAAAATGAAAATGAATGAAGAGGCGTATTATATTTGTCATTTATAAGGTTGTTAATTCATTTATTTCAAATTATTTAATGCACATCCATTTGAAATAAATAATAATTCTAATAAAAATTAAAAAATAAAATAGGATGAACAAAAGGGCGAAGAGAGGGAGTTGAACACTCAACCTCTCAAGCCGACCTTTTTGCCTACATACCTAATCCCTCACCCCTAACCAATTAGTCTACATTATTCTTCGAGAGGAATAGGGGAAAAGTATTTACTTATTTTAATTGTATGTGCAGGTGAGAGATCAAAATCACTTTTCACATAGGGAGTTACCTCTTCCCTAATTACCTTTATAATTTAATAATATGATTATTGTGTTATTTTGTATTTATATATTTTCTAAATTTTAGGAAAAAGAACAGGGAGAGGGAGTTGAACACTTGACCTCTCGACCTGTTCCTCTTCCTACCTATCTACCCAACTCTACCCTTAACCAATTGCTCTACATTATTCTTTGAGAACATGTGTGCGAATAAATGTATAAATTAAAGAAAAGGTTATTCTTTTTTGAATTTGAATCAAATAACTTATGGTAAAAGCCTCATGTGGTTTGTTTTCTTGTAATTATTTTATCTCTTCCCCTCAAAACCCCAAAAAAGGTTAAAAATATAGGACATGGTAAATGCATTTTGATAAATATTATTTTGTTTAGGGTTTGAAAATAATTTATTGATATTTACTTTTTTGCAAATCCCTAAAAGTAACTTTTACCTTATTCTTTTATTTTAATTTTTAGGGTACAATGATCATTAATAGTTTAACCCTACTTTAAATTAACTTTTCATTTATGAGGTGGTTAATATATTAATGTGTATATCTTGAAGACTTTTCTTTTTTAAAATTAGTCTTAGTGAGCCCTAAAATTTTATATTTGTATACGATTATAATACTATATTACATTAGATATATTCTAAAGCATTAGGGTGATTATAAAATAAAAATAATATGCTTACCTACCTTAATTTTTATTTTATTTTTTTTATAATATTGTTATGTGATATCATTTCATTATGTTTGTTAAATGCATTATGTTTCATTTTAGAAAAATGAAAATAAGATGTTAAAGCATGAGGTATTTTATTCATCTCATTATTGATATTTTATGAGTTAATAATTAATTTGATTGCTTTGATGAAAATGACATATAATAAAATTTTAAATTTTATCATCCAAGTCCATATTAATTTTATATGAGACCTATTTATTTTTCAATTAATTATTAAATAAATGAAATATAGTTTTCATATAAGATTAATTTATGGCATATGTAATGATTTTAGGTTTTAAGTATCTAATGATAGGTGTTTTCATGCAGGATATTAAATATCAGATTATTATTGCACAGAATGCCAAAGAACGATAAATTGATATATTCGTATGGGAATTATTCTTAAAAACCATTATTATGGTTTATTTTAGGGTTAGTTTTTAGAATTAGGTCCTGTGAAAGGACATGTCCTTTCACAGGGAACCTTTGAAACATGTATTTATATCAAATTAATTGTAAAAACAAAGACAACAATTTTCAATATTCTTTTGAGGCTTAATATTTTAAAACAAATTTATGATGATATATACAATCATTGTGGAGTAAAATTTTTTGGGCGGATCTGGAGGGCTGGTAGACGAAATGTGATCAATATTGTAACACTGCTGGATTGAGATAAGTTTAAATTTCTTTAATGTTATAATTCAGAGTTTTGATGATATTTATGTGTGGATGAATTCTTTTGAGTTCCTTTAATGTGATCGATTTGAATTCAGTTATCAGTATATTTGATGAAACTATTGGTCTCCCAGGACATGTTTTTAGTTAAACTCTTCCAAATTGCACAATTGGTTGGTCTATAAACATTGGAGTTAAATTCAATAAAGTTGTCTATACTGGTGATTTGGATTTCATTTTTGTCTCCTAACACATTTTGATTATCAGGACTCTGATGCCCAATGTTATAGGCACTAATCTCGTATTTAGTATTGTACTTTATGTATCTGATTACTTCATTTACTAGTTTCTAGGTTTTTCCCTCATTTTAATTTCAAAGCATTTCAGTCAATCTTTAGGACTTAGTTTGCAAGTTTTCAGTTCGTATTTCATTGATTAGTGATTACATTGATATTCTAACTTTCTAACCCTAACTAGTATTTGTGCATAGATTTTAGTTTTGTTAGTTGTAATTCAGTTGTTTCAATTTTCAAGTTAGAATCCTAACCTAGATTCATTAGTTGTTAAAATCTTTAGTCCTTAAGTTATTTCAAGTTTTCTGTTATTGGGTACACCCGCCTTGGTTTCTAACCTAAAGTGCAGGAATCCGACCTAAACAAAGGTTGAATTCATCAATTGGCTTCCCGAAACCACTAAGAAGAAATCCAGTGATTTCAGGAACCAACACAACCTCTTAATGAAGCCTATGTCTCCTCTTCCACCATTTTTCCCTAAGCACACTTCCCTAGTGTTGCTCACACATGTGTGAGCAACCCTTAACCCTAACTTTGACCCTAACTCCCCTTCCTAACCCAAGCCCTTCCTCAAATCATATAAATAGTCTCCCTTCCAATAGCCTTTCACCAATTCACCTATTTCATATTAAGTAGTGTTATCATGCTAATTTACATCTAGATTTAGCTTAAATCCTAATTTTGTTAGATTTAACTCATTTCTAAGCTTTCTAACTCACATCCTAGCTTAGCATAAATGGATTAACATAGCTTATTTCATTTCTTTGCATATCATTTTCATCATATCACATCTATCATTTGGTTAAAATCAATCTAGAATAAGCATTCTTGCATCAAATCTGCATTTTAGGCTCATTTGGTTCCTTGGGGCTCTAAGGGAAAATCAAGTTCACCATACCTAATTTTGTGCCACTATGGGGTATCCTTGGTCCCTAATGGATCCTAAACCTTCCTAATCTACATCGGGGATATGCTTCTAGTGTTTTGAGAGCACACCCACATCCCTAATCCGAGAGCAAATCAAACGATGACAAGGTGTTCCCGTTTAAGCTCTATCTGAGGTATCATGCAAATAGATTTACTATATATTTAGTATATGCTACTAGGACTAATGTTTGAATGTCTACGCATGTTCCAAATAGGTTAGGTTTGCACTGGTCACAATTTTAATCCCTTAATTTGATTATTGAACTTGGGGTAATTATATATTCTAATTAAAGGTTATATTTATTTAATTCAATTAATCGATTATTATTATATTTTTAATTACAAATAGTTTGTCAACCCTGGATATCACATTAGGGTTATTATCATGAATATATTTTATCTTTTACCCCCTTTAATGAATTTTTGCATTTTGATCCTAAATGGTAACCTGGTATCTATTAGGGACCATTAGGGTTACTATTTTGATTCCGTTTGATTTGCACTTCTTCAAATGGAACCCCCTTTGGGTTTGTTAACCTTATCATTATTTTTTTCGTATTTTCTAAATTCAAATTGTTACCTTGGGTTATTCCCTTTTATTAATTTATGATTACACCTAGTTAGGGTTTATTGGACTAATGTAGTATGACGAACAAGCAATATTGGCAAGTCAGCGCATGCCATGATTCCCCTTGTGAGTTGATTTATGTTGGTTGTTGCATTCATTTCGTGTTGAGTGTTTCTTAGTGTGTAAGCCAGTTGATGTCATGTGCTTTAAAAAAAAATTGTTGTGTGTGTTTTGCCAATATTTTTGGGCATGACATATATATATATATATATATATGCTCATCTTTTATTGCAGGTACCAGACATCGACTTCCTTGAATTGCCAAGATGAGCATGCCCTATCGCAAGATCTCAATGGTAAGAGAGGGGAGATAATGTTCAAATCCAAATCCCAATCCAAGCCATTTATTATCCTGAAATAGTGGACAAGTATCTGATTGACTACCTATCTGAATTCATTAAGGTGACGTGAATTCATGAACCTATCCTTGAGCATGATCTTGTCATTTTGAATTGTTTTCTTGTGTTGTTGTCATGTGAGTTTTGTTGTGTGATTACTTGGTGAAATAAATTTGATAAGATTAATTATGATATTAGAATAATTATATCTTGTGATTATTAGAATATTAAATATTAGGATATTTAATTATTATGAATTAATTAAATACCTTTATTCAATTAAAAGGACTTAGTTATAGAAAAAGTCTAAATGTGGAATTTGAGGATTAAATCTAAAGTTGAAATTTAAAAGTACAATTAATAAATTTATAATTATTTATTAATTATATAATAATAAAATAATAATTAGTATAATTATTAATATGCTAAAAAATAATAATAACTAATAAAATAATAAATATGCAATTAAAGTTGCACAATTGGTTTAATAAAGTTTAAATTAGAAATTTAAATAATAAGTTGAGTTTGGGCTTTTAAAAAGTGCATATTGCTATTTAAAACTAATTAATTATGCAAAGGGATTTTGATATTAACAAGGTTGAGTAAAGTGACTTAACTTAAGAATTTAATTATTAAAATATTATTTTACTTTTTGCATGTTGAGTTTTCTGATTTTAGAAATCTAGTGGGTTTTTCTATATGAGGGCTTTCAAGTTATTATTTCTTTACATCTATCAGGTTTTGGGAGAATTGTTTTTGGGTGCTAAAAGTTAAAAAGTTGTTTCACAATTGGATTTTGGAGTTTTTCGATTTTGGCCTTTGTTGTTTAGATCAGTTTGTGAAATACAGGTAGGGTTTGAAAACTCGTGTTAATCTTTCTTTCGAAAAGAGTGTCTACATTGCGTTTAAATTGATTGTTCAAAATTATGTTATCTCATTTCTTTTCATTATTTTGGTTGAGTTGTTTCTCTAAAGTTTTGTGTGGAAAAATCATAGAAAAACACAAATCAAAAAACCTTATTCTGACTAAAGGGTATAATTTTTTTAAAAAAAAATATTTAATATATATATATATATAATATTTTTTAAAAATTAATTAAAATTAATTTAAAAATAGGGGGTGGGTGGGGCCACCACCCCCCACCCAACCGATGGCCCCAAGGGCTGCAGTGGCAGTGAAGGCTGTCGTCAACAGTATAAGTTGCCACACCAGCTTTGGGTTATCCTTAGCAGCCAAGGGGGGGTTGGGGTACCGTGGGCCCCCTCTCCAATTTTATGTTAGGTTTTTTTTTTTAAATATATATTTAAATTTTATTTTTTTAATAAATTTAAAATTAATATTAATTAATATTAAATATTAATATTTAATATTTTAAATATTATTTATTAATATTTAAATATTAATTGATATTAAATTTTGTTAATTTTGAATTATGTTTTATTTAATATATGTATACTTATATATATATGTGTGTATATATACGTATATGTATATAGGTTTTTTTGTCTTTTTGAGATGGATATATTTTTATATTGGAAATAATTTTTTTAAATGGAAAAATAGTAATTGGATTATATTTTTAGTCGACCTGGACTTTTCTAGGAAATAAATTTAATTGTGTTGCATGTTATGGAAGATGTATTTTCTACTGTGATTATGGGTTTTATGGGAGGTTTTACGTTCCTTATTTTAGGAGCGTTACCAGAGGCTTGGGGTTGTGTTTATGTTAATGCTTATGTGTCTATTTATCATACCTCATGTTGTTGTATTGTTTGGATCATCTTTTCATCCTAATCTCATGTTTTGTGGACACTTTGAGAGTGTTATGATATTGTGGTTTTGAGAACAAGGGTGAGTTTTATATACTTTCATGGAACTGGATTTGTAATCATTATGTGATTTATGACCTTATGAGATTAGGGTAGGTTATTTAAGTGTTAGAAGGAAGTGGCTTGCAATGAGGGTTGAGACCTAAAGTGGTTTCCAGGGTAACTCATTGTAAGTTATTTAATTAAGTGATAACAAAAAATACATTGAGAGTTTAAAATGAATTAATAAGATGTCTGTGTTCATCATCCATGCCTTGAGTGCTACTACAAGATATGGTGGTTTGTGAGAAGATGTTGGCCACCTATGTGGATTAGATGAGGCATAGTTGGTAGCCTCATTTGTATGAGAGGTTATTGATACCACATAGAGTCACTAGGAGGCCGAGTCTAGAGGGACTACCAGGGTAACTCTAGAGTTGACTCATGTGATGAAACTTCCCTTTGTGCATCTTAGGTTTCCTACATGTGTTGGTTGGCTCTGGGATTAGTATATGCACCTTCATATCTTGAGTTGTTTCTTTTGAGATACAGAGCTTTCAGGATCCCTTTCTTAGTGCTTCCTTGTGATCGGTTATGATATTGTTATCTGAGTGGGGATCTGATATTATCTCCTCAACATGGTGGGAGTGGACCATTAGGTGCCACGAGGTCAGGTGGTAGAGATTCTTTTACCATTTGAGATTTTGATGTACCTGTACTAGTGTTGGATGATCCTTGTAGCAGTTGTACCTTCTTATTCATCATTGTTGGAGATGTATTCTTATCTTTCTTGTATCATTGCATCATTTATTCTTGAGATATCATATTATAACTTACATGTGGTTATTGTTACATACCCTACAACATGTGTAGAGGATGTTATTGTATTTGGTATCATTGGTGGTTTCACTTGTAACATTGTACTATTTCATGAGATGGAGTATTTGTATATATTTATATGATGTAAAGATCTTGTATGAACACTATAATCATGTAACTAGATGTGATATGGAATAATTATGGTTATTAGTTTGTGGTACTTGGTTATTGTATTAAGTAGATTAATTAGTATTTACGTAATTCTACGTCATGGAACCCTCGAGATTTGTAATATGTAAATTAAGTTGTATTTATGTGCATGTTTATATCTTATGTTGTATTGCTTCCATATTGTTATTCAATATTTCTTATAAACTATTAAGAAGAAAATTATTCTGTAAACTTAGTGACATTTTTAGGTTAATCTCTCCTAGGCTCCTTGGCATGGCATTACATTTATCGATCGATCAGGGTCATATTATCCATATGTTGCTTCCTCCTCCTGTAAACTTTGAGCAATAGCACACTGTAATGGTGAGTGTGGAAGATTGCATGCATCACACCATGGGCCATCTTCAGCCTTGTGATTATTTTTACTTAATGGATCATGTGGATCTCTATTTGATTTTTTTTGGGAATTTATGGTTTTCTATTCTTTTAATTTTTGTTGTAAGGCATGTCTTGAAGCCTCATTCTACAATTCATATTGAATTGTGGTATGCCATTTCTATTAAACTAAGGTTTATCATTTTTACCCACCTTTGTTGTCAACTCTTTTAAAGCATTTATAACTTTATCTAATTTGTCTTCCTCCTTGTTCCATTTTGGAGCTCTGAGATTATGCAATTTCACATCATCCCTCTTTCCCAATTTACCAGAAGCTTTCCTATTGTTCTATATTGTGATTGCATCTCTACATGCATCCTGTAAAGTGTGTGGATTTCTTGATCTGATCTCATAATTGATTTTTATATCATAAGCATCCATGTAAAATACTAAACAAATTTCATCAGTTAGTTTCATCCGGGGAGGAACTCTATTTAACAATTCATGAAATATTTTATTGAATTCTTCCACAGAATCACTCTATCCCTTCTTTATACTCATCACCTCATGAAGAGAAAACAAATTATCATTATGATTACCATACTCTTCAAGGAAATCCTTTTTCAAATCCACCCACTTACTGATTGAAGCATTAGGTAGTCCTTTGTACCACTCCCTAACATCATCAGTCAAAGACTATACAAATAAATTCATATAGATGTCTTCAAGTAGCACCTCATGATTCTCCATAGTGTACTCAAATGCTCTTATGTGTCTTTCAACATTCTCTGCGACACTTCCTCCAAATTTAGGGATATCAGTCTTCCATTCACACTTTATGTCATGGGGAGCTCCAAGTATCTGCATGAAGTTTAATGGTTTATATTTGTCAGCATTCATGGAGCCTCTTACAAAGGCAAAAGGATCCCGTTGGTAGTGATATCCATGATTTTGGGGAATGTAATGATACTGACCACCATAATTATTAGTGTTTTGGAAATCATGAGGGGGTGGTGGTGGTGGATTATGCATTCGAAAATTTTGATGAGAAGGTGGGTGACCAAAATGATCATAATATCATGTATTATGGTTTCCTCCCTATTGGAAGTGATTAATATTGTGGGGTGGAGGTTTATATCTTTTCCTCCCACCCAGCTTATTTTTGTATGAGGAATTATTGTGGATTCTATATTGATTTTGATTAACTTGTCTTCCACCTCTCTCATTATTTCTTCATTCCATTCTTTCACCTTGATTGGATCTTTGATAATTATGTTATGATTCTGCAGGCTTGATCAATTTACCAAGAATACCCTTTATCTAAGATAAATCTATATTTTGATATGTAGGTCATAATTCCTCCTTGGTAGATGTAAGGCCTGTCAAATGTTCTCTTAGTCATTTCTATATCTATATCTTTTGGTTTTCATGATCATCATTCTGAATTTCTTCTAAGCCTTTGCTTGATGCTCTTGAAGATTCAAAACCAAGAGGATGGATAGGTCTTCGATAATTGTTATCAATTTCCCCTTGGTGTTGTTACAATCTCTCATTATTGAACATATTATTTACATGGGTTAAGCTTATTTATTTTTCAGACTCTCTTTCACCTCGCACATGGAATCTATTATCATCTATATAATATTTAAGCATTCCAAATTTTGTCTCAGGGAATTTCCTTCCACCTTCAAACTCCATTGGATTTGAACTATTCAATTCCTTTTTGTTCTACCTAGTTCTACTTTTAGTCTAATCTAATTCTATATGTTTGATGGGATGACCTTGTGCTAACGACCTTCTTCCAAACATACAAGGCCGAGCCTTAGAGAATTTAAGGGTTAAATGTCTTGATTTCTTTCTTGTTCTTTTACAAGTTACTTCTTCATTCATATAATTATGATTTTTTAAATTATTAGAGTCGCCACCTCTGTTTTAGAGGGATATGTTTTTTGGTCTTCCTAGGTACCTTTTTCCAGTAGAGTGCACTTCGTCACCAAAGATTTTGAACATGTTTATAAAGCCTTCCAAATAGAGTGACCAATATGTTGTGTGACTCAGATGGGGCAAACTGAACTATCCAATCTTCCACAAATTAACACCAAACTTTCTAGGACAAATTCAACAATATTTTTTTTATATATAGAAAAACTCCCTAGCAGAGTTGCCAATATATTGGTTCCCAAATCAATAGATTGAAAAGTTCTCAAAGTATGCTAAGTCTTATCTTCAAACTCTCCAAGTGATTTGGCCAATGAACAGGTTTAACCAATTTGTGGTTAAATTCCCCTGCACTTTAGGCTCTATAGGACCTAGGCGGGTAGACCTATTCTCCAACTAGGTTGAAGCTTTTTATAGCATATTTAATTCTTCTTTTAATGATTTTGTATCTGCAATTTCAAAGTGCCATGAAGTTTTGAAATGTGCAAAATATTTAATCCTTTCTCACTGCTTCTCTTACTTGTTATTTATTGCCTTACTATTATTTCTCATTATACTATCGATCTTCTTTAACTTCTACTTCTATTTAGCCTTATGCAAGTAATTTGATTATCTTATTGAGTCTTACTCCTACTATATCTCCTATCTTTTCTATTTGAGCACTAATTAACTCCTATTTTGACTGAGATTTTGATATCTGATTGTAATGGATAGAATAGTGCTTTCTTCCTATTGGGTTGTAGAGTCACTCTTCTCCTCAACCTTCATGTATAACCCCTACGAGAAAATTTTTAAGACCACCACTTGGATGACCCTGTCAACTTATCTGACCTTCAATGTCTTCAACTATTTGATAACATCACAATCAGTCCTATTGAGTTTAACTTTTGCTTGAAAAGACCAATAAGACAAAATGAGTATGGACAACAACTTCACATACAAATTTTGATAATCAAATTGTAATGTCATACAAATTATCTCTCTACACAAAGACTCGGGATAAATTCTATTTACTTGAAACATAAATCAAAGATGAATTGATAAACTTGAAGATTGCCCCCACAACTTTTAGAAAAGTAAAGTACTGCCCAAATATTAATTCTAAAAAAGTCTTAAATATAATTGATAAAGTATTTCTCCTCTTCTATCTCCCTATCTTTTCTATCCTATCCCTATCTCTCCTCAAAGTTCCTTTTATAAACACAAGGGAACATTTTGATTGGTTACAACATTTGAATATGAAACAATGTGACTCTGCAATTGAAAACTAATGATTTTCCCTCACAAACTAATCAATTGCTTACAAAAACTAAAAACTAAGTGTATTACAATGCAACTGTAATTATTCATTTTCGAGTAGAATGTAATCATCTCTATATTATTTATTGCAAAATATCTTCTCATAAAATATCTAGAAGATCAAATTATCCCCTCATGCATACCACTCTATGGTCTTCAATTCATATTTTGTCAAACAATACTTTTTGTGTTGTCTTGTAGATAAGATCCACACAAAATCTCGATCCACCGTGCATTGTATTTAGGCATTTTGTTAAACATTTCAAGTGCATCCTCTATGACTACAAAGTCACCAATTTTACTCTTCGTGCCTTCATGTAATCATGGCATTCTTCAAGACCTTTCTGTGGAGCTTCCTTGCCGGTGAGCCCACGTAGTCAACCTTCAACATTGTGAGCACATTTTCCAGTTGGCAACACGGTGGTCATTTTTCCTTCAAATAGCTTTTGCCTATGCCCAGAACTCACGTTCGAGTGCTACATGTCACTTTTTTAAAAGCAAAAGAAGGAGAGAAGGCATCCAAAGGTTATCTCCTGCAAGCACAGTTTCTTTTGTCTTTGAAATCTCTTACCTCTATTCTGTGCTCATAGTAGTGGGTGCCACTTGTCAGCACCGTTGGGGGGGGAGCTTAGCCAATCCTCCACCTATATGCCACAAGTTACATTCTACATCCCGCAAGAAATTTCTCTTATGATTGGGCACCCGAGTGTGTGCTATAATTGTGTCACACTTCTATGAATCATTACATGCAAGGAAACTCAAGAATGAGCCCTCACAAATCGATCCATAGCTCCCTAGGCATGGAGTGCAAGGGTTTTAAGAATGCTCTCAGCTAGAGCTATTTAGCCAATAACCTTGCTAGTAAACCATGCAATGGGAGATTCAATGAAGACAAGGGCAAGAATGCCAATATCCTCAAGAATCAAGAATGAAAATGCAATGCAATGCTATGCTAGAATGGAAATGCAAGCTAAACTATGGAAATGAAAGATGCAAGTATTACAAAGCCTCCTAGTTAAACTCGATGAATTAATCTAAAGCATAAAGGAAATCTAAGCTAAGAATGCCATGAAAATGAAGCTACTATGCAAGAAATGAAATCTAACTATGAAGCAAGAAAGCCATGATGATGCAAGAATGAAGACAAGAAGATAGAGTGTTGATGAAGATCCAAGATGAATGCCAACAATGCTCCAAATCTTCAAACCCTAGATGCAAGAATGTCTCTAAAAGCTCCAAGATGACCTAGAAAACCTGCAGCATAATATTAGCATAAAAAGTTTGGGGTCTAGAATGAAGAAGAGAGCTCTTCTTTTATAGGAAATGAGGAGAAATGGACCATGGAGATTAAGAGGCAAAAAGATTTAATCAACGATGGAGCTTAAAAGAGGGGCAATCCATGTGCACAAGTATCCTCCAATAGGAAAATAGGAGTTGACTTTTGTGTCTATATGAGACAAAAAGTGCTTTTTCCCTTTTTATAAAATAAGAATAATGCTTTATTTGTGCAACTTAGGATAAGAGGAAAAGTGGGGGCTTTTTATTTATTAAAAGGGGAGGGAATATTCCTTTTAATAAATAAAGACTTAGGATAAGATGGTTAGCCCATAGAAAATAATCGAATAAATGATAGAACTAAGATTTGATCAAGAATAAGCAATTTATGATTTAGCAAAAGGGGCTAATAGTCTAGGTGACCATTTTTAGGTGTATACATTTGCCCCTCTTTGACTAATGTGTGATCGATCTGGGAACACATGCAGTCAAAGAATGAAGTTGAAATGTGAGATCGATTTGGGATCACAAAGCAACTCAGATCAGCCAACAAAGCAAGTAGATAGCCAAGAAGGCAAGAAGATAGTGTTCTGACTCCAAAGAATGAAGTGCAGAAAAATAGAAAATCCTACATGGTCAGCCTGGTAGCGACAGTACTAAACACTTAGGAAAGTGATAGCCAATAAGATATGATATATCTGCCCCCTCGGGATCGAAAGCGAAATCCAGGTAGAGGGAAAGCAGAAGCAAGAGCAGCATGATCAAATCACTAGAAATCATAATCGAAGCTAAAGAGAATAGAACAACCATCAAGTAGTGAAGATATGCCCCACACATGGGACACAGGGCACGAACCAAGCGGTCCCTCAACCCGAAAACACCACAGAGGGGAAGAATTGGAACTTGGGAGTGAAAGTGAATGAAAGACTAGAAGTTTGAAAGAGATGGAGATGAAGAGGTGAAGAATGCCCCAGTGAAGATCGAAGGATCAGGCCTCAAAAGGTTAGCCAACTGCGTGAAAGAGGGGGAAAAGGTGATTTGGATGATCAAGGTGAACTTGGATTTCGGTTTCAATCCCGAAATGAAAGGAAAATGATGTGATATGAAAGACAAGAAGTGAAAGACATGATCAGGAAGAAGCGAAAGGTGAGCGCAGTTGATTAACAAGTCCATGAAAGATGAAAGGAGAGCTCTCTCCATATGCAAGATGCAAAACTAAACTAACATGAACTTAAGAATGCAAGCTACATGAAAAGTGGTTTACTTGCAAGGTTACAAAGCCAATAGACATCTAATATTCATCATTGAGCATTATTGGTAGCGTCGCAAGATCATACAATACACACTAGCATAACTATGTGGATCTGAATATGATCTATATCAGATAGAAATTTGGAAATCCCACTTAGGCATCAAAGACATGTAGGTCAAGATGACTAGTGCAGTGAGATTACCTAAGTTTGATATGGCAAGATTATGCTAGCATCAAGACACATGAAAAGTCAGGATAGCTATAAGCATGCACTTGCGAAACAGTCAAGGATAATACCTTGTAGGTCCATAGTGTCAAGTAAGACTAGCATAAATGCTCATGACAGTGAGGACCAACAAAATATACCCACAAGCAGAAAAAGAAATAAAACATGTTCTCATTCCCTCAGTCTTCTAGCTATGCATCATCGAAAATGATCATAGGGGGAGAACACTCAGCAAAGAAATCATCATAGATAGCACACAAAGAAATAAAGTCAAACAAATCTCAGCAAGTCAAGTGCGTGTGTGTAGGTCATAGAGTCAAACTTTGAGTATTGCATCTGCAAATGAGAAATATCGCATCATACTAGACTGCAGGTAGGACATCTGATAAGTGTTGAGAAACACTCGACACAAGGGTAGTGTTGAAAAACACCATTGGAACCAAGTTGCCCAAGAAACCCAGACGCACAAAGAGACCCAAGATAAGCTTAAAGCAACATATGCCCCCTAGACTAAGATAAGAATCAATTCCAGGCTAGGAGAGGCAAAGCGAGAAGTGGAGCGAAAGAGCGCCACGCAAGACTGATAGACATAGGTGCAGAGGGTCTCAAGCAGCGCCTGTTTCCAGGTTTTCACCACTTGATAGATTTTTTCAAGACTTTTTATAATTTTTTTGTATTTTTGCTACCAAGGCGCCTGTTTCCAAGTTTTCACCAAGGCACTTTTTCAATTTTTTTAAATTTTTGAATTTTTTGATTTTTTTGTATTTTTTCAGGACTTTATATGCTTTTTAGGATTTTTTCAGCATCATATATGAATTTTTTTTGGAGTTTTTTTCAGGATCATAAAGAATATGTACAACAGATGCCCCAGACAGGAACGGGCATCAATAATCTGCTTCCTCTGATGTAGAGAACTGATAGGCCCCAGGCCCAAATGCTACAGCTGTGATGATAGGAGGTCTCAACCAGTTCAACCAATAATAACCAGCCCTAAGCAATGTCTGAGGTAGTGGAGGATCATTAGAATGTGATCCACATATGCCATCGTGGATTTCAGCTAGTACTTTTTCTGACTCCTCTATTTCTAGACACCTAAGGAGAGTTCCATCTAGACCCTTCCTATACAAGCCACCAGAGACAAAGGCAAAGTGTAAGGGATGGCGGAAAGAATGGCATGGTGGATTTTCAGGGAGAATATGAGGTGGAAGACATGAAAAGATGGTAGGATTGGAAGATTTGTGAGCAGGATAGAGTAATTCATCCACCAGGAACTTGAAGAAAAATTTATGCTTTTTCATTTGTAAAAGGGATGTCAAAGTAACCAAGGCATTAGCAACTCTTTTCTCAGCTTTAGGAATGGGATGAAGTATAACAGTTATGAGATCATGCTTGAAGTAATGCACCATTTGTTTGTAGAGAATCAGCTTCTCATCTTTTATTTTGGAGTCATTATTTTTGAGCAAATTTTTATCTTTACTTTTCTTAGGTTCGGATACTGCCACAATGTGGTTTTCGCCATCCGACCATTGCTCTTTTCTTTTGACTTGATGACTGTGATGCTTGATTTCTGATTCAATCTTTTTTGTTGCTAGTTCGCTGGTGGAAGAAGTAACAGGTGTTGATGCGAGATGAAATGGAGTGACTGGTTCAATAGCATTTATGTGAGGGATGTCATCTCTGGTAACAAGAGAGGTTGAGCCTATAGGGTACGCTCCAAAAGTAGCTAGATCTAGATTCATCATAGGAGGACCAACGTAGTCCACTAAGGCACTACGGGGAACAAACTCATCAAATCCAACACAAGACTCATCAACTACGTCGGGTGGGGTACTATAAGAATGAACCATATCAACATCCATATCATCAGTAGATATACATTTTTCTCCCCAAAGAAGTGAAGTAGAAGGAATATCATCTCCCATTTGAACCATAGTGTGTAGTGGTGACTCATTTGTATCTGTGTCTGAATTACTGAGTATGGGAGTATTTCTAGAATCCTCCCTATAGATCCACTCTTGAATAGCTTGTTCTTCTCTGTCTGCTTCTAAAGGAACGGATGAAGGAACAAAAGTATCAAAGATCATCATAGCAGAAGTGGAAGGCTTCATCTGATCAGAGGATCTCCCATATGACCTAGGAGAAACAGGTATAGAAGCAAAGGAACCCAGTGTATATTCACCCATACCAAGGCTCATCATCTTAAGTGATTTCTCAGCAGCAGCTAGAGACGTACTAGGATCAACAGAAGGTTCATTATGAGGAACAAATTTTTCAGCAGCAGCCAGAGCATTAATAGCAATAGTATGGTCTCCAGGAATCACAATTTCAATGCCATTGTATGGAAATTTGACGCACTGATGATAAGTGGAAGGAATAGCCTGCATGTCATGGATCCAAGGACGACCCAAAAGAATGTTATATGCGAGTGGGATGTCCAATACTTGGAAGCTAATATCTTTCGTGATAGGGCCCACTCGGACAGGCAGCGTGACAAGACCTTTGGAAGATCTTTCCACTTCATCGTAAGCTTTTATAGTAATCTTCTTCTTGGAATCCACAGCCAATTCTGACAAACCCAATTATTGTATGACATTGAAAGAAACAATATTTAACCCTGCACCATTGTCTATCAGGACTCGGCGGACTCGGGTATTGTAGACTAGAACAATGTGTAAAGCTAAATTATGAGGGTGAGCAATAGATATGTCATCTTCTGAGAAAAGGAGAGAGATAGTGGAGATGAAATGTGGTTGACCATAGCCTAAAATTGATCTGGATCAATGTCTTTGGGGACATGTGCTGTATGCAAAGCTTTCTCAAGGATTTCTCTATGTGAAGGGGATAACTGAAGCAACTCAAAAATGGATATTTGGGCTGGCATCTTTTGCAAATGTTGGACAAGATCATAGCTAGGGGTGGCTGAAGGAGCCGCTTGTTTGGAAGGCAAAGCCTGCTTGGGATCTTGCGTAGTTTTAAGGACAATCTTGGCTTGCCCCCTAGTAATAGCATTCAGTGTCTCACTTCGGGAAGATGAACTACCACGTGTTTGCAAGACCAATTTTGGCTTACCATGATTGGCTTTATTAGCATCTTGAGATCTTACCATAAGAACACTCTCAACGGGCTCTACCATGTTGATCACAGGTGTATTAGAAGGATATGTGTAATTGATCTTAGCATCATGATTCTTCTTATGTGCTTGAGAGGTTTCCCCCTTATCATGCTTAGGTAGAGGATCTTTGAAAGCTGTGTGATCAGAATTTCTAGTTAAGCCATCAGTGGAGATTGTGCCATTCTCAATAAGATCCTGAATATCATCCTTAAGCCTAAAACAATTGTCTGTCAGATGTCCCTTATTTCTATGATAATGACAATAAGAATCCTCTCACCACCAATCAGGCTTATCTAGTGGATCCCAGTTACCAAGTTTATCAGGAAGTGTAAGATATCCATTATCAACCAAAGTCTTAAGGATCACATCATAAGGTTCTGCCAATTTGGTATAGACTCGCTTTCAAAATGACTTCTTAGGCTTATCTGCATACTGAGGTTTAGGAGCACTGCGAGTGTTGGCAGCTTCTTGTTGTTTTGCTGCATAGATAGCATTGGAGAGATTGAAAGCAGGCTCTTTAACTTTAGGAGCGTCAACAACCCCATCATTAACAACATACTTGTTCTTATTCCAAGGTTTGTTCTTGTCTTTGCCATTGCCTTTAACATCTTTATTAATAACAATATCCCCTTTTCTTATAGCTACATCCTCAATTCGATATGCACTTTCAACCATGTCATTGAAAGAAGGGAATAGTTGTTTCCTTAGATCATAATATAGCTCAGGCACCAGAGTGTTGACAAAAATGTCAATCTTTTCTCTCTCGGGTAGCTGACGAGGATATCGAGAATACAATGACCTCCAACGTTGTAAGTAAGTTGCAAATGGCTCACCTTGATGTTGTCTTAGATTACCAAGATCTATCACGGTGACAGGTTGTTTGATGTTGTATGAATAGTGTTGTGTGAAGCACATAGCTAACTCATCAAAAGTCTTCAAAGGAGGTGTCAACTTTGCAAACCATTCTAAAGCTTGTCCTCTTAAGCTTCGAGGGAATAATCGTAGAAGATATGTTCCTTCATGAAGAAAGTCCATACTAAGAGCATAAAAGTGACGTACATGATCATGGGGATCACCATTTCCATCATACTTGTCATATTTGGGAACCTCAATATCCCTAGGAAATGGGACCATGTATAGATTTTTATCAAAAGGAAGAGCACAAATTGATTCTACAAAAGAGACCTTTGGAGGCTCTCTTTCTATTGCCATTTGGGTAAGGCGTTGATTTGTCCGACGTAGTTCTTCCTGAAGGACTTCCAATTCAGTTGGTACTCTTTGTTGGACAATTTGTCTAACATCATAGCCAGGAGGAAGCTTGTATCCTCTAGAAGTCATATATTGAAAATATTGATCGCCATTACGCTCTAAAAGCTTATGCATCATTCGTTGGAAATCCACATCTTGTTCACATCTCATAAGATCCTCACTAGAAATCTCATCATTAGCCTCTGCCTCATGTTGAGAGGGAGGAGGTCTAGGAGGTGAAGAAGGCATAGCAAAAGTTGGCCTTGGAGGAGATCTTGGTGGCGTGTTGTTGCCATTGTTGCCATTGTTAAAAAGAGGTCTATGCTCATGATTACTAGTCTCAGGTTGCTCATGAAATGTCCCTCTATAAGCCATGCGCCTAGTAGCATCCATCCTTTGTTGATTGTGTTCTTTGTCTAAGCACGCTTGATTATCCTTACGCTCAAAGTGTTCTTGCAAGAGTTGAAACTTTTCTTGTTTAGTCAAAGTGAGTGAGACACTGTCTGTGTTTTTGGGGGTCTTGAATGCGGAAAAGAGGAAACCTTCTTTATACCACGGTGTAGCCTTAGAATTCTCAGATTGGTCAGAACTAGAACTGTTGTTGCTAATGGGTGCTTTTGAACGTCTAGTTGGAGAAGGTAACTGTGTATAATTGAACGGAGGATGACTCTCCTGCTCAAATTGAGACCGAGTTGTAACCGGCATGAAAAAAGATGTTGGTTGACTAATAGAATGAGACAAAGTTTCTTAGATTTGAGATAAGAAAAGCTAATAAAGATCACTTGTCAAAGTAGAACAATAGAGAGATGGCTCGTCAAAAGTGCTCAAGCACTTACAGCAATCAATTGACTAAAGCCGAGCAACGAGCAAGAAGCTCAATAAGCAAGTAGCTAGAGAGGTAACCGTGATGCAACAAGTGATCAAGAGTAGCATTTGTTAAGCTCAAATCCAATAGTTTTAGCTCATTTGTTTTAGTCTAGAACAAATCTAAACATGTAAGTAACAAACCAGTTTCAAGTAAGAACAGAAAATGACACTCTACAGCAGGTTAAAGTGCAAGTTTAGCAACTCTGAATTGTAGCAATGACAGGACAGTAGAAATGACTCAGGATTCTTGGTTGAGGGTATGCAAGGATACTTCAATATCATATGACTCTTGACCAGTGAACATGAAAAACTCAGTTTTGAAGTGCTTGGACCAAATTTGTAGATTGAACAGTGCAATTTCTCAGTTTGACAAGCAGTAGCAATAGATAAAAGACAGGTTTGCAAACAGTATGGGATCAAACATGTCATAGAACACTTAAAACAATGGCAAAAGCAACCTTGCCAAGACAAGCACTTGTGATATCAAAATAGGGAACCTTATGAATGCTACCGTTTGTTTGAATGTTGAGAACGTTTACACGGGCATAGCACAATTGAAGACAATTCAAGCAATTACTACCTAGAAGGACAAGGCTCATTACTTAGCAACGTGGCCCACAACTTGATGCTCCCTTGCCTCACACCAAGTGGTTGCCCACAAGAGATATTGGCATTGTCATGGAGGTGTCAAAAACACAACCAAAGGAGCACATATGGTGAGTATCTTGGGGTGATCCGGGTAAGTCCACTTGGATCAATCCTTGCACCAAGAAGCTAAGCGGCTAAAATAGGGTGGCCTCTATCTAATGGTTCATAGTAAGGATTTCCGTTCATAGCACCCCTCTTGCTCCTCATAAAGGACTAGGACCTCACGGCCTCAAGAGTACCTTAAGCATTCTTGCTTAATGCTTTCCTCATGGTCACAATCCCACAAGTTACTCACATCAAGCGAAGATAAGTACTATGTCTACCAAGGTTTTGTGTCCTCGATAGCCTTGAGATTATAGTGAGTTGGAATCACTCGCCACCAAGGAAAATGATGACAAGGTTGTCCCCACTTGGGTCGTTCCTCTTGATTGATCAAGAGCAGGCCCGCTAAAGGATCCTAAGCTAAACAAAGAGTGGATTAATTCTTGAGGTTCAAGGTTTTTGATTCACCACAAGGGTGAAGAGCATACTCCCCTATCTCAAAAACTTCTCCCAAACACACCAAACAAGATTCAATTACCCCTTTGCTTCCAAAACCTCAAGATGGGTCAAGATTTTTTGATTCACCTAAAGGTGAAGAGCATACTTCTCCTACCACCCCAAGATTCCTTTCACAAAGTATTAAGTGCCTAATGAAACAACTAGTATATGCCGCACTTAATAAAGAAAGAAATTAAACAAGCACTTGATTTGGTTTTTATGCTTAGGGCAGCCCTGCAAAAACTATTAGTAGCCCTCTTTGACATGCGATTTTAGCAAATTTCAAGCAAGAAGCACCTACAACCACAACTTGTTAGACCAACAAGAGTTAGGAGAATCAAAATCCAAAATCTAACAATGATTAGTACATGAAAAAAAAAAAGATAATGTGCAAAAATAATTGATCAAATGATAAAATCTGAAAATGAAACCATCATGGTTGGATTGGGCTCGGAAAGACCTTTCCAACGATATATCACACTTAAACTTTTGATACCATTTGCAAAATTTTAAAAAAAATGGGCACCCGTTTTTCAGAGTGGCACGGATTTGAAAAACGCTAGAAATTTCAAAAAATTTCCAAAAGTTAGATCAGAACCTGAAACTTGCAAGATAGATAAAATAGCTCAAAAATAGCTCACTACCAAGTTCAGACACAGTATCGCACGATACTTCGCCCGACACCAGGTGATACTTATCAGACCGTGCGATATTTCGCCCAACACCAGGCGATACTTCGCCCGAGACCAGGCGATATACCTCAATACTACCGTGCGATTCTTCTCTGACGCAAAGTATCGCACGCGTATAGTAAGGTATATCGCACGATATACCTGAGAAGTATCACGCGATATTCTGAGACAAAAAATTAGAGAACAAAAATTACGCTAAAAACTTACCAAAAAATTGACGGAAAATGACGAAAATGCAGAATTTAAAGGACAAAGTCTATCTACTCTGCCCCACGGTGGGCGCCAAAAATGTGTGCTATAATTATGTCACACTTCTATGAATCATTACATGCAAGGAAACTCAAGAATGAGCCCTCACAAATCGATCCATAGCTCCCTAGGCATGGAGTGCAAGGGTTTTAAGAATGCTCTCAGCTAGAGCTATTTAGCCAATAACCTTGCTAGTAAACCATGCAATGGGAGATTCAATGAAGACAAGGGCAAGAATGCCAATATCCTCAAGAATCAAGAATGAAAATGCAATGCAATGCTATGCTAGAATGGAAATGCAAGCTAAACTATGGAAATGAAAGATGCAAGTATTACAAAGCCTCCTAGTTAAACTAGATGAATTAATCTAAAGCATAAAGGAAATCTAAGCTAAGAATGCCATGAAAATGAAGCTACTATGCAAGAAATGAAATCTAACTATGAAGCAAGAAAGCCATGATGATGCAAGAATGAAGACAAGAAGATAGAGTGTTGATGAAGATCCAAGATGAATGCCAACAATGCTCCAAATCTTCAAACCCTAGATGCAAGAATGTCTCTAAAAGCTCCAAGATGACCTAGAAAACCTGCAGCATAATATTAGCATAAAAAGTTGGGGGTCTAGAATGAAGAAGAGAGCTCTTCTTTTATAGGAAATGAGGAGAAATGGACCATGGAGATTAAGAGGCAAAAAGATTTAATCAACGATGGAGCTTAAAAGAGGGGCAATCCATGTGCACAAGTATCCTCCAATAGGAAAATAGGAGTTGACTTTTGTGTCCATATGAGACAAAAAGTGCTTTTTCCCTTTTTATAAAATAAGAATAATGCTTTATTTGTGCAACTTAGGATAAGAGGAAAAGTGGAGGCTTTTTATTTATTAAAAGGGGAGGGAATATTCCTTTTAATAAATAAAGACTTAGGATAAGATGGTTAGCCCATAGAAAATAATCGAATAAATGATAGAACTAAGATTTGATCAAGAATAAGCAATTTATGATTTAGCAAAAGGGGCTAATAGTCTAGGTGACCATTTTAAGGTGTATACACTGAGAACTTGTAAAGTAGCGCGTTGATTCTTTCTAGCATTCCACCATTGATCATGGGAGCATTATTAATTGAGAAAATATTTATTTCACGACGGGATTTTGTTTTAACTTTCTTATTTTGCAAACGACCAATCATAAGTTGCAATCAGTTTTGGATCAACACAAACATCAAATGAGACTTCAGGACCTTGAGAATCTACATAGGGTTATTGGGCCTAGGAGATGGCCTACTTCAATGATTTTCAATATACACATGTAAAGTATGACACAACCATATAACACTTACAAAATGCATCAAGATCGACTTAGAGAGGTTGAGGGTGGATACACGGGCTTATAAACACAAAATGAATTCTCATGAGATGAGCATGCTATGAAGGGGTACTCTTGGGTTTTGCTTATATGGAACTCTAAATTTTTACCAAAAATTAGGTTCCAACACATTCCATTATAACCTCCAAAGAGAAGGCTATGTTTATCAAGTTTGAAATGGCCAAAACTATGACTGCGTCAACTAGACCTTTTTGCATAAAGTTTTGGAGGATTTTGGGTTTGGCAAAAAATGGATCAAATGGGTCATGAGTTGTGTCACATCCTCCTCTTTCTCTATTATCATTAACAAAGAAACCTCTGAGCTCTCTAGTGATCCTCGGGGTCTTCAGTAAGGGATCCTCTCTAACCTTGCTTATTTATTTTAATGGCTAAAGGCTTAGGGAGCTTCATCATCTTGTGTTGCAAGGGTTGATTTAGGATTGGAATCAAGTTAACACTTTGCCTCTCCACTTTAACGTACAACTTGTGGATGATACTACTTTGATAGGTTTAGCAAGAGTTAATGAGACAATCAATCTATGAAGGTCTTTGAATATTTACTTATCTGCCTCAGGGAAAAGAATAAATATTGAGGACAAGTCCTCCATATTCTTCTTAAATACTCCTAATTCTATTCAGACCATGATTTCTCTAATTCTTAGATTTCAAATTGTTACTCTTCCTTTTGTGTACCTTGGTATGTGCATTGCTATGGGTTTTGTACCTAGCGAGTTTTGGTAGGATGTTCTTGATAAGTTCCACAAAAATGTTTCTCATTAAACCTATAGACCTATAGGTGGCTTTCTACAATTAAGAGAATGAATATTTTGCAATCAGTAATTCAAGCTCCCCTTGTTTATAGGTATTTTATGCAAGCAGATCCTTCAAGCTCCATCTAGGAGTTTAACGTCGTCTCTCAACAATTCTTATGGATACGTAATTTTCTTTCAAAGAAATGGAGTTTGGTTAAGTGACATTTCATTTGTAGGCCAAAATAGGAATGGGGGCTTGGTCATTATTTTATTAATCTTAATAGTTAGGTCTTGTCTACTAAGCTCTATTAGAGGTGGTGTAGTCTTCACAACCAAGATTGGGTTATGATCCTTACTTAGAAGTATTTGAGAGGAGTAGAACACAATGATGTTCCTCATTGCAACCTTGAGGGAAAAGTCTCTATTATTTTTAGTACACTTAAAAAGATGCATAAACTAATTAGGCAAGGGCTTTTTTGGATTTGCAATAGAGGCTTTGTGGTTTTATTCTAATTTGATTCTTGAGATGTAGTCTCTCTTATCATTTCAATGTACCTAGATTTTCAATCCTTGTATAATAATTTTCTTGGGGCGGGTTAGAGTAAGATTTAAGAGTACAAAACTTATCAAGTTATGGGTCAAGTTGTAGTGTATAAACATAAAGAACCTCATAAGTAGCCTCCTAGGGGCTCTAAGGAAGATCAATAGGAACTTGGAAATCTTTTGGTTGGCACAACATGTAATTCATTAGAGAAGATTTATACTCTTTCTTGGGTCCCTGATACAAAAGGAGAATTCTCAATGGCTTCGAGTTATTAGAAGTTGGACAAACATATTCAAGGGAGATCTAGGGTACCTTGGTGGAATTAGGTGTAGAGAAAGTTTTCTTGGCCTAAATAAAACTATTTTATATGGTAGGTTTTGTAGAATAGGTGCCTCACTTGGGAGAATTTGAGAAAGAGAGGATTTCAAGGTCCTATGCATGTCATGTACAATAACAGCGAGGAATGCTCCTCACATATTTTTTTATTTGCCCCCTTCTCAAGACAAATTTGGCACCATTGGTTGGGGCTTTGGAATAAGTCTTATTTCCATGCTTCCTCCTTAGTTGTGTTCTAGGTCTCATGGGAAATTCCCCAACCAAAATTTCTTTTTTTTGCATGTTGCTCGAAATGTAGTCCCTTCATTTATTCTTTGGTAAATATGTTTGGAATGAAATATAAGGAATTTTCAGGAGAAGGAAATATTGAACCATCAATTATGGATGAAAATTGATGCAATCAAGGATGGTGGATCCAATTAGGGACAGTCCAAACCTTGCAGCCAATAGAACAACACAATGAAATACTCAACAACACAACAAAAAATAATTGTTTAACTTCTGATTTTCATTAACATGCTTGACTGTAAGGCCTTCTGGGTTAGGGCCAATTACAATCAGAAACAATTCTTCAAGATCCAAATAGATCTAGTACAATCTCAGCTAGTTCAGCTTTGAAGACAATCAGAAGCTGATGGAAACCCTAAGGTAGATCTAAACTTGAGCTCACAAGCCTCCAAGAAATCTCCTTGTCTCCAAGTGTGCAAACCACTAGCTCTACATCTACAAACTATCAGATAACAATTTGATTTGCAAGATCATGCAAGATCTTTTCCACAACTTCGCCAACTCCAGCTTTCAAAACCTCAGATCTGATTTGCTAAGTCTTCCAAGTCATGAACTTCTACGATCTCCTAATCCTCCTAAACATCTACCCAAACATCCTATAAATACTAGTCATCAGCCACAAGTCAGCTAGATGAAATCATTAACTCCCCCCACCAAATATTAAATTCAATACAAGTTGGCATCAAAATAGCCTTACAAACATTTAATCCAAAATGTCGGCCTGTAACAACAACTACCATCAATAAATGCATCAATTTGACCCAATAAATCACACAGAACTCTAGCCGGTAAACCAGAACTACCGAGCAATAGTGAAATAACTGAGCATGCCAAGCATCGCCAAGCACCAATGTCAACCGAGCACCACAGACATCGTCGAGTAACACTTTCATCAAGCGCTAGAGGTTACCGAGTTCCTTCAGTGACTAAGCTTCCTTCAATGACTGAGGCCGTCGGTCAAGGCTGCAACCGAGTAACACTAGCCAAACATACACCCCCCATGCAGATTCATTGAGTACCCTAGAATGCCCCTGCATCAGACACCCCAGGTTTGAAAAGATGTTCATATGTGAGAAGAACATCTTCTAGGATTTAGCTCATAAACCTCAAACTGGTTCCTCACATACAAGTCCTCCACCTTTTCAGCTTGCATATTCTTCCACTTTAGCTTTCTCTGTCTCTTCAAGTCTTTCCTTGACAACACACAGGGTTGTTCTCCATACTGATCATTCATTTTCTCTAGATCCATAATCTCAACTTGGCTACCAATACTCAAGCTTCTCCTACCGAGTGTTGTATCCAGCAAAGGCATCAGGGAAAGCTTCCTGTCATCCTTCTCAATAGTAAACACATTCCTTACACAATCATACATAGCTCTGCCATCATATTGCCAAGGTCTACCGAGCAATATATCACAACTATTCATCTTCACAATGTCACATAACACAAGATCCTTATACTGGCCAATTTGAACATCAACAAAGCATTGTTCTCTTACTTCTAGAGCATGAACATCTTGTAACCAGCCAATCCTATAAGGACAAGGATGCTTCATTCTATTCAACCCAAGTTTCTGAACCATGTCCTTAGCAACAAGGTTATCATTACTACCACTATCAACAATAACATCATTGAGTTTATCTCCAGACTTGCATTGGGTCCTAAACAAGTTACTCCTCTAACAAGGTTCCTCCTTCGTACCGAGCAATGTTCACTGAAGTAGAAAGTTCTTAGATTCGGGTTCATTCTCATTCACCACAGCAGTTCGTCGATCACCAAGCTTCTTTTGTGTACACTCAAAAGAACGGTGTCCTTCCTCTCCATAGTTATAGCAAGTACCCTTAAAGATAACTCTAATTATCTTCTTCTTCAGTTCCACAGGTTTCTGTTCATCTTCTACATCAGTCGATTTATCCTTCACCGAGTGATCAACCTTTTCTTTCCCTCGGGGATTACTATGTTGTTTCCTCTTCAACTTATCTTTTTCCTTCAGAGCATACTAATAAGCATCTTCAACAGAATCAATCTTCAGCATGCCAAGCTCATCCTGAATATTGAATCTCAAACCATTCACATACTGAGCTACCTTTTCCTTACCAAGCTTTTAGTGTCTAGACCGAATAGTAAGTTTGTAGAACTCCTTGATATAATCTTCTACAGATAGATCCTTCTATTTCAGATTTTGCAACTTCTTAAACAAGTCAAGCTCATAATCAGAAGATATGAACTTAGCTTTCAACTTAGTCACCATCAACCTCTACCGATTGATCTTCATTTCACCTTCATCTTCTCTATCTCTTTGTAGTTCCTTCCACCAAAGAGCAGCATGTCCTTTCAACTTTGTCTATGCTAATCTCACTCGAAGAGGATCTTCAATTTCTTCTAGCTTAAAAAAATCTTCAAGTTCACCAATCCAATCAATCAAGTTCTCGGGCTTCAAAGTACCAGAGAAAGTAGAAACTTCCATTCGGTAACTGCTACTTAACTAAGCTCCAGATCTAGGCAACCGAGCAATTCTGTCTTCACCAGATCTATCCCTTCGATCATCACCACTAGATCCAGCAGGTTCAAAGTCTTCAACAGCTTCCTCATAACCATCTTCAGTACCAAAATTCTGAGGTATACCAGTAACAACTCTCATGATCTTGACGACCATGTCATTCTTCATCAACTCCATCTCAGATCTGAATTTGATTTCACCTCCTCTATGATCTGGGATTCCACAGTATTAGAAAGATCAGAAATAACTCTAGGGTCCAATCTTCTTGGAGGCATCTTTAAAGATATGCAACAAACCCTCATGACCACCTTGTGACAATCTCCAAGTTGTGTACAAGTCAGATCTCAACCTGCCACCTTGAACAAACAACTAGTGCAAGATCCACAAGTTCAGTGCTCTGGATCTTCAATCCAGATCATATGATCTCTTCACCAACAAGATCAACTTCACAAGATCAGCCTTGCTAGGTCAACCTTCTCTCCATAAGATCAACTCTCAGCTTTGATACCACCTGATGCAGTTAAGGATGGTGAATCCAATTAAGGACAGTCCAAACCTTGCAGCCAACAGAACAACACAACGGAATACTCAACAACACAACAATAAATAATTGTTTAACTTTTGATTTTCATTAACATGCTTGGCTGTAAGGCCTTCCAGGTTAGGTCCAATTACAATCAGAAACAATTCTTCAAGATCCAAATAGATCCAATACAATCTCAACTAGTTCAGCTCTAAAGACAATCAGAAGCTGATGGAAACCCTAAGGCAGATCTAAACTTGAGCTCATAAGCCTCCAAGAAATCTCCTTATCTCCAAGTGTGCAAACCACTAGCTCTGCATCTACAAACTATCAAATAACAATTTGATATGCAAGATCATGCAAGATCTTTTCCACAACTTCGCCAATTCTAGCTTTCAGAACCTCAGATCTAATTCGCTAAGTCTTCCAAGTCATGAACTTCTATGATCTCCTGATCCTCCTAAACATCTACCCAAACATCCTATAAATACTAGTCATCAACCACACACTACTACATTTGGGGTCAAATTCTGATGGCCATTTGTCAGATTTGCAATGCTAATTTGTCAACATTTCGACAGATGAGTCCGTTGCCATTTTTGCGTAGGAAATTGTGATAGAAGACGTATCTATCAATTTATCGATACCATATCACGTTGAAAAATTGCACATGGCAATAGCTTCGTTATGGCATTTTCTACGGTTCATCCATTAGAATTCTGACACAACGACCTATTGGAAATATACAATCTCTATCAGAATTAACTGTCGAAAACATATCCTTTCCGACATTATAACTGTTGGAATAGTGACAGTTTCTAGCTAATTCTGACATATATACATGTCAGTGATATGGCATTAATGTCGAAGTTTCTGTCGAAAATTTTCTATTTGTGACACTTAAACTGTTGGAAGAGCGACAGTTCTTTAGCATTTCTCTGACAGGTTTCCCTGTCGAACATGTAACACCCCGCTAGGCAACCCAAGAGGACAAGACATAAAACCTCTATAAAATGCAAGTAGTGAATTTTTATTTATTTATTTATTTATTTTAACTAGAATAATATTCATCATTACACTTCATATTTCTAAAAGAAGAAATAATTTTGTACTACTTAAATGTAAGATTTATACAACTTAAGTCCTCTTGGGTTCCCTAACGTCGCTACTAAAGCAACATCATATAAACCATTTACATGCATAAGATATTCACGGAATCATGAGCTTAAAAGATCTACATTCATTTTAATGCACCAAGTTAAATGTCCCTAACTTATTTCTTTTATTAAACATAGGTTAATCATCCAACATCATTATTCCTTTTATCAACTCATTCCATAAATTCATATTGATTTCATCTACATCTACTATCCTTTATATCACTTTTCTCTAATAATTTAGGTAAGAGATTAATATTCATTAAGGTAGGCATTATCCTAGGTACTTCATTAACATGAACCAAGTATTAACATTATAATCAAGTTACTATTTTATTGCATTGTTTCATAACCATTCATTGTTAATAATTCCAATCACTAACCTATCATTTCTCAATAATTTCCTTGGATCCTTTCATCAAGAGAGAATACATTATTTTTGTGATACATTATTATATATAACTATATTTAAGATTATTTCCTTTACATATGGACAACATAAGAGGATAGGAGAAATAACATAAATACTTTCTTTTAATGCTAGTAACATGTCCAATATTCCACATTCTTTTCCCTTTCTTTTACCTAGAACTACCCATTCCCTTAGCATTGTCTTGAATTGAGATTACATCAATACTACAAGACTCCTTTTAGGAGATTAAAATTACATGAATATAGATACATAAGTACATCTCAACATATTAAAATATCCAATAAGAAATCTTCAACTGCAGATTTGGAAAGGAATATGTGCTAGGATCATCCAAAGAATCATGATCAATACCTCAATATAAATATTAACCACCCAACCATGTGGAACCAATAGGCCCACTCCCCCGAGCTAGGAGATAGAACCAAAGGCCCATACAAGAGGTAACAACTACGAAATTCCTAAGGTGGTGATAAAATTTACCCAAAGTCACAACACAAAAGAAAAGACAAGAAGACCACAAGGACTACCAGAGGCATGATCAAATTTGGTAGAGACTCTAAGCTATAAGCTAGGTGAGTGTCATCGCATAGCCCTCACCCCTTGGGTTGTCCTGGTACTAGCCACTCTTGGCCCCGGCCCCCAAGTAGGCACATGCGGAACCGAATGCCTCTCGTACAGACAAGGTCATCCAGTCGTACCTACGCATAGGTACCTTCTCCCACTCCCATCCTTAGTCTTTACTAGCACTAAAAGCATGGGCGAGGCAAAATTAATCTTGATTAGTGTGTAATTTCCCATTCCAATAATCTCCCATTCCCAATTCATTTATTTAGGTTATCACTTGATTAAATAACTCATAGTAGGTTATCCTGGTACTAGCCACTTAGGGCCCCAGCCCCTCACTATGAGCCACTCACCTAGTGTACTTAGGTTCCCTAACATACATATAAAAATCATAAGAACATAATAGATTCATCATCAAGAATTCATATCAATTCCATAACAACATTTGATTGAGTTTAGGAAAACATATGTTGTCCCTAGTCCACTTGACAACCCTAAACCCAATATGACATTCAGAATGTTCCAAACATATAAGAAGACATCCAAGTGATATTATAAACATATTCAGAGTATAAATAGATCCAATTAACCAAAAACAAATTCTAATAGCCTCTGGTAACCATACGAAACCTTAAAACTTAATGATGTTCTTAAACTGAATTATTTCAAGCAAGGATTAAACGCAAAGAATAGTCATCATAGAACAGTCAACCATATCTTCCACAACACAAATAATAAAGGAAATCTCTTTGGTGGAGATTTATATAACATAATTATAGACTCTCAATTTGATTTTTAGCAAGATCCAATAGTGGGAAAGAAAGTTATGACTTCTGGTTTAAAACAGAAAATTCTAGTTAAGGTTCAGACCTGCCTTCACTAAAATGGTTGTAATTTTCACAAAACATATTTAAAATTGACCAAATCAATTTGAAATTAAATATAAGACTTAGGAGAATCTTTTATATCAAATTCATACTTTTATATGATCATAACAGCCTGTAGCATACGAATACATTTGACAGAAAATTTGGAATCAAGAATGGACAGGCATAGTCTGCCAAAATGTCAAAAATAAGGCATTAATTCGACCCTAAAAATAAAATTAGAGAGATACCCATTTGAGATCTATGAATTTTACTTCTAGAAAATCAATTTAGTAAAACCCTAGATGCAATTTAAATTATTATAATAATAGATCTCCAAAAATGGGTTGCTAAAAACCCTAGGAAAACACATGCCAATTCTTACAAACAAAAACTCAAAACTTTAAAATAACCATAGAAATGAAAAGTAAAGATATAATAAATAATGATAATATATAAATAGATCCATAATCTATCAGACACATAAAGTAACTAAAATATTCAATCCATACCTCATGTCCTACAAAGGTTGAATCGAAGAAGGAAGGAAACAAAAGAGAAGACAATTCCAAACTTGAGATGCATCCTTCAAACCCTATCCACTTTCAGAAATCTCCATGAAAGAAAGAAATAATTCCACAGCAAAGAATCCCTCTCTCAACTACTGAAATTCTCACAAAAATGTCTCTCTCCCAAAAGCAAAGATAACCAAAAATTCTTAAAGACATATGCTTACAAACTCTCCCTCACATCTCCAAGTTTTCTCTCCAAAATCTCCATGAAAAGTAAGGCCATCCTCTCCTCAATGCTTCAGCCCCAAAATCTCCTCCCTTCAAATGAGAAAGTAGTACATATAAATAGATTTCCAAAGGTTGAGAGGAAAAGTAACCAACTCCCAACTAACTCTTAACTAAAGGGTATTATAAAATAACTTAATATCATACAACTATATTACTCAAATATACAATAAAAGATTATTTGTATTCATTCATACACATATGTAATATTATCCTAACATATATGCATATGCCATCATTAATTACATCAATATCTATATATATAACCTATCCTCATTATTAATAATTAACAATTGAGAATAATATACCTCGCATTATTTAATATTTAATTATTAATAATATTATACTTTACATTAATCCCAAAATATACACCATCAACAATATCTACAATAATTAACATATAATCACATATAAATTATATATATATATAAATACATATATGTGTGCACCCATATATATATTTCCATAAATATATATATATATATATATATATATATATATATATATATATATATATATATATATATATATAGATACATGCCAAATACCAAACACTATAATCTATAAAATTATGAAGTAATAGATCACAATATTATTACCTATTTATAATTACTATAGGATATAACACTGAGGTAGAATAAAATCACATGCCTCAAAATAAATCTAATCATCGAAAGAGGCCATAAAAATTAACTATGAAACATATCGAGAAAACCATAAGATCAAACAAGGTCAACCAAAGTCAACAAGGAAAGTCAAGCCAAACTCCTGAAACACAACATAGAAAGATTAACTAAGAATCATACCAAGAAGGAGAAATAAATAAAATGAGTAAACAAATCATACAACCAAATGAATTCAAGTGGCCACAAGGCACTAACTACAACCATGCCCAATCGGGTGCGTTGGATCTAGGTTTTTGACCCAAAGGTTGACTGACAAAGAAGGAACCCTAATATTCCCAAATTGGAATAATGACAAAGGAAGACTCATGTAGGGGCCTTAGTACTATCTCCATAACAACAACCATCAAGGATTTGAGGGCATGCTCAGACCTGTGAAGCCAGGTGAAGTCGATGCCCGGTACCTGCAAGCCTGCATCACAAAGAAGAAATACATATGCACAGATATACGTATAAAAGAAAACATTGCAGACAGATGACCAGGATCGATACATCATGTGAACCTCAGCTATGTGAGTAACTACGACTTCGTCCTGAATCATGAAAACACATCATGTATATATATACACTCAAAGCATGTAGCATCATCATAACGAAGGTTAGACTCTCAAGCATTGTGTTAGTCTCTTATCAATACTAATAATAAATCAACATAATCAAATCATCAAGTGAGATACAAGATTCATCCAAAGTAACCTTAATAGAAGAAAATATAAATAACCACCTATATATATCTATCAAGTACATATCATATAACATCCTAACTATGTTCATAAAGGTCTTGTAGGTACTCAATACATACATGGAGATAAATACATACAAAAATGATACCTTTAGATAGTATGTCTGATATTAGAATCATTGAGTACTAGCTTATGAAATTATTATAAACAACTATAGGAATAGATCAAACAAGTATCATGTACAACTTAAGTTGTAAGAAAACATCGAAGGATCTTAATTCTTTCAAAAACACAAAACTTATATTAGGGTTAGAGGGGTATTACAGAACATATAGCATTACTGTCGGAAGTATTGTCGTAAATTATTTTTCTCTAACATTTTATCTATCGAATGCATGGCACTTTTGTCGGAATTAATTATGAAGTGTCAAAAAATTGATGGATATGCACATTAAAGATAAAACAGCTCAAGAGACCATCATAGGTTCTCTCTTTCTTCAGTCTATATTATTGACAAAATATTTTACCTTTCATTAGCTCATCAAATCCGGGGATTTGAAAGAATTTAATAGAATATTTTCATGACAATGTATATTATTTAAGTTGATGTTTCACGAATTTATCTACTTCACGCACTTGTAGACTATGAGGACGATGATAAAGAAGCATGGCCATGGGAGGAGATGCTTCTTTATCGCCGTCTTCATAGTATACAAGTGCGCAAAGTAGATAAATTCATGCAACATCAAATTAAATAATATACGTTTTCATAAAAATATTCTATTAAATTCTTTCAAATCCCTAGATTTGATGAGCTAATGAAAAGTAAAACATTCTGTCAATAATATAGACCGAAGAAAGAGACAACCTATGATGGTCTCTTGAGATGTGTTATCTTTAGTCCTAGCTACCTATCGATCGTCGAGAATAATCACCGCCTTGCATTTATGTACACTGCACAAATCGATCCCAGTCTCACAAAAACATTTTACACTTGTACATCTCATCAATAATGGAGGCCTAAAGTAATTTTATACGATCACTAGCACATTTCGTGCATGGATGAGAAACAATATCCAAAGTTTCTAGATAACTATTTTTGAGAAGAGGAATGAGTGCAGGCCAAAGAAGGGATAATTCCACAACAGAAAGGAAGACATTTTTTTAGCCTGGGTCTGGATCCTACCCCAACTGTCGAAGGATCCAGGGCCAGTCTAGAAAGATGTCTTCCCATTCTATCTGCAACATTGTGTCCATCCATGATCTTAGAAATATCATCATCTTTCTACTCTTCATTTGCCAAAATATATCGCTTCTTCAAGCTTGCAGAGTAATCTTATTAATAAAAGAACTCTTGCCAACATTAGGGTACCCACAGATCAAAATAGTTGATGTTATTGGTGCTTGTGCTCAAGGATATCGATTCACTATTTTGAAATGGTCAAATCATTTTTATTTCATTTGTAGAGAAAAGGAGTGGGAGAAAATGAGCGGGTGAAAGTTGATCGAGCGCGAGAGAAGGCATTGCATTTTATTTGATCATGAATGCTCTCTGAAATGACCAATCATGTTTTCTATTCAATTTTTTTTGGTATTTTTTTTTTCCCATATTCCAGTAGATAAAAATCATGGCGGCGACCACTTAGCCATCTTTTTGATGTTCTAGGTATTTTACAAAGATAAAGGTATGTGGATTTATCATTCAGTTGCTTCCAGTTATTGGTCAAATGCAAATATTTTGTCATGTTGAAAGGGCAAGATATCAGTTTGGTGTTTTCAGTTTATATTAAAAGTTGATTTGGTAAAATCCTCAAAAAACACACTACATGTTCTAAAATGTAAAGAAGTTGAATGTTAAATGTAAGATATATATCTCATCCATAGTAATCAAAAGAAAGGACACGAAACTTATAAGGAGATTTACCAATCCAAAAATATAAGTGAATAGGAAACATGATTGGTACCTTATGAATTGGTTTTTGAGGTGCACAATCTTCATCAATCTCCTGAGAACAAGACCCCTCCTCATGAAAAATGCATTTAATGGATTAAGCAAATCTACAAAACTAAACCAATGGCATGTTTAGAACAAAGAAATAGATTGATAACAATATGCTGAAAATTCTATTATGTTTAATACACGCAAAAGGACCAATCCCAACAATTCTTAAACATACTTTATCTGATATGATAATAACATGCTAATTAAACTGATAAAGGTGTTATTTGAATTTAATCTGCCAATTACTAATTACACAAAAAACAAATTACAAAACTGAACCAATGGCATGTTCTTCATGTGGTACAAGGAAGATTTGGCTATGAAAAAAAAAAGTGAAACAGCCTCATCATTTTTATTTCGATTGGATAGAGGAGTGAAAGCTGAGCGTGAGAGAAGGTATGTGATTTCTTCATCTTTCAAGCATCTGGCATCATACTCGACTGCAAATTTCAAATGCATTGCATTTTATTTGATCACGAATGCTCTCTGAAATGACCGCATTCTACTGGTGTTGTGCCCTAGCCCATGCTTTATCTCCATTATTTGATATTATTGGTGCTTGTGCTTGAGGATATCGATTCACTATTCTCAAATGTTTGGATCGTTTAGACAGTTACATTTCCTGACTGTTCCTCTAGTACACAATCAAGAAATGTAATTGTCTAATGATTATATGTAATGTTGAATGGATTAAATGCTTTATTCTTGGTAGAAGTTAATGGAAGGAATAGTGTGTATTAAATACAATCTAGTCACTTATTGAATGCTTTGGAGACTACTGGTTTGACTATCCATGCGCTACCAATGACTGAGATTCATTAAAGGATACAAAACCCTTCATTTTGGGGTTCTTGTGTGTGGATTCAAATGTAGGTTTGATTTGGTTAATGTTTATAAGAGATCAATAAAGTATTTAAAGACAATCTTACATGTTTGGAGAGGTTTGAGAGGCACTTATTATGACTGTACCCTCACAAACATCGGCATAGACTAGTTTTACTAAGTTTCCTTTCTCTATTTTGAGGTTTCCTTTCTCTACCACAGGGGTACAGCCAGAGGGTTCATTGACAAAATGATCCTTTGAATGGTTAGTATGAATATGAATGATTTGATATAGCATATTGCTCATTTTACTTGAAGTTTGGAATAGCTTGTGCAAGGGTGAAAGTAGTTTTGATCATTTTGGTCATGACTGTTCCTCTACACAATCAGGAAATGTAACTGTCTAATGATTATATGTAATGTTGAATGGATTAAATGCTTTATTAGATTGGTAGAAGTGAATGGAAGGAATAGTGTTGATGTTAGGTTTCATTTATTATTGAATTCAATGATTTTCAAGATGTGTTGAGGAGTTTGCTCCTTGTTTAATGTTAACTGTTCCTACACAATCCACTCATACAACAGTGAAGTTACAAAACTGAACTGATGGCATATTTACAACAAAGAAATAGAATGATAATAATATGCTGAAAATTCTATTCTATTTAATACATGCCAAAGGACCGCATTGTAAATTATTGTCACTGAAATGACTGCATTCTACTGGTGTCATGCCCTAGCCCGTGCTTTAACTCCATTATTTGATGTTATTGGTGCTTGTGCTCAAGGATATCCATTTTTTTAAAATGTTGACTGTGGTTATCAAATGGATAGCCCATGAGCTTCTAGCTAGGCACCATTTGTATTAATAGCTTAGGGCATCAAATGTATTGTATCATTGATAGTTGATACTTTGTTAAAAGGAAATAGGACAAAGAACGATTTTTTTTTAGTTTCTCTATTTTGATCCCTAAGTGGCTTACAACCCTAGAGAAGTATATGCAAATTTACAGATGGAGTTGCAGGATACATAGTAGCCGATAATTCACAATAAATCCATGCATCCAATTTGAATAGCGATTAATACAAAGAACTAGGGTCCTCCAATGGCCCAATCATCTGAACCTTGACTGTCCCCTCAACCAGTGACCCTTTAAAACCAGGTTATCATGCAATCAGTGAGTGATCCTTCATTCTCCTGGTGAGATTCTAGGTAGGTGCCATTTGTATATTTGATAGCTTAGGGCATCAAATGTATATTGTATCATTGATAGTTGAGACTTTGTTAAAAGGAAATAGGACAAAGAATGATTTTGATTTAGTCTCTCTATTTTGATCCCTAAGTGGCTTGCAACCCTAGAGAAGTATATGGAGATTTACAGATGCAGTTGCAAGATACATAGTAGCTGATAATTTACAAGAAATCCATGCATCCAATTTGAATAGAAATTAATACAAAGAAATAGGATCCTCCAATGGCGCAATCATTCGGACCTTGACTATCCCCTCAACCAATGACCCTTCAAAACCAGGTTATCATGCAATCAGTGAGTGATCCTTCATTCTCTTAGTCTGCCTTGCATCCAAACATATTGGAAATACACAATACAATGATAACAAGTCTTTCACAATCCCCCTTCCCTCAAGAAAAACTATCAACCATCTCTTCCACATAGCATTTCACTGTTGTATGAGTGGATTGTGCAGGAATAGTTAACATTAAACAAGGAGCAAACTCCTCAACACATCTTGGAAACCATTGAATTCAATAATAAATGAAACCTAACACCAACACTATTCCTTCCATAGTCGCAGGATACATAGCAGTCGATAATTCACAAGAAATCCATGCATCAAATTTTTATAAGGATATCCTACTAATCAATAGGAATTTTCTTGAGATGACCAATGATTATGCATTTTGATGGCAGTGTGCTAGTTCAAAAGGATAATATAAATCTAAAATAATTTTTTCTGATTTTCTTAAACTATAAATGTGGTTAAAGGGAAAATATTATGTGGAAAACCCACAAACCAAGCTAGCAAATGATTGTACATCAAATTATTCCTATATTCATTCAAGTATTGCTATGCTTCAGTTATTTGACCTTTGAGCTTCATCTAGAGGAATGTGTAGCTTTAAGATAGAGTTACTTCTTGGGCCTTACAATAGGGTGGAATATGATCAAGATTTGTTTAGGCTGTATCTTTTTTAGTCCCATTGTTAGGTTCTTATAGTTCATGGTTTGAATCTAGTATGGTTGTGTAAGGGATTTGTAGATGCTTTCTCTAACATAAGTATTGGACACCATGATTGGAACAATTGGTTGTTGGCTATTGTACACATGAATCATATCTATCAATGGTTCTTTGTGTTCAAGAATTAGTTGATCAATCTTTGAGATTTATTGTCCCAGCTTTAAAAGAGTGATAAAAGATATAGTGAGTGCTATCTTTTCCAAGTGTTTTGTGGGTGCCATTATCTTCTAGGATTAATTGCTAGAACCAAATTATGTTCTTTGCCTCTAGTAAATATTGCAGACACAACCATCTTCTTGGTGAAGGGTTTCTTCCATCCCCATGAGGCACTATTGCATGGTTTCCATTCCCTTGTAGTATAGTGAACCTAATTTAATACAAGTGTGCACTATTTTGGGTTCCATAATTTATGGCCCCTACACTGTGGTTGTTAGCCTAATTAAGACATGCCTACCTTTGCATATAATAAGAGGCCAACATGAAACAAACATCCAGAGGTTAGGGGGTTGTTCCCTGTCCATAATTTATTATTTAAGTGCTAAGTGATGATGGGTATATCATGTAATTCATACCTAGTGTGTCTCTTTCTTTCTCTCCACATTTCACATTAGGAGTATATGTTATAAAATACTAATGAAATCAACTATAGGTCAAATCTAATCAAAATTGCAATATAAAGATTAAAATAGATCTTGAAGAAATATGGGAACCATTTTTGACAGATAGTGTGCAAACGAAGAGAATACTCTGAAGAGGAAATGCTTCAATGTGGAACAACTTAAGGACAATATTTTACTTTTATATGCACATCTGCAATGTTTTTGATATATTTCTGAGATAACAAAACCATAGAAAGAATAGCATATAGAAGAAAGTAAAGAATAATGATCATACTTTGAGATATTGTGGAAAATTAAAGGAAAGAATGCTTGGTGGGGTTATCATGCAATTAGTGAGTGATCCTTCATTCCCCTCTTCCAATGACCCTTCAAAACCAGGTTATCATGCAATCAGTGAGTGATCCTTCATTCTCTCGGTCTGCCCTGCATCCAAACATATTGGAAATACACAATACAATGATAACAAGTCTTTCAAAATCCCCCTTCCCTCAAGGAACACTATCAACCATCCCTTCCACATAGCATTTCACTATTGTATGAGTGGATTGTGTAGGAACAGTTAACATTAAACAAGGAGCAAACTCCTCAACACATCTTGGAAACCATTGAATTCAATAATAAATGAAACCTAACACCAACACTATTACTTCCATTCACTTCTACCAAGAATAAAACATTTAATCCATTCAACATTACATATAATCATTAGACAGTTACATTTCCTGACTGTGTAGAGGAACAGTCACGACCAAAATGATCAAAACTACTTTCACCCTTGCACAAGATATTCCAAACTTCAAGTAAAATGAGCAATATGCTATATCAAATCATTCATATTCATAGTAACCATTCGAAGGATCATTTTGTCAATGAACCCTCTGACTGTACCCCTGCAGCAGAGAAAGGAAACCTCAAAATAGAGAAAGGAAACTTAGTAAAACTAGTCTATGCTGATGTTTGTGAGGGAAACTTAGTCACGACATCAAGTATCATATCATCATGGTCTATTCACCATGTTTCAACACCCCATTCACTCTGATCTATTCAACTTACACCATTATTCTTCTCTAGGACTCAAAGGCTTGAAATAGTATATGTGGTAAAAATTCATGAAATACTAAAGAAGACCTGCTATTTGTCAGACATATCTTCATTGTCCCCCACAAAAAACTAAGTAATAACTACTCTACCCTTAATTTTTTTTAACAATGCACCATATTAGATAAAGTAGGTTCTATCACACATGGCACAAACTCTCTTCAAACTCACAATATGTATCATGAGTTTTTTAGCTAACATTAGATAATTGAATTACATATGTAGGTACCCGGACTGCTTTCACGAGCATCCCACACAGTCTCATGGATCGACAGGTATAAGTCAATACACCCTATAGAGATTAATGTATTTCACATTTTGCAAAATATCTCACATTACTTGCTATCTCTCTCATTTGATGGAGTGCAGGTAGTAGCAAATAAGTATTTTTCAGATGTGTCTTCCTCGAGTGAAGAAAGTGAGTCATTTAGTATGTCTGAATTAGGAAGATCAACTAGAGGTCAAAAGACTAGAAGGAAATTCAATAGACGCATGAAATTTTTCCTTGCTCAAGGGGGGTCATGTTCTTATGATGATGAGAGCAAAGGCGACATCGAGGTGCCCTCTAGGTACCAAAATCTACAAAAATAATGGGTCCCCAAGGAACTTCCTCCAATAAACACTGATTTTAGTGTTAAAGGCAAGATATATCGTATTGCACCATCGTCAATACATGGTTTGGGCTTATTTTCCATGGATGGCATAAAGGTATCTTACAACAAAGTTGTTGAATTGATGGAGTATGTTGGACCTTGTTATGATTACAAAAGTTGGATGCAAATTGTTCAATATAAAAAAAGTATGCGTAGGTATGCACTATTGGCAAATTATATTCAACAAAAAGACAATAAGCAAAGTAAAAGAGTTGCTATATACATTGACGGAAGGCCAAAAGCATCTGGGAATATTGTAAGTTTTACAAATAGCACGTGACCTCTGTCAACTATTAAGCAACCCAATTGCATATTTGAGGCGCGCAAGGGAAATCATGTATTTGTATGTGCAATAAAATCAATAAGTTCAGGGGAAGAGCTGCTTATTGATTACAATTTGAATCACATAGATACAAATGATGTCACTATCATTAGGGTACAGGTACATACTATGTACCATTAAATAATTGAGTTTTTTTGCCAACCACATTTAGAGAGTCTCCTCACCATCCACCTCATCTCCATCATCATCTTCTAATCAAATTTATTAATGTAGTCCTTTCTAATTATTGGTTAACTTTAAATAATAACACAGGACCACAATATGGAGCAACCACGTAGTGGGGACAATGATGATCGTGCGTGCACTTCTTCCCAGCAAGTAAACCTCTTTGTTATTGAACTACAAATTAGATAGAAGCAAAATGTTAAATAAAGTTTTTTATTATATTCTTTTCATCACTGTTTCAAATTAATTATAATAGTGTTAGTAAAATTGTTGTCATAGACAAGTGGTCAGCAGAGAAAGGGAAAGGAACCCACAGTCCCTAAAGAGGAGTCCTTTGACAAGGACCTAGTTGTTGATTTCGGTGCTTGTGATGAGTCGGCCTCTGCAATTAAAAAATGCCTCCACAAAATTGGAAATAGATTGGCTGAATTGGCATTTATATTCCCTCTGACTCTTGAGTCACAAAAGAGGGCAACTAAACTGATGCACCTATCTCAAAATTACTGAGTAAGTATTAATGTAATTTTTAATTATAACAAAAGTTCAATAATAGTTTTTATGTTATAGTAGTCTTTTATGTCATTAAAAAATAAGCGGATGTGTTGCTTTTACAACTTTTTTTGTGTAATTTTGATCCTTGTGGCCATGATGAGGGTACTACAGCTGGTTCAGGTAGATCGCATGTTGGACTATATTTTTTTTACTCTCTAACAATATTGTCCATGATAATCACTAGTTTTATTATGCTCTAACAATCTTATTCTTCAGCACATGTCAATGATCATTTACTATCACTGCCTCATATGATGGCAGGCTCAAATGTATCACGTCCTACAATGTTGACAACACATAGCATGGCCACAGACGCCATGGCACCACCTACTCGTACAGGTATTTTATTTTCTCTATCATTATATATATGTTTATTTCCCTTGAAGTGTTCTTTCTTAGGGCTATTTCATAATGGATTCAATTTATGCAACAGGGGATGCAACACTTGATGGTGATTTTCCTGGATGTACTAGTATTGCTAGTACGGGAACGGTGAAGGATTGCATATTGCTTGTGTTTGAAGAAGAAGGACTTCCCTTGAAAATAGAAAACTTCCAGGTACTTTAAAGATTGGACCTTTCTTTTACTATACAATCATATGTTAATTACACCTTACATTCAATATGAGAAGCTTACATCTTTGTGTTCTTATTTTATACTATTATATCCTTCGACTAATGATCCCATGATTATTTTGTAGGGAATGATGTTTTCTATAGTAAACTTAATGATGAGTGTTTGCGGATATTCGGGCCCACCATCTGTACAGGGTGAAACATCATATCCGAACTAAAACCCCAATCCACTATTTTGATTTCATATCATTGCTAGGATAGTTATCATTGCATCCATTTTTGAATCTAACACTGTTTTCTTTATTAAAAGGTGGAAAACCCAAAATCAAAAGTTAAAGGATGATCTTGTAGAGAGTATGACAAACTTGTTTGGACCTCGTGCATTTGAGAAGGGTAAGCTCCTTCAAAGAGCCGGGATATGTTTGAGGTATATTAGGGACCAGTACAGGTGTACATTAACCAAAAACCCACATTACCAACACCCCCCTTGCATTCCTGATTTAGAGTGGAAATCTATTATTCTGGATGCGAATGAGAAAACTGAAGTAAAAAAAGGAAATACACCACCAGAGAACAGAAGAAGGTATGTGATATTGTTAAGAATGTAATTGTGTACTAAATACTCTTCATATTTATATGAACTAACATATTTCAATCTCTTCATAGATTGCCTGACACATCAAAGGCAACAAAGGCAAGATTGCAAAAGCACGGGCAACACAAGCTAGGCTCTAGTGGTTATTTGAAACTTGTTGCACGAGTTGTAAGTGTTGGAAAAATACAATCTTTACATGGCTTTTAACATTGAAAATAATTCTTTGATCTTTAAATATTTATTTATAATTTGAAATCTTTTTTTGTTTTGATGAAACAATAAAATAAAATTTGACGATACCAAGAAAAAATGCAAGGCGCGGAGTTCAATATAAGTCTCACAAAAGAGGACAAGAGAATTGGCTTCCAACAAGGCTATAAAGCCGTGGTGGAAAGAATAAGAAGTGCACAAGGTTCTACTAATGGATCTGTCGGGGTAAGTAAGCTAAATAGATGATATTTCAAATTTAATTATTTACCAATTAGTTTATTTGATGTTAAGTTCCAACATAAAGTGAGTAAATTTGTTTTAAGTAAGAAAACAATGATAACATGAATGCGTATGAAATTGAAATGCAGCCTGCCAATTCTTGTCGTACACAACCTGTGGGTGTTGATGACAATGATGATGTGCATCATAGTAATACAAGTAAACATTTTAAATTGATTGGTGCAGTAATACAAATTTAATTGCAATTGGTGTTTGGATTAATGTAACAATTTGTATTGCAGTTGTAGAGAGTGTAGAGGCCGTTGTTAATGAGCATGTTGAGGTTGAGGCCGAGGCCAGACAAACTGACCTCGATGTTGATGATGCCACTAGATCAGGTAAAGAGCTATACAATTATGGCCTGTAAAGTACTGAAATACTTTAAAATGTTTTTAATTTAACCCTTTTATATGTTATTGCAGATGACCCCCCTTTGCATCAATAGAGAACTAGGCGTACATTGAGATCTAATGAGAGGGTAGATGATCATGATGATGATATCGATACTCATCTTAACAATTACATCTTAAAAACTAGAAATCAAAAGAAAAAAAGAAATGATTGTCATCTATGCACCTTAATTGATAATGACTGATTTTTATATGCCAATGAATTTAATTATGTGGTAGTGAATGTTCATAAATTTTATAATGTGTTAATGAATGTTATCGTGTGATAATTAATGAATGTCACATTTTATTAATGTGTGAATGAATGTTATCATGTGATAATTAATGAATGTTACATTTTATTAATGGATGAAATAATGAATGAATGTTAGATGTTAACAGGGAATTTAGAGTGATGTTAGGGGGGGGTGGGGCCAAATGAGCTTCCACCTTCACGTGGTTGGCCCTATTTAGTACATAATATAAAACTATTCTCGAAACAAAGTGAAGCTCAATAAGTTTGTTCCTTATATAGGGTCTCAAGTGTAGCTTTTATCCCACTCTCAACATTGCAAGGCTTCAAGTGGTGTTCTGATATTGGTTTCTCCATCTCCCACTGACATCTTGTCTTTCTCCTAAGAACTCTCACCGAGCTATGATACATGGATGAGCAGAAGATGTCCCTTACAGGCTACACATATATAATATGGTAGATCTAGGGAACAAATATACTACAACATAGAATGAATCAACTTGAATCTATAGTTTCTTCATTCACAATGAAAATTCAAATTACAAGCCATATTTTAGATTTAATATTCATATTTATCTTCATCATGATCATAGCCATCACAGTCAGCATTTGGTTCAACTTCATTTGAACCACACTCCATGTCAGGTACCATTATAAGGCATGGAGTGTGGTCATACCCATGTTACCATAATAATGAGTTAGCCTATAAAATTATGAATAAAATACCTTGTGTATCATATTTATAATACTGCAGGTGCACTCAGGATTGGCCCAGGCACCCAAGTTCCTACCAAAGGAACCCAAGTCGAACCCAAAGGAGAACAAAAGTAGAATCAGAACCCAGCCTCAAACAAAGAACCAGATAACTTGGATTTTTTCTAATTCAAGTTTATTTCTGAATTCTTCTCCAATTCCAACTTGATTATTCCATATTTTATTTTCCAATTTTCCTTCTTCCTCGCTCCAAATTCAAGGATCACCACCCATGACTTATGTTGTTATTTCCTTTTACTAATTGTGTTATTTCAAGGATCACCACCCATGACTTGGTTAAGATGATGAAGGTTGGCAACGCCTTTATTACCAAGGAATCACCACTCACCATTAATGAATATTAATGATCATTGTTTCCTAAGGGTAATCGATGTTTGTGTATGCTGATCACCCAAGTCTTTGGCTGTGATTTGCATGCTATGAGGTTTGTCAGAAGTGGGGGTATGACATGCTGGTTGGATTATAACATATTGACACTTACACCATGAAGAAGACAAATGATTAAATAGAAAGAGAGGACCAACTAAACCATCTTGTGGTTAGTCTATATCACATTGAGAAACAATGTCAAGAGTTGAGAATCAAAACAATCAAAAGTTTCTTCAAGACCATGAATGATCAACAACATTCCATTAGAAAACAAAACACTAATCTATATTATCATTAAGCCATAAAATATGTCTTTAAAGTTTAGAAGCATCACAAGAACTTTCTAGAAACATAGTACTATCCAAGGACCAAAATGAATACCCTACAAATGATTATGATTATGTTGATGTTGATGTCTATAATTTATGTCTAATGATTATGATGATGTTGATGTTGATGTCTATAATTTATTTCACTTACTGATGCTTGCCTAGATTGAATTTTGAATTGCCAGGCTGGAGAATGCTTTCAAAGTTTAGGGTCTGTTCTACATGATACTCTTAGTTATAGCTCAAATGCAACTCCATATTTTTTATGTTGGGCAACCCACTGCAGAAACTCATCCGTAGGTGAAATTTAATGTTGTGAATCTTGGCATTGTTAATGTTATTACTTTTCCTCACGTTTCATATTTGTGAAAATGTTTCTTGGCACTATCTTATTCTTATTACAATGTTCTTTGTTGTGGGGCAGGAGGTCGATCTTCATTGTCTTCATTGTGGGGGATAGTGAAGATTTCTCTGACAAATAGCAGGTCTTCTTTAGTATCTTATAATAACATGCTAAACTGATAAAGGTGTTATGGGCATTTAATCTGCAATTACTAATAGACTAATCATATTATTACTATGCTTAATGTTCCATTTAAATGCATTTAACACAAAAAACAAATTTACAAAATTAAACCAATGGCATGTTTGCAACAAAGATGTGTTGAGGAGTTTGCTCCTTGTTTAATGTTAACTATTCCTGCACAATCCACTCATACAACAGTGAAATGCTATGTGGAAGGGATGGTTGATAGTGTTCCTTGAGGGAAGGGGGATTTTGAAAGACTTGTTATCATTGTATTGTGTATTTCCAATATGTTTGGATGTAGGGCAGACCAGGAGAATGAAGGATCACTCATTGATTGCATGATAACCCGATTTTGAATGGTCATTGGAAGAGGGGAATGAAGGATCACTCACTGATTGCATGATAACCCCACCAAGCATTCTTTCTTTTAATTTTCCACAATATCTCAAAGTATGATCATTATTCTTTACTTTCTTCTATATGCTATTCTTTCTATGGTTTTGTTATCTCAGAAATATATCAAAAACATTGCAGATGTGCATATAAAAGTAAAATATTGTCCTTCAATTGTTCCACATTGAAGCATTTCCTCTTCGGAGTATTCTCTTTGTTTGTACAATATTTGTCAAAAATGGTTCCCATATTTCTTCAAGATCTATTTTAATCTTTATATTGCAATTTTGATTAGATTTGACCTATAGTTGATTTCATTAGTATTTTATAACATATACTCCTAATGTGAAATGTGGAGAGAAAGAAAGAGACACACTAGGTATGAATTACATGATATACCCATCATCACTTAGCACTTAAATAATAAATTATGGATAGGGAACAACCCCCTAACCTCTGGATGTTTGTTTCATGTTGGCCTCTTATTATATGCAAAGGTAGGCATGTCTTAATTAGGCTAACAACCACAGTATAGGGGCCATAAATTATGGAACCCAAAATAGTGCACACTTGTATTAAATTAGGTTCACCATACTACAAGGGAATGGAAACCATGCAATAGTGCCTCATGGGGATGGAAGAAACCCTTCACCAAGAAGATGGTTGTGTCTGTAATATTTACTAGAGGCAAAGAACATAATTTGGTTCTAGCAATTACTCCTAGAAGATAATGGCACCCACAAAACACTTGGAAAAGATAACACTCACTATATCTTTTATCACTCTTTTAAAGCTGGGACAATAAATCTCAAAGATTGATCAATGAATTCTTGAACACAAAGAACCATTGATAGATATGATTCATGTGTACAATAGCCAACAACCAGTTGTTCCAATCATGGTGTCCAATAATTATGTTAGAAAAAGCATCTACAAATCCCTTACACAACCATAATAGATTCAAACCATGAACTATAAGAACCTAACAATGGGACTAAAAAAGATACAGCCTAAACAAATTTTGATCATATTCCACCCTATTGTAAGGCCCAAGAAGTAACTCTATCTTAAAGCTACACATTCCTCTAGATGAAGCTCAAAGGTCAGATAACTGAAGCATAGCAATACTTGAATGAATATAGAAATAATTTGATGTACAATCATTTGCTAGCTTGGTTTGTGGGTTTTCCATATAATATTTTCCCTTTAACCACACTTATAGTTTGAGAAAATCAGAAAAAATTGTTTCAAATTTATATTATCCTTTTGAACTAGCACACTGCCATCAAAATGCATAATCATTGGTCATCTCAAGAAAATTCCTATTGATTAGTAGGATATCCTTATAAAAATTTGATGCATGGATTTCTTGTGAATTATCGACTGCTATGTATCCTGCAACTATGGAAGGAATAGTGTTGGTGTTAGGTTTCATTTATTATTGAATTCAATGGTTTCCAAGATGTGTTGAGGAGTTTGCTCCTTGTTTAATGTTAACTGTTCTTGCACAATCCACTCATACAACAGTGAAATGCTATGTGGAAGAGATGGTTGATAGTTTTCCTTAAGGGAAGGGGGATTGTGAAAGACTTGTTATCAGTGTATTGTGTATTTCCAATATGTTTGGATGTAGGGTAGACCAGGAGAATGAAGGATCACTCACTGATTGCATGATAACCCGATTTTGAAGGGTCACTGGTTGAGGGGACAGTCAAGGTCTAGATGATTGCGCCATTGGAGGATCCTATTTCTTTGTATTAATTGCTATTCAAATTGGATGCATTGATTTCTTGTAAATTATCAGCTGCTATGTATCTTGCAACTGCATCCGTAAATCTCCATATACTTCTCTAGGGTTGTAAGCCACTTAGGGATCAAAATAGAGAGACTAAATCAAAATCATTCTTTGTCCTATTTCCTTTTAACAAAGTCTCAACTATCAATGATACAATATACATTTGATGCCCTGAGCTATCAAATATACAAATGGCGCCTACCTAGAAGCTCACCAGGAGAATGAAGGATCACTCACTGATTGCATGATAACCCGATTTTGAAGGGTCATTGGTTGAGGGGACAGTCAAGGTCTGGATGATTGGGCCATTAGAGGACCCTAGTTCTTTGTATTAATCACTATTCAAATTGGATGCATGGATTTATTGTGAATTATCGACTGCTATGTATCCTGCAACTCCATCCGTAAATCTGCATACACTTCTCTAGGGTTGTAAGCCACTTAGGGATCAAAATAAAGAAACTAAATAAAAATCATTCTTTGTCCTATTTCCTTTTAACAAAGTATCAACTATCAATGATACAATACATTTGATGCCCTAAGCTATCACTACAAATGACGCCTAGCTAGAAGCTCATGGGTTGTCCATTTGATAACCATAGTCAACATTTTAAAAAAATGGATATCTTTGAGCACAAGCACCAATAACATCAAATAATGGAGTTAAAGCATGAGCTAGGGCATGACACCAGTAGAATGTAGTCATTTCAGTGACAACAATTTACAATGGCATCATTAAACATATATGCTAGTAATATCAACAAACGTGAATCCAAACATTTGAATATAGTGAATCGATATCCTTGAGCACAAGCACCAATAACATCAAATAATAGAGATAAAGCACTGGCTACGACACAACACTAGTAGAATGCGGTCATTTCAGAGAGCATTCATGATCAAATAAAATGAAATGCATTCGAATATGATGCCAGAGGCTCGAAAGATGAAGAAATCACATACCTTCTCCTGCACTCAGCTTTTGCTCCTTTTCTCCCGCTCCCTCTATCTAATCGAAATAAAAATGATGAGGCCGTTTCACTTTTTTTTTATATCTATACCTTGAATCTATCAAAATTTTGATGGTCAATTAAACACCCATTGTAATATCGACATCATCGGGGCCTATTACAAAAAAAAACACCAAATTCGTAATAAAAAGTTACCTGTCGAAAACTTCTGTCGAAATTTGGCCCCAAATGTAGGAGTGACAAGTTGGTTGGATGAAATCATTAACTCCCCCCAACAAATATTAAATTCAATACAAGTTGGCATCAAAATAGCCTTACAAACATTTAATCCAACATGTCGACCTGTAACAACAACTACCATTAATAAATGCATCAAGTCGGCCCAACAAATCACATAGAACTCCAGTCGGTAAACCAGAACTACCAAGCAACAGTGAAATAACTGAGCATGCTAGGCATTGCCAAGCACTAATGTCGATCGAGCACCACAGACATCACCGAGTAACACTTTCACCGAGCACCAGAGGTTACCAAGTTCCTTCATTAACCGAGCTTCCTTCAATGACCGAGGCCGTCGGTCAAGGCTACAACCGAGTAACACCGGCCAAACATACACCCCCCATGCAGATTCACCGAGTACCCTAGAATGCCCCTGCATCAAAAATTATTAGTGTTCTTGAAGAGACATTATATGTATTTAATGTGATTTGTCCATCCGTGTGGATCTCGGGGATTTAGTTGTCATTCAAAGGTTGGTTTTAGTTGGTTGTGGTATGAACCTCCCTATTTTCAAGGTTGGTCGACAAGCCAAGAACAAGATTAGATGAGATGTCTACTCGACATTCCCTCCTCATGATATGCTAAAGATAAATATTGATAGTTCCTTTGGAGGTAAATTTAGGCATGCATGGTTTGGTGGAGTTGAAGAGATAATTTAGGGATTGTCTACTTTTTTTTCTCCTTGTATAAGGGTTGGAATACTAACAAGTTTATGGAAGCCCCTACTATCGTTTATGTTGTGCCCTTGGCTGGAGAAATATTATCTGTGAATCTGATTCACAAATAGTGGTTGACATGCCAAATAAGAAAAAGGCAAAGGGAGTGACCTGGCAATTGGCCTTGGTTGTTAAGCTTGTGATTTTTGTTACCTTTTGCCACATCCCTCAGGAATGGAACAAGGTAGCTAGCAAAATGAGCTTGAATGTTGAATGTTGGGGATTGGGGACAATTGTCCCTAAACTATGCTCCATTTTCAAAATAGTTAGTTTCATAGTCTATGAGATATTTTTTAGGAATTTCAAGATAGCCTTGATTGGTTGGTTGTTTTCTTTCTTTTTGTTTGGTTTATTTTTTAGGTTATTAATAAATTTTTACTCCCCCACTTAAAAAAATGTAATAATAATAACAAAATATTAGGGGTAACCCATGTAGTGTAGTAGTTGAAACATTTTGTTGGTAAGGTTGCTACCAAGGTTCAAACCCTTATTAGATTGTTTTTGATTAAAAAAGTATAATATTATATTATAATACAATATAATTATTATATTACTTTTAACTTACATTATTTATAATCATTTTTTTTTAGTTTTGTAATTCATACTCAATTAGGTTCAAGTAAAATAATATTTAAGTATTAAAAAATATAATATTAAATTATAATACAATATAATATTATATTACTTTTAACTTACATTATATTTCCCTCAAAATAAAAAAGCTACAATAATTTTCAATGTTAAAAAAATTATATAATTTATAATTTTTTTGTATTATAATTTATAATCAATTAGTTTCAAGTAAAATAAGTTTTAAATAATTTTTTATTAAAAAATTGCATCTAATTTTTAGTGAAGAAAAAAATAATATGAAAAAAATTCCTGGTTGAAAAGATGAGAGGAATCAAGCCTCGAATTTGAGGGTCACCCCTACCTATCATATGAATTTTTTATGACGGTTTCGTCTTTCGTTTTAAAAAAAATATTGATTGTCAATCTTTTAATTTATGAATAATTTAATAAATTATTTTGCCTTTAAATATTTTAACAATATAATTTGTAATACATATATTAAATTATTAAAAAAAATATTCTTAATAAAACAGTGTAGATAATCGAATTATTTTTAAATAAAATTTGCAATTTTAGAAAAAGTCACTCAAAAGTAAAACATCTAATAATCTAATCTAGAAGAAAAAATTGTATTATTTTAAATTAAAGATACAAAACATAAAATAATAAAAATAAATAATATAAGATGAAGAACTCTTCTTGACTTTGTATTCTTCCATATCTATATACTTCATTCCAATGCGTCCTTCATCATACAAGGATAACTGTAAGGTACCTATAAAAAATCAATATAGTATTAGTAATTATGTGTAAAATATTATTTTATACAATCATTGGAAAAGATAGAAGTTATAATAAAACTGAGATGGAATTGTCTATTGATAAGAAATAAAAATTCTTGGTGATATGAATTTTTATATAGAAACATAAAATGTAAAATTAGAAAATAAGTTTAAATTAGTAACACATGTAAAAATCTCAAATTTAAAAAACAAGTTTCTAAATTCTTATATTTTCTTTGGAAAAAAATTAAATATAATAATAAAAATAATTATAAATAAATTATATACTCAAAAATTTCAAATTAATTACAAAAGTAAATGAATACTAATATAGAGTAAAATTTAAATTACAAAAGATTTTATTTATGATATAAAAAGAACAAGTGCCATGTAGTGGCCAAGTACTTGCCTTTAGTTTTATAAATAAATTTTATTTTAATTTTGATTTATATGTAAAGTGAATTTTTAATTATAATAATTTATAACTAATTTTAATTTATATGTAAAGTAATTATTTAATTATAAAAAATTATAAAATTACTATAATTATAGTTCTAATAATATTTTTAATTTTATAAATAATTATAAAATATCATTTATAATTAATTTAAATTGTAAAATAAATCTACTTATAATTAATTTTAATATTAATTATTTAGTCCAAATAACTCTTTTTCAACAATATTATAATGTTATTCTATTAAATCTAAATTTATATAATATATATTAAAATAAATCCAAAAAATTCAATATTTTATAATACAACAAAAATAGAAATATTATTTTAATATAAGGAAAAACTTATCAATCTCTTAATAAGTATCTAAAAAGTTGTAAACCATAAACCAAATTTTATAAATAATTATAAAATATCATTTATAATTAATTTAAATTGTAAAATAGTTTTACTTATAATTAATTTTAATATTAATTATTTAGTCCAAATAACTCATTTTTCAACAATATTATAATGTTATTCTATTAAATCTAAATTTATATAATATATATTAAAATAAATCTAAAAAATTTAATATTTTATAATATAACAAAAATAGAAATATTATTTTAATATAAGGAAAAACTTATCAATCTCTTAATAGGTATCTAAAAAGTTGTAAACCATAAACCAAATAAAATCAGATGATATATAAATTAGATTATATTATTTGAATGCACGATTTTCATGTACAATAAATAACAAATGTGGTACATTTTAATTGGTTCACTCCAGTAATAAGAGCTCAAATGTATTAGCCAATCATATCATCAAAAAATAATTTTTACAAATTATAAACTTAAAAAATTAACATTTAAACTATAAAAAATGTGTTATTTTTAGCAAAATAAGAAAATACTAAATTATAATTGGTGCAACCTATCGACAAGTACTAATATAAAATCACAAAAATGTCAAATTAACTAAACAAGTTAATATATTATATATATTAAGAAAGAATTTTAAATTAATATAAATATAAAAAAGTAATCATATTAAAATGATTCTAAAATCCATCTCTAACTTCAACTAATAAAGATAGTACTTAAAAATCTTTGCATTAAAATATAATAAATATATACTTATTATAAATTATTAGTTATTTATCATGTACCATTATTCTGTAAAACAGAACTTTAAAAAAAACAGAACTTTTATGAACAAAGCCCGCGAACATTAGCAGGAGAAACACACATAAGCTTTATCCCAATCAGACAGCAAATAATTTTCAGAGGCGATCGTCGCACAGATAGCCGCGGATGGATTCAAACATCATGAAATCTATCCCAAAACAACGATAAATCCTTTCCCAACTCTTCTCAATCCATCTTACAAATGGCGGCGGCGGTGGCAGGCGTAGGCAGTAGTATTATATGGGCAAAACGCTATAGCAAATCCCTCGCAAACCCTAGCCATTCCCTGGTTCAACCTATTTCGAATGTAAATGAAAGGAAAAATGAGGTAGGTATCGGTTCGTACGGCATGGCCATTGCACAGAATGCGCGCTTGGAAGCTCGGGCGGCCATAAACCCCCAAAACCCTATCTCGCAATTCTTCGAAAATGAAGAGGACGACGACGTTATCAGGGAAGAATGTGGAGTTGTGGGAATCTATGGTGATCCAGAGGCGGCACGGCTGTGTTACTTGGCACTGCACGCACTGCAGCACCGCGGGCAAGAAGGGGCGGGAATCGTAACCGCGACCGATGGAAGGTTGCAGTCCATAACAGGTGTGGGACTCGTGGCCGACGTCTTCGATGAGTCCAAGCTCAACCAGCTTCCCGGGAGCTTAGCCATCGGTCACGTTAGGTATTCGACCGCCGGCTCCTCCATGCTCAAGAACGTGCAGCCCTTTGTGGCCGGCTATAGGTCAGGATTTTTATTTCTTTATAGGGGGTTTTCTTACATTATGCTCGGCTGCCAATATTTGTTTTAAATATTTGGAGATTATAGAATCAAAAGCATTGTTTTTCTCAGTATATTTGACCGTATTATTTGTATCAATGTTTGGATTTATACTCTGTCAGCCATCACTAAGATGAAGTTAATTGAAATGGAAGAGAAAAGATAGAGGAGATAGGACAAAACATAAGGAAAAAGATGAAAAAGGAAACAAAAGAGAAATGTAAAATAAATATTTAGCCGCTAAATTCAATAAACAGAAATATAAATATAGTAACAAAAAATACAAATAATACAATGGGTATGAATAATTTATTCCTATATTTCTATATAAAAACCAGATAAATATTGAGATAGTATGTGATATGTGTGGACAAATGCATATAAAAAATGTTTGTTGCAATTATTGAGTACACACATTACTTACCAGATGATGTTCACATGTGAGTGAAGAACAATAAATTATGATGATTTACTTAGTGCAGAAAAATTATGAAGATATAATGGATACTCTTGATTATTTGTAAAAGCTTTCATTATAAAGAACAACGAGTAGTGCAGTGATAAAACACTTAAAAAGAAGTTAATATAGTCTACAACTAATTTTACATTGCATATCTATTCAAAGTAAAATTCACACGTTAGAAAAATAAGCCCCTCTGAAGTGCAAGTAGTTGGTAGAATTTCAGATAGTTTTCTTGGTCCTTTAGATAAATGATTACTGTACCATATTATGGCCATCCCTTAGATTCCAAATTTATTGGGGAATCAACAGTTCAGATTTGTGATTGACTGAAACGATAAATTCTCGAAGTTTCATCCAATTTTTAACAAAATATATTTGTCAATTGGCAAATTGTTAAAACAATATTCACCAAGTTTTCTTTGGAACATACTTCTAACTTTTCAAATTAGAAGTTCCATGATTTCCCTGATAATTCACCTTCAATGCACAAACCTTGGGGCTTTTGGGCTGCAAACAATTGCTAGCGATTCTATCTTATGAAATTTTACCTTCCTCAAAGTTTCACATCGAAAGGCCATAGGTTTAAGTCTAGCTGATCTATACTCATAGTCATCAACAATTTCTAAAAGCTATGATACAGTCCAGTGGGGAAGAACAATTTGTTGTCACTTGGCCATGTGAGGAATACGCAAGGTATCTCGATTCAGATGTAAGGAAAAATTCTTACTGAAGAGATTTGATAAATACTTGCATTTTTAATATTTATTAAAAAATCATTTAAAATTATATCAATGTAGTGATGAGTTCTACCAATCTTACAAAGTGTGTTTTATGGAAGGTCTTTATCTAAAAATGCTAGTACAGCATGCACACCAGCCTTTGGCCTAAGAGGCATTGAATCCACATCTTTGTTGGTGTATGATCCTGGATATATTTTTCTTGTAACGGCAATGCTTATTCTTTTCCAAAACAGCATCAACTTACCTAAAATAGAGAAAGCAGACTTTTATCTAGTTTAAGGATAAAATAATCATGATGCTAGACTAATCGAGTTACCAGTATGAGAACTGTTGGCATCCTATGTAATATTCAGTCACTTGATCAGATATGTAGAATATTGCCTTGGATTGTGTAACAGTTAGAGGTCTTTGGTTTACTCTTTCTTGCATAGTTAAGTGGCATTCAAGGTACTTTAGTCTAATGTCTTGATTATCACGTGTCATATATATATATATAGATAGATAGATAATAAAGTCCAAAACTGAGGAGTTTGCATCTTGAGAGTTATGGATGCACACAGTGTATCAATAAATGCAACGTGAGTCCTATGAGGTTTTGATTTCTTACTACAAGCTATCAAAAATAAAAGTCATTTTTCCCTTGATTTCTTTGCAAATGATATATATTATATCGGTTTGTGTTTGAATTGAAAGATTCACCTCCATTCTACATTTGTAAGAGTTTCATTTTCCCTGTTACAGGTTTGGATCTGTGGGTGTTGCCCACAATGGAAATCTAGTAAACTACCAGACCCTGAGGGCCCGGCTTGAAGAAAGTGGTTCTATTTTTAATACTTCTTCTGATACAGAGGTGGTGCTGCACTTGATTGCCATATCCAAGGCCAGGCCCTTCATGCAAAGAATTGTGAATGCCTGTGAGCAACTAGAGGGGGCATATTCGCTAGTGTTCCTGACCGAGGATAAGCTGGTGGCTGTGCGGGATCCACATGGATTTCGGCCCCTTGTCATGGGTAGAAGGAGCAACGGGGCTGTGGTATTTGCCTCTGAGACATGCGCGTTGGATTTGATAGAGGCCAAATATGAGAGAGAAGTGAATCCAGGGGAGGTGGTGGTTGTTGATGGGGAGGGCATTAGTTCTCTGTGCTTGTTGCCACACCAGGAGCGCAAGGCCTGTATTTTTGAGCACATTTACTTTTCGCTGCCCAACTCATTGGTCTTTGGACGTTCAGTATATCAATCTAGATATACCTTTGGACAGATCCTGGCAGATGAGGCGCCTGTTGATTGTGATGTTGTGATTGCTGTCCCAGACTCAGGTGTTGTGGCTGCACTTGGTTACTCAGCACGGGCCGATGTGCCTTTCCAGCAGGGCCTCATCAGGTAGGTTTGTATTTGGGCTTCTACTCTTGTACATTTCTTTGTCTGGGGAGGAGGGGTACCCTATTTCCCTCAATAGGTACTGCACAGAGATTTTAGAAGTGATTTTGTATAAAATAAACTCCATGCACTTGTCTTGCAGCTGTCTCTCAGAAAAATGATGGAGCTTTACAGCAGGCACCAATGAGTTTATTTAGACATTCTCCTATGACTAAATGGTCTAATGAATTCTACAATTTCATAGAGTAGTGGCTTGCAGAGAAACTTTAGCAGTCATTTAGAAGAGAATATTCTGAAAACAAATTACAAAAAATGTTTGAGCGGTTATAAGCTTACAGTTTAACATAGAATTTATGTAGGCAGGTCCTGGCTGAAACCTCTAAAAATTCTGTTCCCTGTCACTGCCCATCCCTGAAAATGTTGTCAGGAAGTGCTCCCTGCTCTCTATTTGCAAAAAGACATTTTCATTTCCAATTACGACATTTAGTAATTGAATGGGACTACTTCATGCAGAAAAATCCCAGGAGTAGCCTCCATGGGATCCTTGTCTTGAAGTATCAGTTTCTAAGAATTATTTTAAGGTGCCCTTCACTATGAATCAATCTCAAAGTAAAATGGATCTGCTCTGTAGTTCTAAGATTCCATTTTTCCTGCTGCATTAATAGACAGCTTGCATGTCCCACTTAATCACTGAAATTGGGAGTGGTATTCCCCCCTCAATGGCACCCTCCCTTACTCTTTCGCTCTTGTAAATATGTATCAGAATGTTGATGCTGCTTGGTGGTTACATGTGGCATAGGGAATTGTATTCTCTAAAATAATTCCTTCTCTTCTTCAGGTCACATTATGTTGGACGAACCTTTATTGAGCCATCACAAAAGATTAGAGATTTTGGCGTGAAGTTAAAGCTTGCCCCTGTCCGGGCAGTCTTAAATGGCAAAAGGGTGGTTGTTGTGGATGACTCCATAGTTCGTGGCACGACTTCATCAAAGATCGTGAGGCTGATCAAAGGGGCAGGTGCTAAAGAGGTTCATTTGAGGATCGCAAGCCCTCCAATTATAGGATCATGTTATTACGGAGTGGATACACCCAGCAAAGAAGAGCTGATTTCAAACAGGCTTGGAGTGGAGGAGACAAGGAAGTTTGTTGGAGCGGATTCGCTGGCTTTCTTGCCCCTAGAGAAATTGAGGGGGCTACTTGGAGAGGAGGCTCCTTCATTTTGTGATGCCTGCTTTTCGGGTAATTATCCAGTTCCCGTGCGAGATGAGAAGGTGAAGAAGGTTGGGGACTTTGTGGATGATGGAGTGAATGGGAGTGTGGATTCTGGATGGGTGGAAGCTCCGAAGCTGTAAAGCATTGATTTTGCTTCTGTTGTATAAATTTTCTTTTTCTATGGATGGAAACAAAGTTTTGAAAATTGCGGTGCTCAGTTTTTCATCTGTAAATTCCGAATCTTCGGTTCAACTATTTGCCTTAATTGTAGCCGGATTGTTAATTTTTTTTCCAGCATGTGTTGCTGGAAGAATTTTGAGGTTTTTTGTATTAAACTAATCCTATGCAGCCATTGATTTTCAATGTTAATTGTTGCAGTAAAAACCAAGAAGCCTTGCAGAAAATTACAGAATTTTGCTAAAAAACAACTTTAATCATATGAAACTATCTTTTGATTGAAGAGATGGGGGTTAAGCGTGGAGAAGCTTCCAACCTCTCCAAAAGCTGCAGAAATTTTCCTCACAAAAAAGTTGGCTGCACTATGTATTTTGGTGGAGATTTTTCTTTCCTCATCTAATTCAACAGTGTCCATGATATATTTCTACCATGGGATCCCCAACGCATGTTATTTATGCTGAGGGGCCTGAAGACATGACTTTTTTTATAAAGAGTTGGCGGTCTCAAACACATGTGCATGAGTGCAATATGCATTTTTGCCTTTTAAACACTTCTTACTAATCGGTCCGGCCTCTTGGAACTCATTTACTTTCATATGTGATCTTTACTTATCAATTATCATACGTTAGTCCCCATTTGATTCCTATGTTTCTTGGAAATTTCAAACAGGGGTGAGATATTAATTCTTTTTTTTAATTGCCATGGTAATGTGAAAGCTTTTATAAAATTATGGAGTACAAAATGTAAATTTATAGGCTTTTGAAATTAAATATTTTCATTTCTATTTAAAAAAAAATTCAGCTGCACTCTCTAATGAAGAGATACCATATTTTATATTCATGATAGATCCATGGTTTACGTAGTTTTTAAATTAGATCCAACCTTTGCTTTCAATTTTCTTCCGCTATTCTGTTGAAAAATTTGGATTCGTTGCCAATCTACGGGAACCTTTGTTAGCAACAAAAATCAGCTAATCTAACGAGACTATCATTGGCATTAACGTATTTTATTTGCTTGATTAATTGTAATATCTCGGATGGAATATTTTATATTCTTTGATTTGCATATGATGATTAGCACAAATCACCGACTATACAACTCTGTTGGGGTTAAATGAATTTCTTTGAATTACTAGATTGGAATATTATGAAACAATTATAGGTCCACCATGAAACCTTCAACCTGTTTAGATTCTTAAGCAAATCATGAAATGCAGATTCGAAGCATTAGAGAGTTGATGAAATGTTGCACCTGAATATAAATATGCCTCACTATCCTTTGTAATGCCCCTTATTGGGACTTTACTTAGTTTACCCTAAAATTCCCAACTAGGGTTTGGATTGCGCTTGGGAATGGAAATTTAACTTAGTCTCTGTAATGTTCCCTACTAGGAGACTGCCACTTCTCAACAATTAACATACATCACTATGTAGAAATAATTAATTGATCATAATACATTTGACAGCTAGCTTACTCCAACTCTTATTCGCTACTCTCCTAATCATCAACACTAAGAAAGATGGGACTCACTTGTTTTTAAGGTGCTTAGACACCAATCTACAAGTAGGCTCCCTCAAGGTTTCCAGAACACATTCATACCAGAGGCTTCGATACCAGAGTTACTCACCGCATGAATCCCACCTCTTTATATCTGTCATCTATCAGAGCACCGGCAATGACTAATCATTATTGTCAAGTTCAACCCTTAATCATCGACATAATTGCTAATTGAAATCACAGATATATAAAGTTATCTTAATCTTTATTTGTTTGAATCTATAGTATTGATCAATCCGATCAAGACTATTCAATTTTCTCCTTATCGGTTGACATTGCTTGTCGATAACTTCTGTTATATTAGTCTGGCAAATGGAAGATACTAGTTTGAATTGTTGATCGCTGTTCGTAGGTCTCTTCTTGATGGCTGTATTTAAATTATATATTATAATTTATTATTATTTATCTTATTTATTTATAATTAAATACTCTCTCAGAAAGGGGACATTACACCCTTGTCCGAATTTGAAGTGCAAGTCTGGACCAATAATGAAATTACCACAATAATCAGTATCTTGGCCGTGACAGTGATTTTAAAGAGCTATGCACCATAATCCAGAATTGGATTGTTGCTATGATGGTGGTACAATATGCCATATGGACCCAATGTATATATCTCAATTATGCAACATCTGGCAGCCCTACCTTAGAAATAATGATTTAAATTGTATAAGTATGGAACTTTTTTCACTTATATAATGTATCACTAGCAACCAGTGACCATGAGGAAACCATTATCATGCTCTAATGGCAGTGATTCATATGGCAAATGGTATGAAGCTGTTACTGCACTTCTTTTTTGCAGGTCATAGCCTCAAACTTGATATATTGCTGCCCAAAAGGAATTGCAAAATTACTATAACAGTCAAGAGTCTCCCTTTGACACCGGTATAATCTTATTATGAATCTGAGCCGTCAACAATTCAACCTAATAGTGACTTTTTAAAAAGTCACTCAAGGATTTATGGGTTTTTGTCCACCATTTCCAAAATTAGAGGGTTATTGTCATCTGGTTAATTGTATCGATGCTCAATGCTATAATAAGGAGTATGAATGAATGATTTTAATGATGTTCACAAGACCGAACAGTCTAAGGGACCAAAAAACTCAGCCTTACTCTATATTCCTTTCCATGTCTGATCTCCTGTTATGAATCTTGACCAAAAAATTAGCAGTTTGGTTGATCTTATCCTTTTCAACTAAACTGTGCATGTTGGTCATCAAGATGATTTTGTATTGAGCACGATTATCGTCATGTGTTGCACATTCTGTGAAAAAGTTTTGTTCAGTTTCAATTGCATCCATCTTGCAGAACATGCCAGTTCTCTCCTTCCATACCTCTTTGGGCCTTTTCCATCTACCCATCTCTCACCTGAGATGATGTGCCCCTGTTCTCAATTGTGCCACTAACAGCTGCTTTCCCTTTAATAACTGTCCCAAATAAGCTCTCTCTCCATGCTCCAGCTTAGGTTAAACTCTTGAATGTTGATTAATGATGCTTCAATGAATAGTTGATCAATGATGCTTCTTTCTCTTGGTTGAACTTTCAACCAAAAGACGTACCTCTTCAATGTCTCTTAATTGATATTATTAAAAATGAATTTCAATTATAGTATTATTTAATTTTGTGATTGATATTAATTTATTTTTTAATATAATTTATTGAATTTGCTGTGCCGGAGAGTACATCTTTTGTCAAAATCCTTCACCCAGGCCGTAGACATGGTTCTTGTAGTGAAAACTGAGCATCTGCGTTTAAGTTCGAATAGGGGGACATTACAATTATATTATGATCCATGTACAATTCATCTCATTTATTAATTTTTACCCACGTTTGAACAACTTTTTATAGCGTTAAGATTTGACAACTGTCTACCAGTGAAAGGTACTTCGTTTTAATTCGATAAAAGGTTTTCGTTTTCATTCGATATATCGAATGAGTGCATACAGGGCAGTTAAGATGCTCGTTTTTCCCATCATATCTTCTGATGTAGCAGAAAATTTATATGATAAAAAACCCTGTACTAATAATTGTTTAGTTTTCACTCTTTCCGTTCATTGAGCAAATGCAGGGGTTTTGTTGTCAACCGCTGAACTGGAGAGATACTTTGCTAGTGGTGGTAGTTGATATGGAACAACTAACAGTTGGAAAGGGAACTATCAGCAATTGTAGAAAGCAAAGTTTCTTTTAAAATCTACAGCTTATGGATCATTTTACCAATTGTCTGAATTTTGACAAGTAAATGATAGTATAATTATTAGTACTATTTTACTGTCTTGGCTATGCGTGGGAAAAAGATTTTCTACATAATTTTGTTTTAGAGATGATATGATTAGTGCTTTCAACTATCTGTGTTTTGATGATAGATCATAGAGTTTGATCTGAAATGTTGACCAAAAAATACATAAATAAATTTTATTATCATTATGAACTATAAAAATTTCATAAATTTGATCTAAATGAACTATCAATCTTGTTTTTTAAAATTATATCAAATGTAAATTTGATAAATTTTTTTTAAATGATACAAATAATTTTTTATTGAGAATGGATCTTTTAAAATGTCAGCCCCAAAAATCATCCATCCTCAATATGAATGGTATTGAGAATGGATTTTTAAAAATGTCAGCCAAACATCCTCAATATGAATAGTATTGAGAATGATTTTTTTAAATGTCAGCCAATAAAAAATCATCCATCCTCAATATGAATAGTATTGAGAATGTCCAACTATTCTTCCAAAATGAGTCTTCTGCGATTTGCTTCTATCTACATCTGTAAAACAGAGAATTAAGAGGAGGTCCCGGATATACAGGTTAAGAACACAATTATGTCACAGCCCTCAAGTTAGGAAACCTTCTCACCATCGGCCATATTGAAGTCGGAAAACTGGAATTCAGTCAATGTTAAAATATATCATGGGAGGAAACGTAGTTATGTTAGGTAGGGATATGGGTGTTTTAAGGGCGGAAGAGCGTTTTCCATACCATTATTGAGGCATGGCGCCTTCCTCAGTCATTAGTGAAGATTGAACTGTACGAACGACGTGCCCAAAGAGGTGGGGAGATTTCATGGTAGGTTTGGCAACCTCACACCGAGCATGGATGCCCACCAAATGATAAAAGATAGAGGAATTTTATGAGACGGGAAAGGAAAAAATTGGGTTGATAAAAATGGAGAAGCTAGAAATTCGTATCCTAATCCTATCCTAATTGTTAACCCTAAACTCTATTGAGGGGTTGAAAGAACATTTGAAGGTTTTTTTTTTTGTAAATTATTTATTTATTGTTAAGAGGTTAGGATGTAAGTGAATATCAACAAAATTGAAGTTGTGATCTTTTCATTGAAATTGAAAAAGCAACAGGGTAATTTTATTTTTAAGGGAAGCTCTTTGGAGATAGTGGAAGAGTACAAGTGTCTAAGAATCGATTTTCACAATAGCTTTAGCTAAGAGATATGTAGAACAAAAAAGATTCAAGGATGGATAGCTTCTTACCTTCTTCAAAATAGGTGTAGGAAAGCAAAGTTATGAGATTGGAAGATTTATAACTAGTAGTCTCAAAATCAAATCAACGGGTTTCTTATCAGATCTTTTTAGTTGGGGTTGGTATGTTCTTGATGGAGGCATCCACAATAATTTGTTTGTTAAGTTACTTAAACATGGATATACACTGCTTGCCTAAATGGTTGATGAGTTAAATTGTAGGAAGAAGACTTGGAGGAAGCAAAAACAAGTGGGTGGACAATTGGGACATTAATTGGAAAGGATGTTCTAACACTAGCAAGGAGATAAAAAAGCTGGAAATTGATGAAAAGACCTATTTGAAGGTGCAATTAAGGGAAAGAAAAACTTTAATAGCGCAACTAAGGACCTGTTCTCACCATCTTAGATGTGAAATGGGTAGTTGGACCTCCCCTAAGGAAGAGTGGGAAGAGAGAATTTGCATATTTTGTAGTAAAAGGAGTGGTTGAAACTGGGCGACACTTCATCATAGAGTGTTCAATATAGGAGGGTATCATTAGTCAGGTCAAAAACAATTTGAAGGTGAGCAATTTGAGGGGGCAAAGCTTCACAAAATAGTGAGCTTCTTGGTCACGATTCATAATAGAAGAGCAAAAACTGAAAGGAATTTGAAAATGTGTTAATTTGGTGTCTCTTGATCCCTTAGATAGCTTGGTCTTGTAGACATAATCAAAACTTCATTGTAGCAAATGACACAACATGGCGACACATGCAACTCTCGAAGAGTATGTTATAATTTACACTCTATAACCATCCAATGGATAAGATTGACCTCAATCATTAGAGTTGGGTTGTGTCTTGAGTTTTACAATGGGTTTGGAGTATTGTTTGTTTTTAATGAATGTTGCTTAGACTGATGTAAACTACATAAATGGATGTTTGGTTGGGCAATGTTTGTTGTTTTATTAAATGAGTTTGTTAAGAGTCTAATTTTATTTATACTTGGTTTTGTTTGGATTGATGTGTGGTAATTGAAATGCTTCATGGATTACTTTTCTAAGTGGCTTGTCAAAGTTTTACATAGAAAGATTGGGCATTTAATGAAATTATACCATATGGGTGCTTAAGAGTTTCAATGCTTTTCTAGTTGACATTCTTTAATGTAATGCAAATAATGAAATGACCATTGTTGGATTCACTTTGCTAGGGCTCAAGTATGTGAGTAAAGATGCATTAATATTTAGTAATTTGATTCATGACATTTAGGTGTTTTCAATTTTGATAGTAGTATGGAATGGAATTGGTTTGTGCAATATCTTTGTTTCATTGTCGGATACATGGTCCACCTTCCATGACGATAGATAGAGATTCAATTGTTTTCAAATCTATCTTGAGTGTCTATTATTACATATTCTATTCATTATCTTTTGTGCAAATGTATATTGGAGTGACATTTTTTTGTTACAAGAACTAGTTGTAGACACCAAAAATTGTCTTGTAGCCAGCGCATGACAATTTTACAATATTCATCTTAATTGATTAAATAATCTTTATTATTTAATTAATTTGTGTCATTCTTCCTAATTTAAATTTTAAATTCATTACTTCACTCTAATTACAATAATTGATTGATTTTAATTAATTGTTCAATTATTTAACTTTTTATTAATATTCTTTCTAGATTCCCTAATCATTCTTCTAAAAATTAATTAAATAATTTTTATTATTTAATTAATTTCTTTCTCTAAGTTTAACTAAATAAATACATTATTTAATTAAAAATTGTAAAAATTGATCTGATAGCATATAAGAATTTTCTTATAGCAATAACAACCCAAGATCTAGAGGCTAATGAATAGCACAAAGACAAAAAAGACAAGATGGAAAAGAATAAATTGTATTCTTTTCAATATGCAATAACTGAATTGAACTGTAGTACATATGATAATTGATGAGTAACTGAACTCAATATATAATGAATTGACTCAACTGGAATTCAATGATATACAATGTAAAAGTGCCTGCTTATTTGGGCAATCCAATACGAGACCATGATAACTTATCACCCATACAAGGTGGAATCACATGTCCACCAAAGGTGGATCATCCTCCACTGTGCAATGAAGTATGTGCAACATGTGGAGGATGATAAGTGCACTTGTAAGAATTGCTCTGATGCAATGTAAGAATTTGCTAAGGCAATATGACAAGATCTAGAAGTCCAATGAATAGAAAAAACAAGAGAGACAAAATGATATGATTAATGAATTCACTGAATAATGAATAATGATCAATAATGGATAATGAATCAACTAGATTTAATAGATTAATTTACAATATAGATGTGCTCGCATATATAGGCAAGACATGATAACTAGGAGATAATAAAGAGATAACCTATCACCCACACTAGGTGGAATCATATGTCCACCAAAGGTGGATCATCTTCCATTATGCAATGAAGTATGTGCAACATGTGGAGGATGATAATGTGATAAGATTACTAAAGGTGGATCTCACACATAAAGTGGAATGTGATAACAACTATCACCACCTAAAGTGGAATTTCTCCTACACCATGTGCTAATAAAGGTGCAAACTCCCCATAGTATCAAATGCAAAATACTATGTATGCATTATCCTAAGTAAGCTTAAGTAAAGTTTAATTAAGAATATTTGATTTCACCAACAACACTAGAGGTGGAGACATCACATAAAGTGGAATGTGATAACAAGTATCACCACCTAAAGTGGAATTTCTCCTACACCATATGCCAATAAAGGTGCACACACCTAAGAGTCTCAAATGCAAACTACTATGTATGCATTATCATATGTAAGCTTAAGTAAAGTGTAATTAATGAATATTTAATTACACAAACACCCCTCTTAAGTGCAACTTAGGGAAATGCACTTAAATTCACAATGCAAGATGAGTCTCAGCTACTAGGCCATATTAGGTACATGTGTACAATGAAAATATAATGCAATAAATATCTCATAAAGCGGAGAAGGAGAGAAAAAATGTGGGAGAAAACTCCCCCCACCTGCCTCTTCCCCTCCCTTCCTCCCTTCCTCCCCAAAAGAAAGATGAAAAAAAACAAGATGCATGGATTGAGGACTCAAGACCCCCCTAGGACTACATACATCATGTATATACAATCAAGTACTTCCATAGGAAGGAAAATAGACATAATATCCCCCCCATAATGAACATTGTCCTGCAAAAATGGTGTGTTTGAAGACAAAACATAGTCCAATGCCTACAAACAACATTTCTCCCCTTGGGAAGAAGATAAACCAAGTATAAATGTAGGAATGCTTCCCATTATGGATAGGAATTAGGAAGTAGAATCCAAATGTAGTATGATGATGTTGTCTTTGAAATCTGCTCATGTGTCGCCATGTCCTTCGATGATGAAGATGCCCTGAACCAATCAGGAACATGCCCAATCACAATAGAAGGTGACAAAAATGAACCAATGGTAACTAATTGTGAACAAGCTCCAAAGACAAAGATGAAGTGACAACATTTTTGCCACAACTATCATCAAATAGGAATGCCTCTGAAAACTGATTAAGACTCTCCAAGCTTGAAGAAGTCACCACATAAGCATGATAAAATTGAACCAAGCATTGTGACATATCAAGTGAAGGGAGAGACTCATGAATGCCAATATCAAAGATGATGAAGAAGATTCTCCAAGTGTAATTAATTTGTCATCAAAGATAAGAGAAATCCCCTCAAACATGTCTCCCAAATTTGAAACATGAGACTCCAAAATGAGCCAATGTATGGAAAATAGGATTCCCAATTAGGAAGACAAATAGATATATCTTTCAATGACTCATTGGAATCACCAATAAGATATGAATGTGTGATCTCAATTGGAGAAGTAGGATTTGTAGGTGGAGGCTCAGGATCATAAATCCACATAGATATTTTCTTTAAGGTATCATCATCAAAGGGAATATTGTTTGCATCATCAAGTGGAGTGAGATAATCTGCAACAAGATACACCTCCAAAATGCTCCCAAATAATGGTCCAAATTGTGTGTGGGCACTCAATAGAGCTAAACTTGGGGTAGATTTCATAGAAGAGAAATGAATTGATGCTTCTACAAATCAATCTCCTAATATGATCATTCTTATCTCTCCAAATTGCTTGATTCCACTCTAACTTTGGCTCAGGATCGAGCCCATAAAGATAAGGCAAGATATTAAGCCATCTACAATGTGTGATGATTGCTTTTGCCCATGACTCATAATTACCCCTAGTCAAACTTATTATAGAAGGATGCCTTGTATAACCCATGAGTACATCAATGATACATTTCTCAAATCACAAATTGAGATCATGATTACCCCCTCCCCCTAACATATGATTGATTGTATCTTGTCGTTGATGTCAAACATAGTGTTCCAATTGAGTTTGAGTTTGTGTTTGCTCAAGCTTTGCGGTCTGGAAATTTTCTATTCTTGGAGATGTGGGTTTGTGCACTAAACCTTCAGTGTAGTGGTAGACTATGATGTATTTAGTGTAGTACTATAGTATACTGAAAGACAAGTATGTTTTATGTGTTGAACCTTCAGTGTAATGGAAGTCAAGAATGTATCCTGTATGGTTTTAGAACAATAAAAGCCAGGTATGTATCACGTGGTCGTGTGAAGATGGTGTTTTACAGTGCCTCTATGTTATACTCTTATATTTGGAAGTCTATGTGGTCTAGATGTCTATAGTTCAGTCGTAGTGGTATTGTGTTGCAGAGCAGTTAGCAATTTTGCAGTTGTAGTATTTTTTACTTTTTGAACTGTTTCTATTCCAAAAATCAAGGTTGAAAATGTGCTACGACTCATATAAATGAATTCATGTTTTGGTTGTGGCATTCCTTGGTGATTAGGAATGTGTTCTTGGTACTTCATAGACTGTATCTTCCAATGTTGCAAATCTGATCCAGAAATATGTTGTGGCAACTTCTAACATGGCTTTTGACTTGATGTGTTGACATGTTTTCCATTGTGGCGTGTGGATCTTTGCATAGCTTGTTGATGTCTAGTCACAACTAGAAAGTTGGCAGTTTGCTTCTACATTGTTGAATTACCTTGGGTAGTTGTTATGATTATTGCAGATATAGCATTGGGATATGTGTGGCATTTTCTTGGTCCTTTTTCTCTTAGGATGGATCATGCTTTCATATTTAGGTCCAAGTGTTATATATATTGATTGTTGAAGTGTCAGATTTAGGTTTAGGTCTTGTACTCAATGCTTATCTCTTATCTGGATGAGTTCATGCTATATGGGACCTATGCATTTAATACTTATCTCTTATCCATTTGGGTCCTTAGTTCAAACACTCTTTTCATAGAACTTATTTGCATTTTTCTATTGCCTTGTCTGACATGAAACTTATTTGTAATATCTTTTGGCTTGGCCAACCTTGTTGTAATCTTCAATGATCTATCATGTATATAAGGACTGTTGGTGCTTTTGGCAAAATGTAAGTGTAAAGTGTGAAGCAAGTAAAGTGTGCGAACCGGTTCAACATTAACTAGAGCATAGTTCAATGATAGTAGTATAGAAGGAAAGGCAGTAATAGTGTGCTGCTAGCGTGAATAGTGTTTTTCAAATTAGTTGCATTATCAAGAGACTATCTTTATCTACATTGAAGAGTTGTAAGTACTTTAAGACAAAACTTCTTGGGCATTTTAATTCAATGCTACATCTTTCTACTTTGGTAGTGAGTCTCTGTATGTAAGTCCAAAACAGTGAGCTCCTATTTATACTATAAGGCAATGAGCCTTCTTATCTATATTCATTGTTGCATTGACAATGAGCCTTTGGTTGCTAGTCGAGAGAACTTAGCTCCTAATCTTTTGTAATCAGATTATATACTTCATTGAATTATCTTTGTGGGCAAGTGCTCACCATGTTTTTTCCCAATTTGGGTTTTCCATGTATAAATATTGGTGTTATTGTGTTGCTATTTCTATTCCTTACTTGCATACTGTTTCATGTGGTGATTATTGAAGTTAGTTTTTGGATTTTTATTTTATGTTGATTCACCCACCTCTCAACATCCAGAGTGTTTTTATTAATTGGTATTAGAGAAAAGTTCCTCTAGAAGAAGCTTAACTATTTGAGGCAGATCAAGGATGACACATAATTTATACTTTCAGGCACCGATATTTGATGGCACAAATTTTCCCTATTGGAAGGACAAGATGAAAGAATATCTTGAAACATTACAAAATGTTATTTAAGAGGTGATTCAAACTAGCTTTTATCCTCTTTTTGGAAGACCTTTGAGTACTAAAGAAGAAAGACAAAATGAAGAAAATGTGAAAGTAAGAGCAATTCTTTTTAGTAGTCTACGCGACATAGATTTTGGAAAAGTCAAAGGTTTGAAAGGTGAAAAAGAGATTTGGGATAAGTTGGTCCTGGTGTATAAAAGAGACCTGAAGACAAAAGAAGCAATACTAATGAATCTCAAATAGAAGTATGAAGTTTTGAGAAATGTAGAAGATGAGAGTGTTGAAAGCTACATTTACATAGTTACTAATGTTGTTGATGGAATTAGAGCCGTTAGTGGACATCTAGAAGAAACAAATGTTATATTCAAGATTTTATTAACCCTATCAAAGGAGTTCATATAAATGACATGTTCAATAAGGGAGAGAAATGATCTGAGTCAATATTCCATTGATCAACTCATTGGATCACTTTTTGCATTTGAGCTTGCAAAAGTTGAAAGAGAAAAAAGAAAGATTGCATTTAGAGTTGTTGAGGATCTAAATTGGAGACATGCAAGATGTCGAAGAATGATGAAGCATATATTTCAAGAATATTCAAGCAAGGTACCAACAGATACAAAAGTAAGTTACCTCTTAAATGCTTAAATTGTGGAAGGATCAGACATTTTTCTAATGATTGCAAGTATAAGGATTATCATAGTGAATCCAAAGATGAAGATAGTAAAGTCAATCAAAAGAAAAGTGATTTCATAAAGAACATAAAATTTAAAGGCATAAATAAAAAAGAGCTTATTTTCCATGGAAGAATACTTTTTCGAAGATGAGGATGCTACTGAAACAATTAAGGAATATTTCTTTTTAGCCATTTCTCAAAAAAGAGATTAGATTGCTTTGCATGCTAAAGTTTTTGTAGATGCATGGATTATAGATTTCAGATTTTCAAATCATATGACGAGAGATAATGTTAGAAAGTAAAGTCCACCAATATAACTGAGAGGGGGGGAGGGGGGGTGAATCAGTTATCAGATAAATACAATTCTTTTCCTTATTAACAGATTTCAACCATGTAATCAATGTAAATAAAAACCATATAAAGATGAACATACACAACAACACAATAAAACAAGATATGTTAACTAGGGAACCTCTTGATCAGAGAGTAAACCCCGGTGGGAATGATGCCCACAAAAGATGTACCAATATGAAAATTTCTTATGAGAGGATGGACTATGTTAAGAGCCTTATGAAATACATTCATTACATATGAGTCCCTATTAGGAGACTTTGAATCCCTATTAAAAGATTCTAACCCTGTTAGGAGTTATGGAAGATAGAAGGACCCACTGTCCAAACAACTTTAAAGGAAAGATCATTGAACACACTATCCAACTGATCTCTGTATTACTCAACAGAATAATACCAAATAATTATTGATCTCAACAACTTATCTTTTCTCCTCTATCTGTGCCAAACCACACCAACTACTTCATCAGATCTCAGTACCAGATCTTTGTACTTCACATATCATCTTACAACATATATTGCTTAATTTCGCAATTCACTTCCATACCATATCTCATATTATCATATTAAAATTAAGGAAAACAATCCTTCCTTTATACCACACTCAAATAATTACAAATGAGTCGGCCAACAAGGCTTAACCAATTATAAAATATAAACTTCCACACGTTACACAATATTTCACAATTACATAAAAACTGTCAGCTTCCAAACAAAATAATTCTTCACTCGTGTGACCTCTGACCTTGTTGTCATGTCCATGTCACTATCATAACTTCTTTATCAACTGTACAAATTTGCATGCCCAAATTCTATCCCGATTAGGAGATATCATCCAATTTCCACAAGCCGCTTCTCGAGAACACTGCCTGAATACTGCTTCCACTGATTTACACATAACTATCATGAATAGTTGAATTTTCGTACGCTTTCTTGACCATGATATCAGGACATAATATAGAGTAAGTCCTCAACTCTGCATAGCTTGATCTACAATACTCCACGTGCGCTAATTCAAACATTGTCTGCTCCTCTGCTAATCTCCAGTAGATCACTGTGTTGACATCAATGACAACCATAGTCACGAATGCAATATACAAATGCTACAGAATGGCTACAAATACTCCCCCATAGGATATATTCAGCATTCATTCCTAACAATCTCCCCCATTGGCATTGATGGCAACATAGATGAAAAAACATCCAAGTTCCATGAATACCAAACTGTAACGCTACTTCTCTGAAATGTTTTCAAATCCTCTTCATCAATCAAATCTTGCTTCATTTTCTCATAATCATATTCTTTTAGGTTTTTCATTTTATATTGCTTCATCTCCTCTAAGAGATATTTTATATCCTTCTTTTCATGTATCATTCTTCTTATTATTATATTTTTTCATGTATCCTTCTCCCCCATTAACATCAATGACAATAGTAAACATCAATATGTCAATCCTCAATGTCAAAAGACACTTTTTAGAAAATACATTCACTAGAGTCCTTCACAACTCAGCTCAAAAACACACATACTCCCCCATAGAGGAAGTACCAACATCCAGTCCAAAAAAAGATAGAGCTCATATACCACTGGACTGATGCAACAATCTACATCACTTCTCAAAAGTAGGTTGGGGCATAACCCCAAGCATACCTCTCAAATACTCAAATGTATCTTTAGGTAAGGGCTTTGTAAATATATCTACAATCTACTCTTTTATACTTATATACTCAAGTCTGATTTCTTTCTCTGCAAATTTCTCTCTCACTACATGATACCTTATTTCTATATGCTTCGTCTTAGAATATAGAACAAGATTCGTAGACATACTTACTATATTGGTGTTATCACAGTGTATAATAATAGGCCCATCAAATTTTATTCCAATATCCTTCAACATTTGTTTCATCCATATTATCTGGTTACAATTGTTTACTGCTGCAACATATGTTGCTTCTGTCTCGCTTTGTGAAATACAATTTTATTTCTTGCTTAGCCAAGAAACCAATCTTCCTCCAAGGAAAAATGCTCCACCACTTGTACTCTTTTTGTCATCAACACTGCCTCCCCAATCCACATCTGTATATGCACATAGGGTAAAATCATCAGATTTTTCATACCATAATCCATATTCAATTGTGCCTTTCAAGTACCTCGATATTCTTTTTACTGCTGCGTAATGCGACTCTTTAGGATCAGCTTGAAATCTTACGACAATTCCAACTGCATGTGATATGTTTGGTCTTGTATGAGTTAAAAAATTGTAATCCTCCAATCATAGATTTGTACCTCTTTTGTTCAACTGCAGGAGTCTCATCTATGCTAGATAACTTATGTCTAGTTACCATAGGTGTACCAACCGGCTTACAATTTTCCATTCCAAATCTCTTTAATAAATCATTCGGATACTTTGTTTGACATAAAATACCATCATTGTTATGTGTTATCTGTAGTCCTAAAAAATATTTCATCTCACCAATCATGCTCATTTCAAATTCAGTCTTCATTTCATCTGCAAATTTATCACTGGCTTCATCTTCTCCTCCAAAGATAATATCATCAACAAAAATAACCACAACCAAAAAACCATTATCAATTTATTTCATATACAAAATAATGTCTGTTGTACCTTTAGTAAATCCTAATTTTATCAAATACTTATCCAGTCTTGCATACCAAGTTCTAGGTGCTTGCTTAAGTCCATATAAATCTTTGTTCAGTTTACATACCATGTCTCCTTCATGAGTTAAGGGAAAACCTTTAGGCTGCTCAATGTAGACTTCTTCTAACTCTCAATTCAGAAATGCTAATTTCACGTCCATCTGATATACTTTGAATTTCTTATAAGCTGCATAAGCCAAAAACATTCTCATTGCTTCAATTCTTGCAATAGGTGCAAAAGTTTCTTCATAGTCAATTCCTTCTTGCTGTGAGTATCCTTTACATACCAATCTTGCTTTGTTTCTTACCACTTCTCCTTGTTCATTCATCTTGTTTCTAAATACCCATTTAGTTCTTATAACATACTTATCTTTAGGTCTAGGGACCAACTCCCAAGTCTTGTTCTTTTCAATTTGATCTAGTTCTTCCTTCATTGCTTTAATCCAATATTCATCTTTACAAGCTTCATCAATAGATTTAGGTTCAATTTGAGAAATTAAACGTAGTTCTTCTTGTACCTTATTCTGTGTCATAACTCCTTTTTCTATGCTCCCAATAATCTGCTCAACGGGATGATTTCTTGCTAGATTATTGTTGGGTGTCACTGTCTCAGTTCTTGCTTCAACTCTAGGTTCTCCTCTAGGTTCTTCTCTGATATCCTCAATAAGACTTTCATTTTGCAAATCACTGTCATTTTCATAGAATAATTCAATATTTTCTTGATCAATTCTAGGACAAGTTCCTTCATCTAATTCATAATCAAGCATTCTTTCCTAAATTTTGAACTTTTCATTAACTTTTGTTAGAATAACTGAGAGGGGGGGTGAATCAGTTAGATTAGTTATCCTACAATGCTAAATACAAAGATGTACCTTATCAAATAATTCCAACAAATTATGCAGCTCGGTAACATAAAATATCAATCCGTCTGTTCACTTTACCAATTACCAGTAAATAACTAACTGTGATTATCGACCAAATCAATTATGCAGTATGTAAAGTATGATAGAAAAATAATCATCACAAATAACACATAACACATAACACAATGATTTAACGTGGAAACCTTGTTAAGGGAAAAACCACCTGGGACCGGTAACCCAAAATAATTCACTCTTTTGAAGTGAGCTCGGTGGAGAGCCAACCCTGTTAAAGGTTACAAACACACTGTTAAGTGTGACCTGGTTAGAGGATTTATCACTAACAGTTAACTTTTGACCAGCATTCACTATGGGGTCAACAAGATAACAATGTACATTCTCTGAATGACATAGGACAGAATATAAGACTGTTAAGTCCACTCGATTAAAAGATTTTTTGAATCAATGGTTAAATTGATATAGTATGATCTAATTCAAATACAACTCAATTGTAGATATTTAGATCTATGCTAAGCCCATACAAATCCTCTGATCATTAATCAAATTCACTTCATCAATATTCTTCAACTTACTTTCACTCAGTAAATGGTTCTCTGACGCTTGGTTAACTCTACAATTCGGTTCTTTCAATAACCAGTCTGATCAAGCATGCATAAATAAAGTCTTCACGAGATATCTCTGCAGTCTTCTTCTTCCGGCATGTTTCAACAATGAAACTTATATCTCTTATATAGACAAGTAAACCATTTTCATATCAGCCTTTAGATTTTTTTGCTTAATCTCCTTCGTCCATTTTGCCTCTTAAACCTTCCTCGGCAGATGTTTCATTAACACGTTTCAATCTCATCCTTTAGATCTTCTCCAAATTTTGTTAGCTGTAGATCTCATAACAAACTTAATCCTTAATCTCTCGAAATCATAACAATTTCCAGCTCATCAAATTCAGTTGGCTATTCTTTGCATTTAATGTTTTCATCCATTCTCAGTCAATATAGAAATGCGTCGGTGATAACTAGTTAAACTAGCTCGGTTAATACTATCAGTCGGTATACACTGCACTGGCTCGGTGTATACAAAAATCTTCAATTAACAACCACATTGACATGTTCAATTTCAAATCTCTTCTTCATAATAGATTAATGTAACGTGCTCAAGTCAACAATATAAAGCCATAGACTCACCAATAAGTTACCCAATGTTTACCTTATCCTTATCTATCATATCCATCTTTTTCTCATATAGATATCTCAGTCCTTCATATTTTCTTCCTCCAACAGATGTTCAAATGTTTGTAACTAACATGATAAGTACTGTCAAGACTAGTTGACATCAATGACAACATATTGACTGATTTAATCATCTTACATATTATTTCAGTACTCGGTGATCTCTAATCACTATTTCTTCAGTTCATTCAGATATTCAATCAGTTGTAGTTCATCAATCTCTCCCTTTGACATTGATGGCAACACAAGCAATATAAAAAATATGCCATACACATACCAAACATGTATTCTACAACTATGCAAGTAAATGTTGTAGCTCGGTAAGCTCAAATTTAATATGTTTAATCACTACAAAACATAACAACATTACAAGTGCAGACTCTCCTTGTGGATTTGATCTTTTCAACTCTCAGATTCCCTTTGTTCTCAACAACAAATATTCAAGTCTCTCCCTTTCTGTGTGTTCTCAGTAACTGATTTTCCAAATTCATTCTCTCTCCCTTTGACAACAATGCCAAAAAAATATACAAACAACTCTGCATCAGCCAAGTATTTCTCTGTTGTGTGGTTCATATCATGTACCTTCAGTGTGCAGATAAACAAATTTCTATTCCAGCTTGTACAATCTTTCACAACCTTAGACAAAATCCAAAGTGTGAGATATGTGCATCAACATGAATGATCTTCTGATAAGTGTAGGTTGATGCAACCTCTAGTCCACATTAGTGACCGATTAACAGGGGATGGACCCCAAGTCTAGTTCTCAAATATTCAAATGTGTCCTTTGGTAATGGTTTAGTAAATATATTAGCAAGTTGTTCCTTAGATGTTACAAATTACAGTTGTACTTGCTTCTCTTGAACTTGTTCTCTTAAGTAGTGATACTTAATAGATATATGCTTTGTCTTCAAATGCATCACAAGATTCTTAGAAATATTTATAGAAACTGGTGTTGTCACAATATATAATCACCGGGTTAGTGATTACCTCATTCATTCTTTCCAACACTTGTCTGATCCAAGCTATATTTGAACAATTTACAATAGCAACAACATACTCTGCTTCAACAATGGACTGAGAAATGCATGCTTGTTTCTTGCTAATCCAAGTCACAAGCCTTTCCCCTAAAAAGAATGCTCCACCGGTTGTCCTCTTCTTGTCATCTATGTTTCCAGCCCAATATGCATCAGTGTAAACTTTCAGTTCAAATTTGCCTTCCAATGTGTACCATAATCTATAATCCTTTGTTTTCTTCAGGTATCTCAAGATTCTCTTTACAACAACCATATGTGAATCTTTAGGATTGGCAAAAAATCTTGCCACAATCCCCACTGCATGTGCAATATCAGGCATACTGTGTACAACATACATCAGTTTACCAGTCATAGATCGGTACATAGTCTGATTTATCTTGGTAGATTCATCATCCTTTGTTAATTTACAACTAGTTACCATCGGTGTTCCCACAAGTTTAGCATCTTCCATGACAAAAGTTTTCAATACTTCTTTAATGTATTTTGATTGTGTGATGAAAATCCCATCTTTCTGTTGTATAATCTGCAAACCTAGAATGAATTTAATCTCTCCAAACATAGACATCTCAAATTCCTTTCTCATTTCATCAGCAAAAGATTTACAAATATGATCTTGTCCACCAAAGATTATATCATCAACAAATATTGCAGAAATCAAAATGTTATCATCAGAATCTCCTTTCATGTACATATTATTGTTTTCACTAGTTCTTACAAAGCCAATACTTATAAGATAAGCATGTAATCTTTCATACCATGCCCTCGGTGCTTGCTTCATTCCATATAAAGCTTTGTGTAGTCTACATACCATGTCTTTCTGATTCGGATAAAAAAACCTTTCAGGTTGTTCTATGTAAATCTCCCCCTCAAGAATTCCATTCAGAAAAGCTGATTTCACATCCATTTGATATACCTTAAATCCCTTATGTGCAGCATAGGCAAGCAATATTAGAACTCCTTCCAATTTAGCAATAGGTGCAAAGCTTTCACCATAATCAATACCTTCTTCTTGTGCATATCCCTTGCAAACAAGTCTTGCCTTATTCCTTGTAACTTCTCCATTCTCATTTAGCTTATTCCTAAAAATCCACTTAGTACCGATAACATTTTTATCTTTCAGTCTAGGCACTAAGGTCCATGTCTTATTCTTTTCAATTTGTTCAATCTCCTCATTCATATCATTTATCCATTCCTCATTTTCAAGTGCATCCCTAACATTCTTCAGTTCAAACTCACAAACTAAGCATGTGTTATGTCTTAACTTACTTCGAGTCAGCATGCCAACTTGCTTATCTCCAATGATTTGGTTTTCAGGATGGTGTCTTCTAACAAATCTTGCTAGCACTTAATCTCTCCTCTGTTGATCATTCTATTCAGGTATAGTTTCCTGCTCGAGATCTTCTTCCTGATTCTCGGTTTCCATTTGTTGATTCTCAGTAGCATTTTCCTAATGCTTGGTAGACTCAGCCTGTGGCTTTGGTAGATACTCTGGATCTTCAACATAAGTGAACCTACTATAGTCTTTCAGCTCCTTCATGCTTTGTACATCATTCTTATCAGCAAACTCATCAACTTTTACATTAGCACTTTCTATCATCTTATTAGTAACTTTTTTCAGACATTTATAAGCTTTACATTTAGTAGAATATCCTAAGAAATTTTTTTATCACCTTTAGAGTCAAATTTTCCATTCCTATCATCTTTCAGAATATAACACTTGCTACCAAATTTTTTGAAATAACTTACACTCGGTGTGTATCCAAACCATAACTCATAGGGTGTCTTGTTTGTGTCTTTATTTAGTTGAACTCGATTTAGGACATATACAACTGTGCTAACTACCTCTCTCTAGTATATTTGTGAAACATTCTTCTCAATCATCAATGTTCTAGCACAACCAACAATAGATCTGTTTCTCCTTTCAACAATTCCATTCTGCTGTAGTGTTCTAGGTGTAGAAACCTGCCTTTTTATACCATGCTCATTACATAAGTTAGTGAATTCATTAGAAACAAACTCACCTCCTCTATCAGACCTTAAACATTTCAATTCTTTTCCAATTTCATTTTCTACTTTAGCCTTATACCATTTAAATAGTTTGAATGCCTTAGATTTTTCTTTCAAGAACATATCTGTCATCAATCTAGTATAGTCATCAACAAACAAAATAAAGTATCTGTCTCCATAGTAGCTCCGAGTTCTCATGGGACCACATAAGTTGGTGTGAACCAACTCCAAAATTCCTTTAGATGAGTAGTCCTTACTTTTAAAACTAGATTTTGTCATCTTTCCTTTTTGACATTGATGACACATAACATGATCAGGTTTGGTTAAACTAGGCAATCTTCTAACTTTTCTCTTTTTACTGATCTTAATCATGTTATCAAAATTTACATGACATAACCTCTTATTCCATAACCATGCATCTTCATTTTTCACCAACAAACAAGAAGTCTCAACATTGTCAAGATAAAATAAGTTACCTTTTGATTATCCTCCTATTCCGACAAGCTTTCCATTTTCATCATAGATCTTTACCTTCTTGCTTTCAAATGCCACTCAATGACCTAAGTTATTAAGTTGTGCCACACTCAACAAATTGTAATTCAGTCCTTTTATCCAGTATGCATTATCACATCTAATTTTATCATTCAACATAATAGATCCTTTTCCTTTAACCATGCAAGGTGTGTCATTTCCTATTTTTACTGATCCTCCATTATAGTGCTCAAGATGATCAAACTTATCTTCATCACTAGTCATGTGATGTGTACAACCACTATCAATGATCCAAGTATCATTTTTACTAACTTTAGAAATGAGTGTTGTTTCTACATACCTTTCATCCTCTTCGCAATCATCTTTCATTGCAACAAACACTACCTCTATATCATCATCAGTGTCGGCGTGGGTGTCATCTTCTTCAACAAGATAGCATGCCTTTTTTTCCCTTATCTTTGTGATCTCGGTTGTCTCTTTTGTTGTGTCGGTAACCTCTATTGTTCCTTCTTCCATAGCTTCCATCACCAGATTGGTCTATGTCTTTATCTTCCTCTTTCCTATTGGGACATGTAGCAGCAATATGGCCAACTTCTTTACAATTAAAACAAGCTAAAGGTAACTTTCCCTTATATCTACCTTTACCTTTCTCTAGTCTTCGAGTCATAAGAGCTTCAAGTTCATCAAGCTCATCATCAGTATTACTATCATTTTCATCCCTTGTATTATGCTTACTACTAGATTTACCAATCTTCAAAGAAGACATAAAAGTAGACTCAACACTCAGTACCACACTATTATCAAAATTGTTCAGCTCAAAAGTAGTTAATTTTCCAATCAAACTATCAAGAGTAAGAGTGCTACCAAGTGCAAACCTCATTTCATGAATGGCAGATATTCTGATTGCATAAGAAGGCAACAAGGTTCTTAGTATCTTACTTACCATTGTATCTTTAGAAATGATACCACCAGCTCCTCAGATAGCATTGACTACCTCTTTGATTCAGTTTGTGTATTGTGTGATATTTTCTCCTTCCTTCATTTTCATGTCATCAAATCTGCCTCTCAAGCTTTCAGCTCTGGCTCTCATCACATTTGCATCACCACCATAAACTAGAACAAGTTTATCCCACATTTGCTTCGCAATAGTGCAATCCTTGACATCCTCAAATTCAACATCAAATAGAGCAGCAACAATCTCTATCATAGTAATATTATGTTCATGTTGGTCTCTCAATTGATCAAGATTCAAAGGACCAACCATCAATTGTATGTATCCATTGTTAAGTAAAGGTATAGCAGATTCTCCAATTCCAGATATGTGAAGTCTCGTCCGACTTTGCCATGTAGTAAAATTGTCTTTGTTCAGCTTCGACACTTCCCTCTTATACATCTTGTAATCTTTCTACTGAAGTCCTTAAAACTTTGTTCCAAGCAACCAATACACTCTGATACCAATTTTTAGAATAATTGAGAGGGTGAGGGGTGAATCGGTTAGACCAGTTATCCTACAATCCCAAATACAAAGATGTACCTTATCAAATAATTCTAACAAATTATGCAGCTTGGTAACATAAAATATCAATCTGTATGTTCACTTTACTGATTACCAGTAAATAATTAACTATGATTACTGACCAAATCAATTATGCAGTATGTAATGTATGGTAGAAAAATAATCATCACAAATAACACATAACACATAACACAATGATTTAACGTGGAAACACTGTTAAGGGAAAAACCACCTGGGACCGGTAACCCAAAATAATTCACTCTTCTGAAGTGAGCTCGGTGAAGAGCCAACCTTGTTAAAGGTTACAAACACACTGTTAAGTGTGACCTGGTTAGAGGATTTATCACTAACAGTTAACTTTTGACCAACATTCACTATGGGGTCAACAAGATAACAATGTACATTCTTTGAATGATATAGGTTAGAATATAAGAATGTTAAGTCCACTTGGTTAAGAGATTTTCTAAATCAATGGTTAAACTAATACAATATGATCTGATTCAAATACAACTCAATTGCATATTTTCAAATCTATGCTAAGCCCTTACAAATCCTCTGATCATTAATCAAATTCACTTCATCAATATTCTTCAACTTACTTTCACTCGGTAAATGGTTCTCTAAGGATCGATTAATTTCGCAGTTCGGTTCTTTCAATAACCAGTCTAATCAGGCATGCATGAATAAAGTCTTCACGCGATATCTATGTAGTCTTCTTCTTCTGGCATGTTTCAACAATGAAACTCATATCTCTTATATAGACAAGTAAACCATTTTCATATCAGCCATTAGATTTTGCCGCTTAACCTCCTTCGTCCATTTTGCCTCTTAAACCTTCCTCGACAGATGTGTCATTAACACATTTCAATCTCATCCTTTAGATCTTCTCCGAATTTTGTCAGCCATGGATCTCATAACAAACTTAATCCTTAATCTCGAAATCATAACAATTTTCAGCTCATCAAATTCAATTAGTTGTTCTTTGCATTTAATGTTTTCATCCATTCTCGATCAATATAGAAATGCGTCATTGTTAACTAGTTAAACTAGCTCGGTTAACACTACCAGTCGGTATACACTACACTGGCTCGGTGTATACAAAAATATTCAATTATCGACCACATTGACATGTTCAATTTCAAATCTCTTCTTCATAATAGATTAATGTAACATGCTCAAGTCAACAATATAAAGCCATAGACTCATCAATAAGTTACCCAATGTTTACCTTATCCTTATCTGTCATATCCATCATTTTCTCATGTAGATATCTCAGTTCTTCATATTTTCTTCCTCCAATAGATATTCAGATGTTTGTAACTAACATGATAAGTACTGTCACGACTAGTTGACATCAATGACAACATATTGATTGATTTAATCATCTTACATATCATTTTAGTACTCGGTGATCTCTAATCACTATTTCTTCAGTTCATTCAGATATTCAATCAGTTGTAGTTCATCAAATTTAACATTTGTGCTCTCAACAATAGTTTTAGTTCTTTTATTGAAACATCTATAAGCTTTTCTTTTCATTGAATGACCAAGAAATATACCTTCATCACTTCTAGGGTCAAACTTTCCAATGTCATCATCTCTCTTAATGTAACACTTCCAAAAATTTTGAAATACTTAACTGATGACGCATTTCCAAACCACAATTCATAAGGTGTCTTGTCTGTGTCTACTCTGATTTGTACTCATTTCATTGTATATACTGCTATATTCACTGCTTCTCTCCAAAATGTCTTCACCAAATCATTTTCAAATAACATAGCTCTTGTTGCTTCAATTATTGACCTATTTTTTCTTTCTGCAATACCATTTTGTTCAGGTGTTCTAGGGGCTGAAAAATGTCTCTTAATGCCATTCACTTCACAAAAAGTGTTAAATTCTTTTGAAGTAAATTCTCCACCTCTATCTAATCTTAAATATTTAATCTTCATTCCATATTCATTCTCAACTTTATTCTTAATTACTTTAAACTTATCAAATGCCTCAGATTTTTCTTTAAGAAATGCAATCCACATCATTCTTGTAAAATCATCAACAAGAATCATAAAATACCTTTCATCATAGAATCCTCTAGTCCTTGTGGGACTGCTCAAATCTGTATGAACAATTTCCAACTTCTCTGCAGATGTGAACTTATTACTAGGAAATGAACTTCTCTTATATTTAGCCATAATACATTCCTTGCAAATCATGTTAGTAGGTTACATGATTTTAGGCAAATCTCTTACTACAAATATAGTACTTACTTTCACAATGTTATCAAAGTTTATATGAAAAAATCTTATGTGCCATAACCAACTGTCATCAATCTTAGTAATCAACCATGTCATCTCTGCAAGGTTCAACTGAAATATATTACCTCTGGTTCTTGATCCAGTTCCAATCAAATTTCCATCCTTATCCTTGATCACACAAGTTTTCTCAGTAAACCAAACTTGATATCCCTTATCAACTAACTGTCCAACACTCAAAATATTATGTTTCAATCCATCCACAAAATAAACATCATCAATGTTAGTCTTTCCATCAAGAGAAATAGATCCTATTCCTTTTATCAAACAAGGTGCATTGTTTCCAACTCTAACAATTCCTCCATCATAATTGTTAAACTTTATAAACTTCTTCATATCTCCAGTCATATGATGTGAACAACCACTATCTATAATCCAATCATATCTCTTTTCTACTTGAGAAACTAAAGCTTTTTCTTCTCTAACTTTAGTTTCAAAGTTTTCTTCTTTTATTGCTACAAATCCTATATCATCATTCTCATTATCACTTTCACTTAGGGATTTCTCCATACTAGCCTCAAATTCTTCATCATTAGCATAGTAACATTCTTTAGATCTTCTAGGTTTAAATTTCTTCTTATACTTCTTTACTCTCTTAGGACATTTAGATGCAAAATGACCATATTCTTGACAAGTCCAATATTTAAAGATTGTCTTACCTTCTGGTTCTCTTTTCACAAGCAAGGCAATTCCTTCCTCAATCTTCCTATCTTCTTCAGTCTTAGATCTGCTGCCACTAGCATAATATCCACTCACACTAATGCTTCTTGACAAGGTAGGGCGAACAATAAGTGCACTGAATGCTATCTCAATTCTAGGTAGATCTCCTGACTGTCTCAATCTTATCTCTACTGCTTCTAGTCTTCCAAGAAGGGTTTCTCTAGTGAAGTTCTTAGTACAAGGTATAACTTGCTCAATCATCTGTGCTGTATGCTTAAATACAAGGGTTAATGTCTTTATAATCTTCCATATCACTTCATTATCTGTCTTGTTTCCTTCACAAGATTTGATACTTGCAACAATCTCTGACATTCTACCAATATAACTTCTAACAGATTCATCTTCCATCATTCTTATATCTTCAAATGCACATATCCAATTATGTAATTTGACTCTCTTTGCATGTACATCACCTTCAAAAGTAGATTGTAAAGCTAACCAAATTTCATGAGATGTCCTTAGATATTTTACCTGACTGTACTCATTCTCCAAAAAGGCTGACAAGAGTGCTTCTTTGGCAAGTATGTTACACATGAACATATCTTTTTCCTCATTAGTACATTCTTCAATTTTGTCTTCTTCAATGATAGTCTTTGCATTCTTTGTGATTAACCAGTATCTTGGTCCTAAGCATAACAAATGTGTCTTCATCTTTTCTTTCCAGCTGTCATAGTTCACTCCATCAAACTTAGGGCTTTCTTTCCTGAAATGATTTTCCATGGATCTCCTTAAGTTGTTAAAATTTTCCTTCAAGGACTTGCTGCTCTGATACCAATTGTTAGAAAGTAAAGTCCACCAAGATAACTGAGAGGGGGGGGGGGTGAATCAGTTATCAGATAAATATAATTATTTTCCTTATTAGCAAATTTCAACCATGTAATCAATGTAAACAAAAACCATATAAAGATGAACATACAAAAAAACACAATAACACAAGATATGTTAACTAGGGAACCTCTTGATCAGAGAGTAAACCCTGGTGGGAATGATGCCCAAAAAAGATGTACTAATATGAAAATTACTTGTGAGAGGATGGACTCTATTAAGAGTCTTATGAAATACATTCAGTACATATGAGTCCCTATTAGGAGACTTTGAATCCCTATTAAAAGATTCTAACCTTGTTAGGAGTTATGGAAGACAAAAGGACCCACTGTCCAAACAGCTTCAAGGGCAAGATCACTGAACACACTGTCCAACTTATCTCTATATTACTCAACAGAATAATACCAAATAATTATTGATCTTAGCAACTTATCTTTTCTCCTCTGTCTGTGCCAAACCGCACCAGCTACTTCATCAGATATTAGTACTAGATCTCTGTACTTCACATATCCTCTTACAACATATATTGCTCAATTCCGCAATTCACTTCCATACCATATCTCATATCATCATATTACAATTAAGAAAAAAAATCCTTCTTTTATACCACACTCAAATAATTACAAATGAGTCGGTCAACAAGGCTTAACCAATTATAAAATATAAACCTCCACATGTTACACAATATTTCACAATTACATAAAAACTATCGGCTTCCAAACAAAATAATTCTTCACTCATGTGACCTCTGACCTTGCTGTCACATCCACATCACTATCATAATATCTTTATCAACTATGCAACTTCGCATGCCCAGATTCTATCCCAATTAGGAGATATAATCCAGTTTCCACAAGCCGCTTCTCAGGAACACTTTATGAATACTGCTTCCACTGATTTACACATAACTGTCATGAATAGTTGAATTTCTATATGCGCTCTTGACCATAATCTCAAGACATAATATAGAGTAAGTCCTCAACTCCGCATAGCTTGATCTGCAATACTCCATGTGCGCTAATTCAAACACTGTTTGCTCCTCTACTAATCTACAATAGATCACTATGTTGATATCAATGACAACCATAGTCATGAATGCAACATACAAATGCTATAGAATGACTATGAATAATCCCCCATAGGATATATTCAACATTCAGGCCTAATAGATAAAAGAAAATTTATCAAGTTTGAAGATCACCAACTTTGATACCATTAAAATATCACTTTCTCTATTCTCTTAAAATCTTATGCAATATTCAATTGTTTATTGAAACAAAATTGATTAACAACAAAGATTGATTTACTATTTCAAAAAAAAATTGGAATATTAATGCAAAGATAGGTGATATTATTATATTTCGTTTGAAATTCAAAAAAAAGTGAAATAGATTTAAATTAAAGATTATCAACTCCAACTTTGATTCTTTAAATATCATTGACTTGATTACTGGTAAAAATAGTTGTTTCAAATCAATTATAGACCTTTGACATACTGTTGGAAAATACCTATTCCTTATTTAAGCCACGTTTTCCACTTATCCTTTCTATTGTATCAAGTTGCAGGCCACTAAAATGCTCTAAACATGCCTTATCCAATCTGGTCAAACTTGTTGTGGATGTTTTTATAGCCGCCCCAAACTCCAACTTTGGATTTGTGGGTTTGAATGACCAGACCTATCACATCACTTTGGGGTATTAAAAAAATGAAATTCTTCTTTTTCTCAAATTGTAGTAGCTCCTATATGTAGTAATTTGAAGTATTCAATAATGGTGCTTTGGGTGGATGCCCAAAAGACAATGCCTTCAAGGTTTGTGTCCTAAAAACTAGAGGAAAAACTTTTGCAGAGGAAAAATTAATATCACATCAAGTTCAAATGAATTCCCAAGAAGACTCACACTTCTTCCCTCCAGGAAGCAATTTATTTTATTCTATAAATTGACTTAGGCATTAATTTTATAATATTTTCCTCTTTAATATTTTAAAATTTTACCATGTGAAAATTTCCTAGGAATACTTAAGTCATAACTTAAGTTGGTCCCTTTTTATGACTGAATAATTAAGTGCTAAGAATTTAACTTCAAATTATTTCTGCTTTATTTAATTATCCACATCATTTCCTTGTTATTTGTTTTCTCTAGCCTTCAGGAATAGAAGTAAAGGCTATCGGGATGATCATTATTTAAATGCTAGGAAAGAGGGGACATTGCATGCTAATACCGACTAAAATTTTCAACAAAATTTACTTTATAATTTCAAACATTTAAATGAATGTTCTATTTTGTATGTGTAGGTAGAATGAGTATATGATTGATTGAGTGTTCATACCACTAGTGATCTGCTTATTGTAAGTTGCCTAGTGTGACTAGTCTAAGTATGTTTTTCGTATTCATATTGTGGAAAGAGTTTGAAATGTTTTGTGCCAAAAAATAGGTGATTAATGAAGACTTCTTTCAAGATTGAAAAAAATCCTTTAAAGATAGTGTCATTCTTTTGATATTGAGCTTTATGATTGAACAAGAATTAGTTAAATTTATGATTTGTCTCCTTACACTTCTTGTCATTTACATTAGAAGTTCAAATTTAAGATTTTCTAGAACCTTCTCTTCATGTACTATCTTTTGAAATTGTTAATATCAATGGTAAGTAAAGTTTTTGATTAAGTAAAATAGGTTTTGATGGGTACCTGAAACCCAGAACAAGTTAAGATATTACATTAAGTTCCACATCAAAAAATAGGCAACCACTTGAAAAGGCCACCAACAGGGCCAACTACAAAAAATAGAAAAAGAACAGGTCAAGCCATCTTCTTGAGCAGATTGGCAGCTTACACCTCCAGATGGTCAATTCTTTTTCCCACTTCCTTAATTGGGGTGAGATCCTCCTGGGGAAGTAGTGGTGACCCTTTTCCTTGTGCTAGACCTAGTGTGCATGCCCATACCCAAGTTTGGGGTGACCTCTTGCTCCTTAGTAGTGTGCTCCTCATCTTTTTTGCAAGGGGTAGCTTCCATCTTGTTGATAAGAATCTTAATATGCTTGTTAGAGGCCTTGAAGATATTAAAACTCTGCTCAATAATGCCCTTGAGAGTTTTCTCAATACTAGAAACCTTGTTCTCCATATCTAGCATGCAAGCCTCAAGCTTGTAGAAATCAACCACATTGAGGAGGGGGTCAGAGGTAGGCCTATCCCTATCAACCTTATCATCTTTCTTCTTATCCACATCACCCATCCTGGATTTCAAATCAGCCACTTCAAAGAAAAGCCATTTGATAGACCTATAGTTGTCCAACATGCTATTCCTGGCATTATTGAGAAAGTTGAAGTCAAATTTCCTTGTAGAATCACTCAGGATAACCATAGAGAAGTCTATGAGCTCGGAGGTCTCAATTTTTCCTCCTTCCCCTTCAAGGACCATAGGGTTAACCAATTCTCTGGTAATGCCCAATTTAGCAATGTGAGAATTAAAGAGCTTCCACACCGTGTTTTTCCCTTTGGTATTCGGGTGGGGTTCTGACATGGTCCTGGGGGGAGAGAACTAAGAGGCAATATTGTCCTCATGAGTATTATTCTTCCCAACACCTGGGGAGCCAACAAGAGTGATCTCATGGGGCTCAGGGAGGGATCAAGTATCCTTAGCCTCCTCTCCAGAATCAACAGAGATCTGGGGTAGACTCGCCTCTCAGGTCTCGTTCAATTTGGTCCTCTTGGACTACCCGGGAGCTTTTTTTGCCATATTATTCTTCCCCTTCCCCCTCGGCTTGTCCTCCTCAGTTTCCATATCCTCCTCATCCTCATTATAGTCCTTGTCCGACGATATGGAAATTCTAGTCTTTTTTGGGGGGGAAGGCCCCTTGGCTTCTTTTTTAACCTTCTACAGATATTTCCATTTTTTGGAAGTAGAACCAAAGGCCCATTTCTTATTCTCCTCCTCCTCCTGGTCTTTAGAATGCAACCCAATGCTATCCTCACTATCTGAGGGCTCATAGTCAGACCTGACTCCTCCTACTTGACCCCTTTGTCCTTAATAGACTTACTAACCATTTACAATTTGAAGTATTCATAAATAAGCAATAGTAATCCCTCATGGAAAGTAGGGTTAGCATTAGCTTTACTCCTGAAACCATTGATATTTTCATTAATGGATGAATACAGGTAGATGGGGATGGACACCATCTTACCATGTCTAAAGTGGTTAAGCAGGAAAAAATGGTAAGTGCAGATTATGGAGAATCTGGAGTCCAAGGTGATGTAGTAGATGACGGCCTGAAGCATGAACCTCCAAATTTTCTTTATGCCTTCAGGGTGGTAGTAGGTTCCTGTCTTCGAGAGAGCCTCTTTCTCTCCTGGGTCCTTGGGGAAATTATTAACCAAAGGGTCTAAGATTTTACGATCCCTATAGAATCTTTTGCCTATAATAGGGATACCAGTGACTGTAGAAATAACTTCCTCCGTCATAGTAAATTGGCATCCATTGACATCAATGCTTCCTTCATTTCAGTTCTCAAGGAATAAATTGGTGACCTCGTAGTTGCTCCCATGCAATCTCTCCATAAAAGGCGTAATGCCACCCGTCTGCAAGATGTCCCCCAAAATACTTCTTTTCTTCCATTTTCTAAAATCAGTGGGTTCCCTCCTTATTCTCTGGCCACCCATAGTGAGATACTATCTAAAAAATGTGCTGCTCTACAGAAAGCTTTAGACCCACAAGAAAATAGGAGCATTTCTATTACACTTGCAGTAACTATGCAACTTAGAAAGAAAATGAACACCAAGGCAAGAGTCTTTGGCTCTCATAAGAACCCAGAAAGTGTGCGGATTGAAAGCTTCGTAATTGTAGGTAATAAAATCACTGTACTTTCCGCGCTTGAAAAAACTCATTGAAAAATGTAGATTAAATGTCATTATTTCCATATATGGTTCGTTCCTTTCCATGAATGCGATTCCATGTGGTCAGCTCCATCACCTTCTGCGAGATGTCCTTTCCATTATGCCATCTCACAAAATCTTTCTACCTAACAACCACATTGGACATTGCATCAGACACTTGGTTCGCCTCTCTAAACACGTGAGAAATATGAACCTTCTCGAAGGAATTAATAATGCTCTGCATCTCCAAGATGATATTATCAATTGTTGATGAAGTGGAGGAACCTTTCAAACATCTAATAATATTATTAGAGCCACCTTCAAGCCATAGGTATTTGATCCCCACATCACGATCCAACTTGGTGACTGGAGGGCAGCCATGGCTTCAACATAATGATTAGTTTGGGTACCGAGGGGAAGAGCAACCGTAGAAATATAGGCACCTTGGTGATTTCTAATAATTCCTTCACTGCCAATTGGGCCAAGATTTCCTTTGGCTGCCCCATTGAAGTTAGCCTTAAACCATCCCTTGGGGGGAAGGTGCAATGTGAAATTGTCCCTTCAATGATCAGTATGAGTGGAGAAGAGATCCATGCATTTACCTAAAAAAACATTAGTACCAAAACAAACAAAGAATTTTTTAAAGAGAGCATGAATAATTTTAGAAGAAACCACTTTGGAAGGAGCATGAAGATCTCTGAAAATTCTATTGTTGCGCTCCTTCCAAATGCCCTAGTAGAGATGGGGAAAGCTCCAGGACCAGAGTTTTCTAAACGTAGAAGAGGAGGGGAAAGGGGGAGCCCATTGGGGAAAATGGTCAAGGATAGTCAAAGGGAAAACCCATGCTTGGTCAAAAGAGGAAAGGAGGGTAAGCCAAACTTCCACCACAAAGGGACAGTGGATAAAGAGATGGTGTATAGACTCAGAATCAGACTTACAAAGAACACACATATTGAGAATGAGAAAGCCCCTCTTGACAAGGTTATTGATAGTGAGGATACGGTTCTGTAGAACCAACTAGAAAGAGATGGTGATCTCAGGGATTAAACCAGGAAACCAAAATTTGGCCCAACAGGGGGGAGGGGAAGGGTGGGGAAGATCTAGAAGGATCATGGCAATAGAGAAATTCCCATTGGGGGAGGCCTCCCAAACTAAGGTATCTAGGGACTGAGAAAGGGACAGGGCTGAGAGAGACCTCATGAGGGGTTCCGAATATGATGAAATAGAACATAGATTCACCCAATCATTACTAATTATGTAGTTATAGACTTGAGAACCAAAAAGCAATAAGAAAACCTCCTTCCATTTGTTAAAAATCTCCACCATAGCCAAAATCCAAAAATGGAGCCAATCATCATCCTAGAAGTTAATAGAATCTCCATTTTCCACTTTCCATTTGGCATGAGAGGCAAAAATCTCTCTGGCCTTGAGGAGACCATTCCATATAAAAGATCCCTTAGGAATATCATTGTAGAATAAGAGGTTTTTCAAAGAACTATTGGAGTGGAGGTATTTAGCAACAATTTTATCACGCCAGTCTCTGGTATCCTGAAAAATGCTCCACACTTGTTCGGCTTGAAGTGATTTATTGAAGGTCTTGATACTCCTGAGGCCAAGGTGACCATGACACTTCAGAGTGAAAACTTTATCCTAGGAAATAAGGGGGAGCTTCTTGTGGTCCTTCACCCCAAACCAAAGAAATCTTTTCTGAATCTTCTCCATGGATTCAAAAAATTTAGAAGGAATCGTGAAGAGGCTCATAGCATAGGTAGGAAGGTTTTGGAGAGTAGATTTTAGAAGCTAGATCTTTCCTGCCTGACTAAGCAGTACCCCCTTCCATCTAATCAACTTCCTATTAAATCTATCAATTAAACTGTTCCAAAAGGACTCAGTAGGTTTCAGCCCCAAGGGAAGACACAAATAAGTTGAAGGGAAGGATTCCAAACTACAACCCAAGATCTCTACAATCTTTAGCTACCTATCAGGGGGGTGTTGATAAGATAAACCAAGCTCTTGTTCTAGTTGATAAGTTGACTGGTAGCATTCAAATAGCTATTTAGTATGCTTTTCATAACTTTAGCTTCTTTGATCAAATCCTCTCCCCCCAACATGGTGTCATCAATGAATTGTTGATGAGATAATTTAAGATTCCCTGAGGAGGGATTTATAACTTGCAAGGCCCTAAAAGCAACATTAGCCAAAATGAGTCTCCCAAGGTATTCAACCACAATAATGAAGAGGACAAGGGAAAGGGGGTCATACTGTTTGAGTCCTCTAGAAGGTTTGAAGAAAGCGGACGGAGACCCATTGATCAACACCGCCATAGAGGGGAGGAAACCAACTAATGGATGATACTGCAAGAGCCATGATTGAAACCAAAAGCTTCCAAGATTTTTAGAAAAAGTTTCCAATCCACCCAATCATAAGCTTTGGAGATATCAAGCTTAAGGAAGAACCCTTCCTTATTGGACAAAACTAGGGAATGTATGACCTCATGAACAGTTATGATGGAATCAAGGATCTGTCTACCTGGGACAAAGTCAAATTTTTGACGAGAGATGATCAAGGGAAGAAGCTTGAGAAGTCTCAAGGTAAGCACCTTAGAGATGATCTTATAAAAATAGCTACGTAAGCTGATGGGTCTAAAGTTATCCATAGCCTCCACACCAGAAATTTTGGGAATGAGAACTAGGAAGGTAGCATTCAACTCCTTCAGAATATTCTTGGAGCCAAAGAACTCCTGAACAACTTGAATCACATCTCGATTAACAATGTCCCAAAACATATGAAAAAAGAACTTTGGGAATCCATTAGGGCCAGACGCTTTATACCTTGACATGGACTCCATAGCTTTGAAAACTCCCCCCTCCTTAGGGAAAGAGAAAAGAGCTTTATTTTAGTCTTCAGAGATAACCATAGCGATGTTATCCAGAATCTTGGCCTGATCTTTAAAAGAGAGGTGGTGGTCTTCATATAAGAGGGAGGAGAAAAAAGAAACGACCTCATTCGATATTTCCTTATCCTTCAAAAGAATCTAATCCTCCAATTTGAGTTTGTTGATTTTGTTAGCACCTTTGTGCTACATAGTGAAGAGATGGAAGAACCTCGTATTTTTGTCCCCTTCTTCCAGCTAGATAGATCTAGATCTTTGTTTCCAGTATAGTTCCTCTTTGCCAATCACATTATGATAATTAGAGAGTAAGGATTTATCTTTTTGGAGACATTTAAGATCATATCCAAAGCTCTGAATCTCCCCTTGAATAAGATTGAGATGCATAAGAATCTCAGCTTTGGAAGAAAATATATTGCCAAATTCATTCATGTTCCAAAGCTTTATGTTATTCTTAACATTCTTGAGTTTTTTTAGCAATTCTAAACATGGTAGAGCCATCAATATGGATATCCCACCATTCCTTAACCTTATTACTCAGGTCCGGGTGGGTAGGCCACATTTTTTTAAATCGAAAGGGAAAGCTTCTCTTAACAGTGAGGGGATCAAGGATAAGAGAAATGGGGAAATGATCCAAACCAATTCTAGCCAGGGCTAAAAGATTACAATAAAAGAGATGAGCCAATCATGGGTAATAAGGGAACAATCAAGACGTACCTGAATGCAGTCATTACCAGCTCTTCTATTAGACCAAGTATAAGCTCCTCCATGGAGGTCCAGGTCTAAGAGGGCTTGATCATTGATAAAGTCCATAAGATCCATTTTGTTTTCCAGGTTAGGAATAATCCCACCAAGATTTTCCCCTTGTTTGAGAGGAGTGTTGAAATCTCCCATAATAATCCCTCTAGAGAACTGGAAGGAAGAGGTGATAGTCCTAATCCTCTCCCAGTACTTTGTTCTAGCCTTTTTGGATTTAGGAGCATAAACATTCAAAATAAACCAACTATCATAATCATGTTTACTTGAGAATTTCATCAATAGAAGATTACCTTCCTTATGAATGACTTCCCCCTTGAAGATTGCAAAATTCCAAAACATAGAAAGGCCCCCTGAAGCCCCATCAGAGCTGGTTCCCACAATCTACATGGACTTTGATAGATTGAGATTTTCCACTTTCTCTTTGTTCATCTTAGTTTCTTGAATCATCAGAATATCTGGCCTATGATCCCTAATTATATTCCTAATAATATCTTACTTATGTGGTCCATTCAGACCATGAATATTCCATGAAATGATCTTCACTTCTTCTTAGTGGAGAAAGTTTCAAAAATGGTAAGTTGAATCCCATCCACGATATTCTTACTAGCTTCTTCTTCTCTGATTTGGCTAGCTTTCTTCCTTCTTGGTGTTCTAGGTTTGGCTCCCACATCAGCTTTGTTTTTACTTCTTTTTTTCGTTGGTGAGACAGGGGAGGGGTCCCTATTGTTCTTTTTCTTTCCTTTCTTTAAAATTGAAATCCATCCTCCATCTTTTGTGCCTTCCATGAATTTGGCAAACAACATTTCCATCTTAGAAATCTGTCCAGGAGAGACCGATTTAAACAACTCCTCCATCTTTGAAAGATGGCCGAGAGAACCAGGGTTAACACTAAAATCCAAAACCTGCATGGTCGGGGAAGGAATAAGGGTATTACATTCTTGTCCTTCTTGAGGCATAGCACATGCAGGGGTGTTGAATCCCACAAGGTTTGGGATAAATTCTCCTTCCTCCACAAACTATGTATTAAGAGAGTCTGGGACAATGGAGATGCAGTCAGTATTAGAATCCCCATCTTCTAGAAGTCCATGTTCTTTGTCCTCTACAAATTTGGGAAATAGAGGGACAAGACCTTCAACAACCTTTTCAGCCACCTCCCCAACAAGAAGGGAGGTCTCAACAAAAACTGTAGCCTGCTCGAGGCCATTCAAAGAAGGGAGCTCCTTAGCATAATCTCCTGCTTTGGACTAGTTCAAAGCAGTCAGCAAGGGGGGTCTCACCGAGACATCCTTCTGGGATGGTACATGGTGTTAGAATAACTAAGAAGGAGGGGGGGTGAATTAGTTAAATCAATTATCCTACAGTCCCAAACTCCTAGATGTACTTTACAAAACTATTTAAATAATTAATGTAGCTCGGTAACATAAAATATCAACCTGTTTGTTCGCTTTACTGAATACCAATAATTATCCAAACTATGATTACCGATTAAATCAACTATGCAGTATGTAAAGTATGATAGAAAAATAATTATAACAAATAACACATAACACAATGATTTAACGTGGAAACCCTGCTAATGGAAAAACCACCTGGGACCGGTAACCCAAAATATTTCACTCTTCTGAAGTGAGCTTGGTTAGGAGCCAACCCTATTAAAGGTTAAAATGCACACTGTTAGGTGTGACTTGGTTAGAGGATTTATCACTAACAGTTAACTCTTGACCAACATTCACTATGGGGTCAACAAGATAACAATTAACATTCATTGAATGTCATATGGAAATACAATAAGACCATTAAGTCCACTCGGTTAAGAGATTTTGCTAAATCAATGGTCAAACTGATATAGTTCTTATCTGATTCAAATACAACTCAATTGCAAATATTCAGATCTATGCTATGCTCATAAAACTCATCTGATCATTAATCTATTCACTTCCTCAATATTTCCCAACTTACTTCAATCGGTAACTAGTTCTTTGACGCTCGGTAATTTCTGTAGCTCGGTTCTTTTGTAACCAGTATGATTAGGAATGCATGAATAAAGTCTTCACACGAAATCTCTACAGTCTCTATTTTTCTGGCATGTTTCAACAATGAAACTCATGTCTCTTAAATAGATAAGTAAACCATTTTCATATCAGCCATTGGATTTTGCCTCTTAATCTCCTTCGTCCATTTTTCCACTTAAACCTTCCTCGGTAGATGTGTCCTGAACATGTTTCAATCTCATCCTTTCGATCATCTATGAATTTTGTCAGTCGTGGATCTTATAACTAACTTCATCATTTACCTCGAAATCATAACAATTTCCATCTTATCAATTTAAGTCGGCTATTCTTAGCATTTAATATTTTCATCCATATTCAATTAATACTAAATGCGTCAGTGATAACTAACTCCGTTATTACTGTCACTCAGTATACACTGCACGGGCTCGGTGTATACAAAAGTCTTCAATTACCGACCACATTAACTTGTTCAATTCAAATCTCTTCTTCATAAAAGATTAATGTAACATGCTCAAGTCAACAATATAAAGCCATAGACTCATCAATAAGTTACCCAATGTTTACCTTATCCTTATCTGTCATATCCATCTTTTCCTTATGTAGATATCGCATTTCTTCATCTTTTCTTCCTTCTACAGATGTTAAGATGTTTGTAACTATCATGATAAGTATTGTCAAAACTATTTGACATGAATGAAAACATATTGACTAATTTAATCATCTTACATATCACTTTAGTAGCTCGGTGATCTCTAATCACTATTCCTTCAGTTCATCTATATATTCAATCAGTTGTAGATCATCAATCTCTCCCTTTAGAATTGATGGTAACACAAATAATATGAAATATGCCATACACATACCAAACATGTATTCTAAAACTATGTAGGTAAATGTTGTAGCTCGGTAAACTCTCCCTAGCTTGATATTTAATATCTTTAATCACTACAAAACAACATTCCATGCAGAGTCTCCCTACGGATTTTATCTTTTCCAATTCTTTGATTCTTTCTCCCATATATGTTCTCAGCAACAAATATTTCATATGAAGTTCCTCTCCCTTTGACAACAATGCCAAAGAAAATAAACAGTCCGCAACAACCAAATTATCCTCTATTGTTCGGTCCACATCAAGTACCTTCATGTACTGATAAACAATTTCCTGTTCCAGCTTTTACAATCTTTCACAACCTTAGAAAACCTAAATTTTGAGCTATGTGCATCAACATGAATGATTTACTGATAAAGTATAGGTTGATGCAACCTCCTGATCACCTTAGTGACCGTTAGACAAGGGACAGACCCCTAGTCTAGTCCTCAAATACTCAAAAGTGTCCTTCGGTAAGGGCTTGGTAAAAATATCAGCAAGTTGTTCTTTAGATTTTACAAATTCCAATTTCACCTACTCCCCTTGCCTTAGACTTTTCTCTACACCAAGAATCCCTTGGGTACTCCATTGAAAAGGACTAAAAAATCAAGTGTTTTTACACATTCTTCAATCAAACATATCATATTATATTAGAAACCTATCATCCTTATGACTTTGGAAAGAAAATCATACCTCACTCTATCATGGATCTTAGAAATATCAAGCTTTAGAACCAATATTGGGCGGTGGATTTTTTCATTGGAATGCAAAAACTTCATGAGTTGTAATTTCAAGATGGAGAATTTGTCTACCTAGAATAAACCCTTTTTTTATTTCTATTGATAAGGTCATCCAACATTGGCTTAATCCTATTGATCAAAACTTTCTTAGAAGATCTTGTAGACCATGTTGCATAGACTAATAGGTCTAAAATTTGAAATTTGTATAGGGCCTAAGACCTTTAGGATCAAAGCAATGTACAATTTGTTCAATTTTATTTCAAAAGGTCACTAGTGCAAATGTCCTTGACCTTTCCATTGTTAAATCATACCCCATGATTTCCTAGAATTCCTTGAAGAAGGTCAGAGGGAAGCCATCAAATCATTATGCATTGAATGCACCCATGGAGAAAGTAGTAGTCTTGACCTCCTCACTAGTAAGTTATGAGCCAATATTTGAGCATTGTTAACTAGACTCGAAGCAAAGGGTAGGTAGTCTAACAATTGATCTTCCAAGATAGGGTCAAAGTCTCTTCTCGACTCTCTGTAAGCTCATTAAAAAATTAATTAGAAGCCATATTTACCAATTGGATATCATTGGTAATAGTTTGATTTATCTCATCCTTTAAGGATTGGATAGTGTTTATCTTCCTCTGTGATGATACTTGTATGCACCCTAAAATGGTCGCCTAGACTTTGGGCCCCATTCACCAATTTATCAATTTCCTGAATCAATGCTTTGCAATATTTTCAATTTAAATCAATTTCCTTGATCAAATCCTAATTCTATCATTTATTCAATTATATTATATGGATTAACCATTTTATCCTAAGTCTTTATTTAATTAAAAGGAATTCCCTCCCCTTTTATTAAATAAAAAGCCCCCACTTTCCTCTTATCCTAAGTTGCACAAATAAAGCATTATTCTTATTTTATTAAAAAGAAGAAAAGGCCTTTTTGTCTCACACGGGGCACAAAAGTCAACACTTCTTTCTCATTGGAGGAGATTTGTGCACAAGGATTGCTCCCACTTTCAAACTCCACCCTTGATCAAATCTTTTGCCTCTTAATCTCCATGGTCCATTTATCTTTAAAAAGAGAGCTCTTTCCTCATTCAAAGGATCTCACTCGTGATGCTAATGTTGTGTTGCAAGTTTTCTTGGTGACTTTGGAGCTTTGGAGAGCTGCTTGTATTTTAGTCTTCATACTTGCATTATAGTTTAGTTTTCATGGCATTCTTAGCTTAGTTTCCTTTCATGTTTTGGCTTAATCCACATAGTTTAATTAGCAAAGGCTTGTAATACTCTCATTTTCATAGCATAGTTTCATTCTTGCATTCTCATTCTAATATAGTTTGCATTGCATCTTTCATTTGTGATTCTTGAAGATATTGGCATTCTTGCCCTTGTCTCTTTGAATCTCCCATTGCATGGTTTACTAGCAAGGTTATATGCTTAATAGCTCTAGCTAAGAGCCCTCTAAACACCCTTGCAATCCATGCTTAGGGAGCTTTAGGTTTCTTTCTCAAGGTTTCCAATCCATGGATGCCCTTGGAAGTAATGACAGAAGTGCACATTTTGAGTGTACATTTTTTGCACCCACCGTGGGGCAGAACACTTCTGTTTTGTCTTTCTTTTCTTGCATTTCCGCACTTTTTTTCATCACTATTAGCTTTTTGTTTCGGCTATTTTTTTGTTTTCTCTAACAGAGTATTGTATGACAGTCTTCCAGTATCGTGCGACAGTTCTTTACATACCCATGTGATACTTTGCCAATCAGAGTATCGTATGACCATATAGAGTTCTGTCGCACTGCTATATTACATTATGTCACCTGGAAGTAGTACGAAGTATCGCCCAAAAAAGAAATATCGCACTCTTATACTACAAAGTATCGTGCGAAACTTTTTCTGATAGAACTGTCGCCTAGGCCTGGCATTGACTGATTTCGGTTCTTTCTTTGCAAGATTTGGATTTGTTTGCTTGTTGGTTTTGACTTGCTGTGTTAGGACAAAGATTCATTTTTAGATTATACTTGGTTTTTGTTATACTAACCTTTGTGGGCCTAACAAGTTGTGTTTGTAGGTGTGCCCTAATTGCTTGCATTATTTGCTAAAAAGAACGCATGTCAAAGCTTCAAATGCACAAGGGCTACTAATATTTCTTGTAGGGCTGCCCAAAGCATAAAAACAATCAAGTGCTTGTTCTTTGCTTTCATTTTTAAGTGTGGCATTATACTAGTTCATTTTTCTTAGGCACTTAATATCTTGTCATTAGAGTCTTTTGGTGGTAGGAAACTATACTCTTCACACTTGTGGTGAACCAAAAATCCTGACCCATCTTTAGATTTCGAAAGAAAGAGGGCTAATTGAACATTTCTTGGTGTGTTTGGGAAAGATTTTTGGGATAGGAGAGTATGCTCTTCACCCTTGTGGTGAACTAGAAATATCGACCCTCAAAGGTTGATCCACTTCTTGTTTAGTTTAGAATCCTTTAGCGGGCCTGCTCTTGAGTGATCAAGAGGAACAACCCAAGTGGGGACAAGCTAATACCCGACTATTCCGAACCACTATAAAATCAAGGCTATCAAGGACACAAAACCTTGGTAGATGTAGTACTTGTCTTCGCTTGGTGTGAGTACTTGTGGGATTGTGACCATGAGGAAAATGCTAAGCAAGAATGCTTAAGGTACTCTTGTGGCCGCAAGGTCCGTTACGTGCTAGAACCTTCGATAGAAGCTACCCAATTTTTTCGCTCAACATCTTGGTGCAAGGATTGATCCTAGTGTATTACTCGGATCACCCCAAGATTTTACTCACCATCTGTGTTCCTTTGGTTGTGTCATTGGTGTGTGCTATAAATGTGTCACACTTCTATGGATCATTACATGCAAGGAAACTCAAGAATGAGCCCTCACAAATCGATCCATAGCTCCCTAGGCATGGAGTGCAAGGGTTTTTAAAAATGCTCTCAGCTAGAGCTATTTAGCCTATAACCTTGCTAGTAAACCATGCAATGGGAGATTCAATGAAGACAAGGGCAAGAATGCCAATATCCTCAAGAATCAAGAATGAAATGCAATGCAAGCTAGTTTAAGAATGGAAATGCAAGCTAAACTATGGAAATGAAAGATGCAAGTATTAGAAAGCCTCCTAGTTAAACTAGATGAATTAATCTAAAGCATAAAGGAAATCTAAGCTAAGAATGCCATGAAAATGAAGCTACTATGCAAGAAATGAAATCTAACTATGAAGCAAGAAAGCCATGATGATGCAAGAATGAAGACAAGAAGATAGAGTGTTGATGAAGATCTAAGATGAATGCCAACAATGCTCCAAATCTTCAAACCCTAGATGCAAGAATGTCTCCAAAAGCTCCAAGATGACCTAGAAAACCTGCAGCATAATATTAGCATAAAAAGTTGGGGATCTAGAATGAAGAAGAGAGCTCTCCTTTTAAAGGAAATGAGAAAGAATGAACCATGGAGATTAAGAGGCAAAAGATTTAATCAACGGTGGAGCTTAAAAGAGGAGCAATCCATGTGCACAAGTATCCTCCAATAGGAAAATAAGAGTTGACTTTTGTGTCCATATGAGACAAAAAGTATTTTTTCCCTTTTTATAAAATAAGAATAATGCTTTATTTGTGCAACTTAGGATAAGAGGAAAAGTGGGAGCTTTTTATTTATTAAAAGGGGAGGAAATATTCCTTTTAAATAAATAAAAACTTAGGATAAGATGGTTAGCCCATAGAAAATAATCGAATAAATGATAGAACTAGGATTTGATCAAGGAATAAGCAATTTATGATTTAGCAAAAGGGGCTAATAGTCTAGGTGACCATTTTTAGGTGTATACAATTAGCACTTCCACGACAAAGCCAACATCTATTGTGGGAAACCACTTTTTGTGAAGCAATGGGACATCAAGTGTGGGCCAAGTTGTTGAGTATCGAGCCTTTGTCTTTCTAGGCTAGCAAGTGCTTGAATTGTTTGCGCTGTGATCTACCCGTGTAAACATTCTTGAACATCAAACATTACGGTAGTGTTCATAGGATTCTTTTTTGTTTTGATATCCCAAGTGCATGTCTTGAAAAGGTTTCCTTTGCCCTTGTTCAAGTGTTTTATGACACATTTGATCACTTACTATTTGCAAACCTGTTTATTTTCTACGGTTATCACGTTCCAAATTGAGAAATTGAAATCATCAAACTGCAACTTTAGTCAACATACCTTCAAAACTAGATTTTACACATTCATTGGTCAAACATCATGTGATACTGCACAACTATCACACCACCTTCCTAGATATTATTGCATCAACTACCTAGAAACTATCACACTGCTTTGTGCGAAATATCGTCTGGGAAAATTGTATCATTCTGCTACCCTGCGAACCATCGCACATAGTCATCTTGCTGTCTTACTGATTTGTATCATTTCTAGTTTTCCTTGGTCGATCCGGATTATAGTAGGTCACTTACCTTGCAGTTGGAAGCCTGTTTGCACCTTGGATTCCTATTTTTTGACCTCTTGGATTATTATTTTTTGATTTCACAAGTGACCTTGCTTGGAATCAGTTAGTTAGAAGTCATCCTTGTTAAGAAATTAAACCTTTAGATTCTTTGATAACACACTTGGAGAGTCTTAGTAGTCTCTTGTCCAATTCACTTCCATCCAAAATAAATTTCAATCAAATATAATTTGGGTAAATCATCCTCCTAATCCATACATGTTAGGATACTTATTCATTGATTGGGCACCTATGTGGCAGTGTTGGTTTATACCTTTTGCAAAATTTCTATCTTACCATCTCTCTTTTGGACAATTGAATGCTTTTACTATCCTAGTTTGGTACCAACATTTCTTAGGGTCATCTTATCACCTAGGATCTTTTCTTTCATGTCGGTTACAACAAGATATCAAGTAAATCAAGGAAAATGACCTCAAGTAGTCTTTGACCAATTACCCTTAGTCCAAACTCACCAAAAATGTAAAGGTAAAGAGCCCATCTTTGATCAATCCCCAAGGAATACCTTAGAAGCTTGGTTTGATCCCAAGACCAATCTTAGTGAGTTGAGCACATCCTTAGCATCTTCTCACTCAGATATGGACATGAGTTACATAATGACGCAATGGGAGAGGGAAGCAATGGATAAAAATCTTGATGACATATTTGAGAAACATAGAGACAACATTCTATTTGGTGATTCCTCTCATGACAATCAACCAGACTCACCCCCTATCAATACCAGATATTTGGATGCACATCAAAGGGTTGAAAGGTATAAGAGACGAGCTCACCAAGAAGAATGGTCACAACACGAAGACCCAGACAATGAACCTTGTGATGCTCATGTAAATGCAGCGTATACCAATGACTTGTTCAAACATTCGAGACCAAGTTCACCACTCCAAACAACTTCAAGGTATACAAGTGAAAGGCTCAAAAGAATTGAGTGTGAAAAGAAATCCTTTTTAGATGAACAAGCTGCAAAGAAAGAGAGGCTTAGACTCCTAGAGGCGGAGAGACAAGCCTTGTTAGAATTGGAAAAGAAAGCCTCTCAAGAAGAACAAGATAGACTTTTGGCCCAACAACTTAATGCCCAATTCAACAACAGGGGTGTCAATAGTGGAAACAACTCCCACCATCTACTCCTTTTGGGACCCCACGAAGTAGAAGGCATTCAAGAACCCCTTCAAGATCTTCTAGTCCTAGAGGAAGCACTTCACAACATGCTCATTATAGGAGGACAAACACCTCCTAGGGACTCAAGACAACCCTCACAACGTGCTCATCATGGTTCCCAACATGGAGGTAGTAGCTCAAGTTTTGATCTCAATTCTCAAGACTTCATGAAGATGCAACAAGAACCACTCTTCTAGCAGTATGTGGAGCAAAACAAAGATAAGTTCCTAGAGAGTTTGATCAACAAGGGTGCTAGAGTTCCTTACAACTTTGATGTGGATAGAAAGATCAAGAAACAATGTCCATCCCAAGAAGAGGAGATCAAGCAACTTAAGCGTATAATGGAAAAGGTGTTGGCACCCAAGAGTTCTATTGATGTGAGTTTTGTACCACTACATAACATATAGCAATTGAAATACTTGATACAGCATACCAAACACTCAACCCTCTCTTGAAAAAGTATATAAGAATACTCCAAGGTTCCTTACACCTGTGGATACTAACTCAGTTAAAATGATGTGATTTGCTGGTAATCACTTCGGCGGGCTTACGTATGTTTTGTTTGGAAATATCTCAACTCTTACTATGATTGTGATAAGACTTCTAGCTTTCACAACCTTTTCAAATGATCTCTCAATTTATATCACTTTCAACTTTGCTCTTTTCAAACTCTCAAACTTCACTTTCCAACTTCTAATTCTCAACTTCAACTACTAAGTTATTGATTACTTCTACTCCTAAGAATGGAAAGATTGGCAAATGGATGGGGATCAACCTAATGAAGACATACCAGTGGTGTTACCTCCACAGATGCAATGATTCTAAGGAAAGAAGACTAGATTACCACGCAAGGCTCCTTGACAAGCCGCCAAGATGCTAGTGGCCTAGCATAGGATCCCTATCAAACATCTACCAATATCACTATGCAATTAACCATCTATCACTACTCTAACTTCAACGCTTTGAAATGAAATCTACTTTAACAATTCAATGAAATCTAACTTTAACAATTGGAAGTAGAAACCATGCAATAACACCAAGTGTTCTTAATCACCATGCAAGACACAACAATGATAAGAGAAGCAATTTTGGTATTATATTAGCAAAAATTTTCTTCAACCCTTTACAAATGATATCAAGTGGCCCTATATAGAGGCTTGAAATTACAATGAATGGCCAAGATTAAGAGGCAAAATCAACGATCCAAATTGAATCCTAGAAACCCTAATTAGGGTTACCACCCCATAGGCCAATGAAAAGATGCCACCTCATCAATGGACCAATGAGAAAAAGAATAGTGGTAACCAATGAGAAGGCACCAAAAATGGTAGCCAATCCGAAACTGACACCTACCCTACCCAAGAAGAAAGGGGAAAATGCCACATGGGCTTACATCAAATGGTCTTCTAATATAACTCTACCCTTTTCTTTCATTCTTTTGGCATAAGTAATGAACTTAGCCAACATTTTATCAACTTCTTCCATAGGAGGGCAAGGTGAATGCCTCATCTTGAGCTCAGCTGTGATGACCATGTCCTTTGCTACTTGTAGTACCTGCTCATTCTCCTTCTCATCATCCTTTGCAAATTGAACTAAGGCCTTGAGAGAGCTGAGGATGTCAAATCTTTTCTTTAAAGGGACAATCTTTCCCAAATCATCCAACCTCGATCCAAACTCTGTCTCATTGAAATCCTCCTCTGTTATTCCTTCAAAATCTAGTGCAACTCTAGCATCATTCACTGTGTTTGAAATGAAAGCCTCTATGCCCGGACTGTGCTATGCCATTCTGTCCTATATTTCTTCCAGCGTTCCCAATCTGAACGTCAAGGCCATGAACCAAGACTCGACCATTCTTTTCTCTCCTTCATTTATCACCTTGGCCTTCACCAATGTTCCCTCTGATATTCTTGTAACTGCTTCCAACCTAGGAATGATATACTCACGAGTTGGAAGGAAATCCCTCCATCTTACTTCAAACGCTCTGAATTTGTTCTTGATGGTTATAAATGCTCTGAAAATAGCAGTGAAAGGAAGTAAGAAATCTCGCCCTTCTTGGATGGTGTCATTGATCCACTTCCTAACCTCTTGTTCAAAATTTCTTTACTATCTTGGAGGAGAGCTGCCCTTGGCACCTGTTGGATTGGCTGACTCTTTCCATCATAAATGCCCTTCCAATACTCATTTTCTCTTCTTAATTTAGTATTTGCCCTTGCTAACCTTTCAACTACTGAAGTTATATTCTCTTGAAGCTTTTCACACTCTATCTCATCAGTCGTTGCTCCCAAGTCATGCTCTTGAAAATCATAGTCTTGAATTGAAATTTCTTCCATTGTCTTGCTGACCTTTGGTATGGCAATTTGAACTTTCCTGTGACCATCATCTCTGATTACCCTTGCTACTGTTTCTGCTTGCCTTTGTCTAGCATCATCCTCCCCTTCAGCATCCCTTTGAATTTCTTCAATTGTCTGGATGGGTGGCTCTGGGATAATTGGCTGGAGCATCCTCAACATCCAAGCGGGCCCAGTGAAAACTCCCACTGCTGGATTTGGCTGAACTAGCCCTACATACTCATCATTGGGTGCTTGATCTTTGTCTTGTACTGCTTCACCCTCAATATCAACTTGCATATCTTCTTCATCACTAGAGACTGCCACATCTTCATTTACTTGATTTTCTGATAGAGGAGAATATCCACTACTGCTATCTTCACTACTTGATTCTGAACCTGAGCTCACTTCAACTACTGCACTTTGTTTACTGACTCCATGCTCTTGTCTTCTAGCCTCAAATATACTTTCTCTAGATGGTTCTTTGTTCTGTTTCTTTGCCGATGGCCTTTGATCTTCCTTACCCTTCTCAACTTCTATGTCTCTCTTCTTGCCCTTACTGGCCTGCTGTTGCTACTGTGGTTTCTGTCGGCCACTGCCCTCACCTTGTTGACTAACTGATTCTGCTTGGACCCCCACCGGCCTCATTTTCTCATAAGTGAGGCGTACCCTTGATCTTTGCAACTGACTTAACTTCTTGTTATACCACCACTGAGTGTGCAGTTCAATCGTCTTATTAATTGCCTCTAAGGATGGATCCTGTTGATCATTCCAATTGACTGGATCTAACTCTGTTCCTTCTACTGTGTGGTAGTCCTCTCTTAGCACATCTTCATCTTCTTCCATCTAGTCTGGGATCATAAGGTTTTTCCATTTTATGGCTCTCATCAGGCTTAGCGACAGTCTTGAGAAAGCTAGCTTCCTCACATGAAAGTCATCTTGTGCATTAGCCCAAAAATATTCCATCATAGGCACATGCCTGAATGTTCCTCCTTGAGCGGACTTGATTAGACCATGAGGATCAAACCCTTGTCTCACTTTATACCAAGCTAGGTGATATTGTTCTAACTCCTTTTCAGCAGATGCGAAGGCAACATGGTTGGGACAACTGTCATTGCCTATCACAAGTGAGAGGGTAACCCCTGCTTCACCTTTCTATTTCATCATTTTATCATATTGCTCAAGCTGTCTAGCCAACTCCATCAAAACCAATCGATCGGGTGGATACCTTGGGAGTTTCTTGGGACAAGTTGTACATCCAGCCACTCTTATGTAAGTGAATCATTCAAATTGGATGAACCAACTCCCATACTTCTTAACTTTAGCTTCGGCCTCCGGAGAAAGTCTCCGAGCAGGAGTTCCTTGCAACATCCTTACTAACTTCATGGCAAAGGCATCATAAAATATCTTGTAATCCTTGGTGTTGTGCAAATGAAGCTGTGGATAGCACTCATACACCAAGTATTGCCCAGGCCCACAACCAACTTCTCCCCTAGCCTTAAGTCCCGGTTGTCTAAATAATCTTGATATTAAGTAAAAAAGATATGATCCCATGTAAAATTGCTTTTGAGATAACACTGTTCTAAGCTGTAACTCTAGATTTTCACTAATTATTGCAGCCCAATCAAATTTCCTCTTTCCACTTTCTATGCCATCAATGAAATAGTACATCCAAGTTTCAAATTGCAAACCTTGTGCTAAGCCCATGATTCTATTGAGGAGGACGATGAGGTCGCCATATTCTGACTTGAAGTCAGACCTAGTGAGCTTTGAGGTCTTGGTAACTCCCTTCTTGCCTTCATGTAACCAATTCTGTTTCAGCTTAGCAAAGTATGTGTCCTGGTTGTCATGGTAGAATCTGGTGGCTTGATCAATAGATAGTGCCTCTGTGCTATTCTGCTTAGGTATGTTAAATGTATCCTCAATCAATGGACTGCTGATGTTTACCAAAACTTTCTCTCCATCCATCATGACTAACTTGCTCTGAATGTTAAGTCTAGATGCACACTCCATGATCAAATCTGGACAAGGCAAGGTAGGAGGGAAGGCAGCTGCATGCACAACTCCAGACTTGTAGACTTTCTTTGCAATAGGAGATTGGCTATCTCTCAACCTATCTCTCAATTGAATCATATCAAGGGTACCAATGTTGGTGTCTCCAACGTATTTCAATTTTGAGCGGAAGTTGGAATTGGGTATCATGACTTCCTTGTCTCCTATTTTAGCATTAATTCCTTTGGGTCACTTGCTTGCATTAGCATCAGCCATCCTAAACACTTATCACTCCCCGCCTTTTCTACAATGAATGTGGAACTACACTTATCACTCCAAACTTCGCCTAGGGGTGGAATACTACACTTATCACTCCCCGCCGATACCTTAAGATGGACTACACTTATCACTCCAATCTTCTCCCTAAAATGAAATGCAATAATGCAAACTACACTTATCACTCCCCGCCCTTGCCTTAAGATGGACTACACTTATCACTCCAATCTTTGCCTAGGGGTGGAATACTACACTTATCACTCCCCGCTGTTACCTTAAGATGGGCTACACTTATCACTCCAAGCTTCACCTAGGATGAAATGCAATGATGAAATGCAAGCAAGAACTTGGGAAAAAAAGCCAATCAAGACAATCGAGTAATCAACTTAATATCCAAACTTCTAGCTCTACTCTTGAAATTAGTTTTCAACACCTAGCACTAGCACCAATGAAATGAAAGCAATTGGAAAGAGAGGAAAAGATAGGCCACTCACCCAAGTACAAAGCTAGGAGTCCTTTGTCAATGCAATTAGCTGAGTTTGATCTTCAAAATCTTCCAACTCTTCAAACAAGAAGATCTCCCCCTTTTCTTCAATCTACTTTCAAAATCTGATTGCTATGCTATTACTCATCAACAAACTTCTCTTATACAAATTCGATTACATCAAATCCATAAGCTTCTTATCTCACCAGACTTTCCAATTTTTGGATTTAAGGTAATTAGCACAAAAAAGTCTTCAATCCTTCCAAAATGTGGGCGCCAAACTTAGTGAAAATGAGCCTCCAAGAGATATCATGTCAACACTGTTGTCTCTTATATAAACTGTCCCCAGAATCTGCCTCTAGACACCCTGAGAATGGCCTGAAGATGCCTTGAAACCGCCTTGAGGATGAATCAAAAAAACACGCCCAGGTCTGATATATCTCAAATCAGGCCTAAAGATGCCTTCCTTGGCCTTGAAAATGCCTCAAAATCATTCAACAATGCCCTAAGACAACCCCTCTCAATACTGGTTATCCAATCTCAGTCAAGCTCACCAAGTGAATGCCTTGAAAATAACTCAAAAGTCACGCCCAGGTCTGGACTGCTCCTCAAAATCTTGAAAATGCCACCAAAGCTGCCCCAACAATGTCTTGGAACAAATCGCCAATGCCTCCTTTTGTAGTCGCTATTACCAACTGCCCTCAAAGTTGCCAAATCTATAGAAAATTTGTTGCCTATAATAGCTTATAAGTTCGCTATTTGAGCAGAGAGAAAATTGCGATTTGAATTGTGAGGAATGAAATGAAATTGATCTCACTTTATAGGCAACAAATTCCTTCCTTACAAGGTCGACCCTACACCAAAACAATAAAAATATTAAATGTGAATGCAAAATGAGGGACGACCTGCCCTTAATTTAATTCTTTTTCAAATTTGGATTTCCAAAATTAAATGCCCAAGGAAAAAGCAGGGACGACTTGCACTAATATCCATTTTATTTTGATTTTGAAGATGCAAAAATATTAAATGCCCAAGGCAAACAGGGGCGACATGGCAGAGATGTGTTTGATTTTTGATTTTTTTTTTGAATTACTAACAATCATTAAATGCTAAAGGATGTAGGCCGACTTAGCACAATATTATATGAATTTTTGATTTGCACATAAAAATATCCAATGCCAATCCAAAAATTATAAGGCAGGCCCAATATTAAATCCAAGGCATTTAGAATTTTGATTTTCAAGATGCAATGTTCAATGCACAACAAAATTTAAATTGAAAGATCAAATATAAGCCCAAGATAATTTTAAAAATGGCAATGATTTTCCAACCAAAATTCACAATTGGCCAAAATAAATAATGGATTTTTTGAATTGCCATTCAAATTTTATTTTGGAAATCTAAAATCTCATTCATCCAAACAAGGATTTTTGAATTCATCATTGGATTCATCTATAATTTCAAAATCATCACTATGGCAAATTCAAAAAAAATAAAAAATTAGCCAATCAAAATTTGTAATCCAAAGTCGAAGTTATGAAATTGAAATCCAAAGGACAATTTAAAATTTGAAATTGCAAACTCCCAAAATTATTTTCAAAAAAATCTTAAAATTAACAACTAAATAAAATTGAAAATCAATTCTATCCAAATTGCCATAATATTAAAATTTTTGAAGGCCACAATTTAAATTTCAAACAATCAAATAAATTCCAACTCCATCTTTTCATTTCAAGCCATCAAATTTTCATTTTAAATCAATTCATAAAAAATCTTCGATTCAAAATCATCACATCGTCAAGATCCTCAATTCAAACCAATATCAAAATTTTCAAAATGCACTTTCAAACATATCCCATTGCAACATCAAATTCATTAGGCAATCAAGACCACGAGGTTAAGGCTAAAATATCTAAGTCTGGAGGTTGAAATTGGGGGTCCCCATGGATGGGGCGATGTTGTAAAAACCTCACAACAAGTTCCTTTTCACTTGACTCAATTTGTCCCAATCCTTTTGACAAGAGTGTGAGCATGAAATATTTTCCTAGAAAAGTTGAAATCTCTCAATATGACAAGTATGATGGTAATGGAGATCTGCATGATCATGTGTGTCAGTTTTATATTATGAGTTTTGAGTTCCACAAGAATGATGCCTACCTTATGATATTTTTCCCAAGGAGTCTTAAAGGTCAAGAAATGGAATGGTTTACCAACATAACTCCCCCTGTCAAGAATTTCAAAGAACTTGTTCATAGATTTGTTCAACACTTTGTATACAACCTTTCAAGGTCTGTCACCATGTTGGACTTATGCAATTTAAAGCAAAATCAAGGGGAATCCTTTGTCACTTTCTTGCAAAGGTGGAGACGACAATGTTCTCACTACTCTAGGACCATTCCTAAAAATGAGAAGATTGACATCCTTATTAGCAACTTGGTTCTTGAGATGCGGTATGAAGTTAGGAAAATGGTCTTTGATTCCTTTGACACCATGGTCAAAACCGCATGCAGAATTGAGGATGTTTTGAAAGAACAAGGAATTTTGACCAACAACAAAAACAACAACAATGGTCAAAATAACAACTCTAACAAGGACAAAGGGAATAAATCGCATTGGAATAAGAACAAACAAGTGGTCAACGATGGAGTTGTGGACTCCTCTCAACCTAAAGATCAAGTTGTTCTTCACTTGTCTAGTCTTGTTCAAGCCATGAAACTCAATGTGCCTCATCAACAAGATAGCAAGCCAAGGTACCAAGATAAGCCTAAGAAAGAGAGGCATCAATTTGCCAAACTTGGTGATTCATATGAGTATGTCTTCAAAACACTTATTGCCAACAATCTTGTGCATCCTCAAGATCCCACGAAGCATTACATACCTGATGTTAAGCCACATTGGTGGGATGAAAAAACCTTTTGTAAGTTTCATAATGGCATTGGACACACTATTGAAAATTGTTGGAAACTAAAGCATATCATCCAAGATCTCATTAAGAATGGAAAACTTCAGATAGATGGATTGGACACTAATGCTAATCATAAGGCTTTCAAAGAACCTTTGCCTAAATATGAGAAGGGGGAAACCTCTAAACCAAAGAATGGCAAAGCTGAGATCAATTAGACTTACATAGCTGCGGAAAATGTGGTCAACATGTTGGAAGTTGTGGAAGAAAATGTCAATATGATGAGAAATAAAGATCCCTATGGTTATGATCTCGATGTGGACTCTCCTCCTATCTTTGATGAAGAACCTGTTGTGGTGCTAAGGGGTCCTCACTCTAGGATGTCATCCCAAGCTCTCAATGTTGTCACGAGAAGTCAAGGTCCTATTGTCATTAGAGGACCCAGTTCAAATCAATCCAATAAACCAAAGCAAGTGGCATCCAAGAATGTCACCACAAAGCCAGCAGTTAATCCCAAAATGAGTTATAATCTTGTTGATCAGTTGCAGAGAACCCCAGCTCAGATTTTGATCTTTGAGCTCTTAGAGTTGTCCCCGAGGCATAAGCAAGTCCTTGAGGATGCTTTGCATGCAACAAATATCCCTAACAATTTAGATGTTGATCAATTCCAAAACATGGTCAATCATATTTCTAGCCCTCATTACCTTACTTTTTAAGAGGACGATGATAAAGCTTTGAGCCACCCGCATAATCTCACCCTTCATATTGAAGTCATGATCCACAAAACTTGTGTCAGGCATGTGTTGATAGATGGGGGTGCTGGGCTCAATATTTGTTCCTTAAGTATTTTAAAGACATTGGGTTACTCAGAAGAAGTCATAGATGCCCGAAAGAAGATTACCATCAAAGCCTATGATGAGGCGGAAAGAAGTTCCAAAGGGTTGGTCGTCCTTCCTATTAGGATTGGCCCTGTTGAGAAGGATATTATGTTTCAAATTGTTGACACTAGTCCTCTTGCATAAAACATCTTACTTGGTAGACCATGGATTCATGATATGCAAGCAGTGCCGTCTCCTATCACCAGTGTGTTAAGTTCCCCTACAATGGAGTAGAAATTTGCATACCAGGGGATAGCACCTTATTTGTCAACTCAATTTCAATAGGGACTCATGTTCCCCTCAATAGAGAAGCATAAGATTTCAATGTGACTCTAGCACAGTGCAAAGATAAGTTCAAGTCAATAGACCTTGGTATGGGGGGGTATCAACTCAACTCCTTTACAAAGATACCAATTTCACCTAGGTCTTATGGAAAGCCTTCACAAGAAATGCGACCTTCCTCTTCAACCATGACTTTATTTGGCACATTTGTAGAGTCCTCAGTTCCTATCCAAGATGAGAAAGAAGAGGTCGCTGTTAAAGACTGGATTTATAGAGAAGATAAATACATGCAAAATGAGAACTTCTCTCCCTCTCCTAAGGCTTATGGAAGAGGGTATACTTTTATCAAAAATATGGGCTATGCAGGACATGACCCTCTTAGTCACAGATTGGATGCTAGAGCTGAACCTCTCGATCATGGTCTTTTTGGACGCAACTCTAAGAAGGCGGTTGGCCTAGGATTTGAGAATCATAACAAGAAAACTAATCCTATCCTTGATGAGTCGGATAGTGAAGATGAACCGAAATACATGCCAAATTTGACAAATCAACAAGATATGTGTGAAGATTGGGTCCCTTCCACTAATCTCCTTTGGGGAGATTCATATAATCCCATTGCTCATTCGACAGGTTCGAACTTAGAACAAGAAGAATCAGATGTTGAAGATCCTGTCAAAGAACATCAATACAAGAATGGTGTTCAAAAAGATGTTACCCTTGGTGACATTAGAGCCTCCACATCAAGACGTTATAAACATGCATGGTGTAAACATCACAGTCGAGATTTAGATACAGATTCACATGAGTTTGAATGGGAGTCTCTATCTAATTCTTCCATAGTTGACATGGATGTTGATGTCGTCCATACTTATAGTTCTCATCCTGAGGTAGCGGACGAGTCACGTGTAGGATTTTAGGACTAGAACCCACGTGTTGCCTTAGTGGATGATTCTTCACTTGGTAGGATGAATCCTGATTTGGGTAGCTTGGAAGGATACTTGACAGAATCTGACTCTTCAGTCACCAGAGATGATACCATTCGTATCCACAACCTTGAACCAGTCATTGAATTACCCCTTGCTCATCCTCACCTTATTGATTGGTCCCAACGCTATCAAGAGCCTGAGCTCTTAACATTCCAAAATGACTATGAGATAGCATGTTACTTGAATGCCATTGAACCCGTAGTCTCTTCCACCAATGAACCGGCTACCAACATGAAAGAGCCAGACATCAAGTACCTTAGTCACAAAAAAAAAAGAAAAGAAAAAAAAAAAAGATCTTTGATGGTGAAAACCATTGTGTGGTGGTGTCAGAACCTAAAAAAGTAAAAATAAATGATGTATCCAAGGGTGAAAACATCTATGAGGCGCCTAAGGATGAGGTACTTGATCGTCTCCCTAGTTACTTTCAAGACATATCTTCAGTGCTTGTTGAGCCAACACAACCAGTCAATTTGGGTACAGATGAAGCTCTGCAAATAGTACACTTGGCTTAGTCCTTGTCAACACAAGAAAGGGAAGCATACACCAAATTCTTACAGAGAAAGAAGATTAATTTTGCATGGACTTATTCAGATATGCCAAGGTTGGACACTAATCTTATTATGCATCACTTGTCCATAGCTCCAGGTGTAAAACCAGTCAAACAAAAATTGAGAAAAATGCATCCTCACATAGCTCTTCTAGTCAAAGTAGAATTAGAGAAACTCCTTAGCGCAGGATTCATAAGAGCTATTGACTATGCTGAATGGATATCAAACATTGTACCAGTTTCCAAACATGACAAGTCCATTCACATTTGCACAGATTTTAGAGATGTCAATAGAGCATGCCCAAAGGATGATTTTCCACTCCCCAACATAGACATGATAGTGGACATGACCGCGGGTTATGAGATCTATTCCTTGATGGATGGTTTTTCTGGATATAATCAGATTAAGATAGCTCCTGAAGATCAAGAAAAGACTGCATTAACTTGTGCATGGGGTACCTATTATTGGAACGTTATGCCTTTTGGATTAAAAAATGTAGGAGCCACCTATCAACGAGCTATGAAAACTATTTTTCATGACATGATGTATAAAAACATGGAAGATTATGTGGATGAAACCTTGGCCAAATCTAAGAAAAGAGACACACACTTAGGTGATTTAGAAGTCATTCTAGATCACATAGAACAATTTCAATTAAGGTTAAATCCTAAAAAGTGTGCATTTGGTGTCACCTCTAGAAAACTTCTAGAATTCATCATTTCAACAAAAGGAATAGAGGTAGACCCTAAAAAAGTCCAAGCAATCATGGATATGCCACCTCCTAAAAATATTAGTCAAATGAGGAGTCTTCAAGGACGTCTTCAATCCATAAGGAGGTTCATTTCACAACTGGCAAATAGAGCTCAAACTCTCAATAAGAACTTACATAAGGGAGTTAAATGTGTCTGGAATGAGGATTGTCAAAAGAGCATGGACCAAATCAAGAAATACTTGGCAAATCCTCCTATTTTAATGCCTCATATCCCAGGAAAACCACTTATTCTATATGTTTCAGCAACAAAATCTTCCTTGGGGGCATTACTAACTCAACTTGATGAACATGGGAAAGAAAGAGCCATATATTATATCAGTCGTACGTGTGTTTCATATGAGGTTAGTTACACCAGTATTGAGAAAGCTTGCCTTGCAGTGGTGTTTGCTTCCCAAAAGTTGTGACATTACATGCTTGTGCACACAATACACCTCATAGCAAAGATTGATCCACTCAAGTATTTACTTGGTAAGGATGCTCTCACAGGTAGACTTGCTAAGTGGATGATGATCCTGTCCGAGTTTGACATAGAGTACATTGAGTGTAAAGCTATAAAAGGACAAGCCATTGCAGATCAATTGGCTGATTTCCCAATTCAAGATAGTGCACCTATTCAAGTTGACTTTCTAGATGAGCACCTCATGTACATGACTGAGAGAACATGGAAGATGTTCTTTGATGAATCTTTTATGCAAAATGGTTCAGGAGCTGGTGTATTGTTTTTTTCTCCTCATGGGAATACAATCCCTAAGTCTTACAAGTTATTGTTCCCATGTACAAACAACATTGCTAAGTATGAAGCTTTAACAAATGGACTTAAGATGGCCATAGAATGGAGAATCACAGAGCTACACATCTATGGGGATTCACAATTGATAATCAACCAAGTTAGTGAACACTATCAAACAAAAGATGAGAAACTGGTACCTTACAAGAAAATGGTTGATTCCTTGAAATGATATTTCACATTTGTCACATTTCAGCAAAACCCTAGAGCAGAAAACAAAGCAGTTGATGCTATGGCTACACTTGCTTCACTCCTTTAGTTAGAGAAACATGAATCCAGATTTGAATTCCTAGTGGAAGAGCTACATTACCCTATCTATGACTCCCAAGAAAGCCATGTTGTTTGTACTCTTGTTGGTCGTGAGTCATCCCATTATGGTGCCATTTACTCATACCTTCATGGTGGCATTATTCCTGAAACCTTTAACCGATCTAAATGAAGAAACCTTACCCGAAATGCCTCTCGCCATACCCTTATCTCTGGTGATATGTATAGGAGGGGTCTAGATGAGACACTTCTTAGATGCTTAGAAAAGGAAGAATCCAACCAAGCGTTAGTTGACATTCATGAGGGCATCTGTGGGGGACATTCCAATGGTCTTTCCATGGCCCGAAGGTTGCTTAGGGTGGGTTACTATTGGCCTACGATGCAGATTGATGCAGTAGCTTTTGCAAAGTCATGTGAAAAGTGTCAAAAACATGGTAACCTGATACATGCTCCAGGCAAGGAGCTCATTCCTTCTATATCTCATTGGCCATTTTAGCATTGGGCCTTTGATCTTGATGGGCAGATTCATCCCAACTCATCAGGTGGACATAAGTTTATTATGACTGCTACTGATTACTTCACTAAATGGGTAGAAGCTGTCCCACTTTCTGTTGCCTCGAGCAAGACAGTTTCTCTATTTATTCTGAACCATATCATCTGTCGATATGGAGTGCCTTCTGAGATTATCACTGACAATGGAGGTTAGTTAAAAAATAAGGACCTTAAACAAATCTACAAGAAGTTCAAGATTAAACAACATTGGTCCTCCATTTACTTCCCGCAAGGAAATGGTCAAGAAGAGGCATCAAATAAAACCATTCTTAAAATCCTACATATAACAGTTCATAAGAATGGTAGAGATTGGCATTTATAGATAAATCTGGTTTTATGGGCTTATAGAACGAGTATTCGTACTCCTACTGGGGCTGCTCCTTTTGCCCTTACTTATGGTGCTGAAGCAGTGTTACCTTTAGAGGTTGAGATTCCTTCACTTAGAGTTTTCCTCAAAGGTCTAGTTACAGATGAAGACTACCACACCATGACACTCCAAGAGTTAGAACTTCTAGATGAGAAATGTCAAGCATCATTTGACCATATGAGGGTTTATCAAAAGTGCATGTCCAAAGCCTTCAACAAAAAGGTTCACCCTGGAGAATTCGAAGTGGGAGATCTTGTCCTACATAAAAATCCTAAGAATCAACAACATAGAGATCAAAAGGGTAAATTTCAACCTAATTTGCTTGGACCTTACATCATTACTGTAGCTTTTGGGACAGGTGCTTATTTATTATCTACTGAAGAGGGAGAGCAGCTCCCTGATCCTATCAATATCTTGCACCTGAAGAAGTTATATCCATGATGCCTGTTCTATCCGAGGGAATCCTTTGTACATATTTATTGATCCTAAAAAAAATTAAAAAAACCAAAAAATTGCAAAAAAAATTCAAAATAAAAATATAAAATAAAATAAGTGCCTTGGTGAAAACTTGGCAATAGGCGCCTTGGTAGCAAAAAAAAATTGAAAAATTGAAAAAATAAAAAAATATGTCAAGTGGTGAAAACCTGGAAACAAGTGCTACTTGAGGCCTTGGCAGCCTTGTTTCTTAGCACTCGTCCTCGACACATAGCCTTTCTCCATCATGCCTTGTCCTTGTTGCCTTGGTTTGGAATTGGTCTAGGGGGCATAACTGTGTTAACTTTGGTCTCTTGGATGCGTTAGTCTTTAGGACACCTTGCAAACAATATTTTTCAACACCACCCCAACTATGTTTTTCAACACTTCCCTAGTGTCAAGTGTTTCTCAACACTTATTAGATATCCTACCCGCAATCTCGAATGATACGATATTTCTCATGGGCAAATGCGATGCTCAAAGTTTGACTCTATGACCTACACACACGCACTTAAACACTTGACTCATTGAGACTTGTTTGAATTTATGTCTTTGTGTGTTGTCTATGATGATTTCTTTGATGAGTGTTCTCTCCCTAATAGTTTTCGATGATGCACGACTAGAAGACTGGGGGCATGAGGACATGTTTTTATTTATTTCTACTTGTGGATATATTTTGTTGGTCTTAACTTTCATGAGCATTTATGCTTGTTCCACTTGACACTAGGATCTACAACGTATTATCCTTGACTATTTTCCGCAAGTGCTTGCTTATAGTCATCTTGACTTTCTTGTGTCGTGATGCAAGCATAATCTTTCTATACTAAACTTAGGGAACCTCACTGCACTAGCCATCTTGACCTACATGTCTTTGATGCTTAGGTGGGATTCCCACATATCTATCTGATACAGATCATATTCATATACCCATAGTCATACTAGTGCGTATTGTATGATCTTGCGACACTACCAATAAAGCTCAATGATGATCATTAGAGTCTAATGGCTTTGTGACCTTGCAAGTAAACCACTTTTCATAGTAGCTTGCATTCTTAAGTTCATGTTAGTTTAGTTTTGCATCTTGCATATGGAGAGAGCTCTCCTTTCATCTTTCATGGACTTGTCAGTCAATTGCGCTTGCCTTTTGCTTTTTCTTGATCATGTCTTTCTCTTCTTATCTTTTACATCACATCCTTTTCCTATCATCACAAGGGGTTAATCTTGTCATCATACCTATATCATAAAAAGATCATTTTCAGAAACATGAGTCTATCTCATAACATGAGAACTAAACATACATCCATGAGAGAAACTATACATGAGCATTTATAAACATATATCATACATTTGAGCAAATATAACAAGACAATAATATTGAAACATCCATCACAAGTGAGACAAGTACACAAGATACATCGTAAATCTAGTCATCTCATATATATATAAATCATGATGCAAGTACAATGTGAGAATCCAAAATCTGGATCAAGTCTCAAGATATGTCTATACATCAAAGTCCTAGACCTAGGACTGACTCTCCCCATCATGTGGAGGTGGTGGTGGTGGAGGCAGCGGTCCCATTCTGTCAACTCGCACATTTGACCTCCCGACCCTCTCAAAGTAGAGTGGCGCTCGTTGTCTCTCAGGTATGGCTGCTATATATAACCCATGATAGTACGCTGCCCATGCCGCCTCTCTCTGGAACTCTGCGACATCATCTCGTGCTGCCCTGTCCTGTTGATCTATCTCGGCCCATGCATCTAGTAGTTGCTGATCACAAATGGAAATGGTAGTCCTCAGCTGTTGTACCTCAGCCTCTAAGGCCTGAACCCTAGCATAGAGATCCTCTCCTCTCTTATCTATAGGTTGCTCTTGCCCTGCATCCACCTATCGGCGAACTGGTCTCACCTCCTCCTCCTTTCCCTCCTCATCCTCTGATACATGTCTACGTGACCGTCTCCTACCACTTGATCAGGATCCCTGCCCTACCGCTTCTCTCCTCCATCCTTCCCCTCCTCTGTCTCCCCCTTCATCCTCATCCCCACCTACTACTTGTGGCTATGCATTTGGAACCGTAAATCTAGGAAATGGGTGTCTCTGGCGCTCTGCTCTATATGCAGCATCTGCCCCTGCATCTACCATATCGGGTAGGTAATCCCATGGCTCTCTTTGTAACCCTGTTGTCTCCTATGCTGCCTGCTAGTAGTCCAACATCGACAGCCACCCCAATCCCTCATCCTCCCTAACCCTGGCGTATGTGGTGGTCTCCACTGCCACCCTTTGCTGACGACCAAACTGCCTCCATACCTGAGTGATCACAAAATGCTCAACAATATCCGCATATCAACCTAGGAGTGGCCGACTGCACAACATGTATCCGAGCTCGTGATCCCTGTCGCTCCACTGCTCACACTGCCTATATGGCCTCCACTCAAAGGCTATCATCTCATCCAATAGCCTCCTATAATAAGTAAGATCACCACTTTGAGGCTGGGTGATGAATCTTGTATACTTGTATATATAGGGGCGTCTCTACTCCTACGGCTGTACTCGTGGTCGCACAATGACTATGTGCTCCCATGCCCATACCTATGCTAGGACGGCCCCGCATGCCCAAGATTTGCTATCTCTGTATAAGATCTCATGCAGCTCATGATACATGTCTACTAGGATGGCTGGGCCCAACGTCATCTATCTCCGGTGTGCCACTAAGTCTTCCACTAATCTCCCCCAACCTGGTGGGAACCCCCTCTGACTCCTGTCAGTAATCAAAGCCTGTGCTACTATCGAGCACACGATACATGCCACTAGGTAATCTTGACCAAACTCCTCTATCAGGTGGTCCCAGCCGAGGTGTCTGTCCAGGATGGTAACATCCTAAAAAGGTCTTGCATGACCTGCCTCCCCTCTGTGGGAGTCTGATCATAGTATACCCGTGTCAACAAAAAATCATGTCAGCTTTTCATCATATGGAAATGCTACATTTATGAAACATCTACAAACATGATTATACTCACCGCATCTCCATGGCTAGGTACACGCAGGATCCGGTAGACGTCCTCTAGTGTGATCGAGGCCTCTCCAGTCGACTGATGGAAGGTGTTATGCTCGTTGTGCCACCTCTCTACCAATATCGTCAGCAACCTGTGGTTTGCCCATATATGGGGCATGTCCAACAGGTACCTGAACCCCATCCTAGTCAGGTCCTGTCTACCTGGATCATCTAGATCCCAGACGCAGCGTAGCCCGATCACTCTTGGTGCTTTAATAATCAGCGCCGGTAGATTCTCCTGCAAGCCATAAACCGCAAACGAGATGTCAGAACATATCATGATGGATGACTAAAATCAGTACAAGAAATCTCAAACGCAAAAATTAAAAAAATATCATACAATCTATCGCTAAAGAATAATTTGAAAAAATTAAAAACATGCTTTAAATGCAATAAATGACTCAAAAGGCTACTTTTTTTGAAAACTTATCGGAGCACCATACTGAGGAGGCCGGTTGTGCAACCGACTGCACTCGAATTGATGTGTGTGGATGGGAATCGTTGCCTGTTGAGCCATAGCTTCTCTCTGATCTCTCAAAGTTCTCAAAATCACAATAAGACAAATGAATTTGAAAATGACCTTTTTACCCCTTATATAGCATTTTGACTTTTTGACCTAATTTTCAAAACATCTTAGAATTTTGTGAAAATTGCATCCTTGGCTAATTTCGACGTCCTAGATCCATTTTTGGGATCGAAATCGAAATCTGAGTTCATTTTGATAGTCAAAATCACATTTTAGAATTTCTCCTTCTTCTACGTAGTTGACTGACCATTTGAGGCCCGATTCTTCGATCTTCATTGGGGCATCTTCATTTCTTCATCCCCATCTCTCTCCACCTTCTAGTCTCTTATTCATTTTCATTTACTTTGTCTCTCTGAGGTTTTGACTTTATCTTTATCCTATATCTTTCTCAGTCAAACCTAGTCAAACTAGGGCATATTTTCATTGCTTGATGGTTATTCTATCATCTTTCATCTTCGATTATGATTTCTAGTGATTTGATCATGTTGCTCTTGCTTCTGCATTCCCTCTACTTGATTTCAATTTCGATTCTGAGGGGGCAGTACCTATCAAATTTCAATCCTTGATTCAGTTTTATCAAACCTTGCTTGAGATTCTTATCTCTTAGCTTAGACTTGACAATTACCTATTTACAGGGGTGTTGGCCTTGTCTTTTTCAATCGGCATTATCTTTGTCCTAATGTGTTCCCGTCCGTCGATCACACATTTGGGTTGTTTTGTGATCCCAAATCGATCTCACATTTCAATTCCATTCTTTGGCTACATGTCTTCCCAGAATGATCACACATTACCCAAAGAGGGGCAAATGTATGCACCCTAAAATGGTCACCTAGACTTTGGGCCCCATTCACCAATTTATCAATTTCCTGAATCAATGCTTTGCAATAATTTCAATTTAAATCAATTTCCTTGATCAAATCCTAATTCTATCATTTATTCGATTATATTCTATGGATTAACCATTTTATCTTAAGTCTTTATTTAATTAAAAGGAATTCCCTCCCCTTTTATTAAATAAAAAGCCCCCACTTTCCTCTTATCCTAAGTTGCACAAATAAAGTATTATTCTTATTTTATAAAAAAGAAGAAAAAACCTTTTTGTCTCACATGGGGCACAAAAGTCAACACTTCTTTCTCATTGGAGGAGATTTGTGCACAAGGATTGCTCCCACTTTCAAACTCCACCCTTGATCAAATCTTTTGCCTCTTAATCTTCATTGTCCATTTATCTTTAAAAGGAGAGCTCTTTCCTCATTCACAGGATCCCACTCTTGATGCTAATGTTGTGTTGTAGGTTTTTTTGGTGACTTTGGAGCTTTGGAGAGCTTGTTGCATTTTAGTCTTCATACTTGCATTATAGTTTAGTTTTCATGGCATTCTTAGCTTAGTTTCCTTTCATGTTTTGGCTTAATCCACATAGTTTAATTAGCAAAGGCTTGTAATACTCTCGTTTTCATAGCATAGTTGCATTCTTGCATTCTCATTCTAATATAGTTTGCATTGCATTTTTCATTTGTGATTCTTGAAGATATTGACATTTTTGCCCTTGTCTCTTTGAATCTTCCATTGCATGGTTTACTAGCAAGGTTATATGCTTAATATCTCTAGCTGAGAGCCCTCTAAACACCCTTGCACTCCATGCCTAGGGAGCTCTAGGTCGCTTTCTCAAGGTTTCCAATCCATGGATGCCCTTGGAAGTAATGACTTAGAGAAGTGCACATTTTGAGTGTACAATACTGAATTTTGAAACCTATTTATAAACCAAATTAACCCAACCACAAGCTTATATCTACAAATTAATTCAACAACATATCAATAGAGTACTTTCTTCATGAAATGTAAAATGTAAAATAGGCAAAGATATACCAAATACATTCACGAAACACTTGGCTCTAGTGTTCGCCTATCCTTCAATATATTGCAAAATGATGGTATTTGTTGTTAGCTATGTAGCACGTGCACAAGATGACATTACAAAAATAAAGCGTGGTTGATTAATGCAAGGCTATGATAGAAAAATGATAACATAGAAAAATTTATAGCTTGTAAATATGATCAAAATTATGGTTATACAAATTAGAAGGAAGAAGCTTCTTTTCTAGAAACCTCTTGTAGAATTGATAGTGGGGATATGATAATAGGTTTGGGAGATCAACATTTGAGAATTGATGAGAGAAACTGATGCAAAATTAACTAATTGCATGACTCAGATAAACATAATTGATTGATTAGTCAAGTCAATTGATTGATCGGTTGACTCGCTGCACATGACTCAGATAAACAAAACTAATTGACCAGTCAAGTGAATTGATTGATTAGTTGACTGAATTATTGATTGATCTATTTAAATGAACAAATTGGGAGTTGAGTGAATTGGATTGATTAGTTGAACTCAAAGTGAGTGGGAGTTGGAGAGGTGGAAGTGAAAGAATAATTATAATTAAATAATTAAAAATTATTTAAACATGTACATGAGAAGAATTAGGAAAGGAATTAAACTAGCAGTCGCATGCTTTTGTACATGCAACATGAGCCAATAGGAGATTTGATATTTGTGAAATTAGTTTGAAATTTTGAAAATACATAAATAAATACATAATTATTATTTTATTGTGTTATTGAATTAATTTTTTATTTATTGTAAAGATAAAAAGAAAAATAAATATTCATTTTAGTATTATACTTTTTTACTCTAAAATATATGTTTTCAAAATAATTTATTTTAAATTATTAAAATCTTAGCATTATTTCTTAGTATACGTTCTAAATAAATAAGAATAAAAACATATTTCGATTATAAATCTTTGAAAATTAGAAGTTTCCATCTTTATCATTTTTTTTAAATGAATTTTTTTTTAATGCAAAAATATGTCTTATTAAAGAAACATTTCTATTATAAGTTATTAAATTATTTTGAAAATATTTGTTTTTTTTCTTGCAAACGATATGTCTTATTATAAATTTCAAAAACCTATCATACAATCATTCATTTAAAACCCTATTATATAAAAGAGACATATTCCTAAATCCTTAAAAATCATAAGTTTTTTTAATCATATTCTCTTTCTAAGAAGGTTTGTTTTTTTATTGCAAGGATTTATTTCTATTATAAATTTAAAATCTTGTCATAAAAAAGACATGTTTCTACATAAATCCTTAAAAATTAGAAATTTCTTGATTTTTTCTTTATTGGTACTATATATTTTTATTATAAATTTTAAAAAATCAACTTCAAAACATAATACTATTTGTGGATTTAATAGAAAAATTCAAACATTTCATCTTAAATTAATTTCTAATAATTGCTCTTTCTAATTTTAAAACAAATGTTTCTACTATATAAGTATATAAAATTTAAACCTTATTTTTATTATAATATTTTTTAATCTTGAAAGCTTAAAAACTAAGTCATACATGCATTACATTTGAACTATAAAATAAAAATAATTTTTTAATCTAGATTTTAGAAATCTTGTTGGATTGTAAGTAGCATTGTGCCTCAAAGAAAAAGATAAGATATCAGTTTCAAATTGATTACTAAAAAAAATCCCTTAAGAACTTGTGTAATCATTAGTTCTATTGATTTAATCAAACCTAACATTTCAACCCAATAAATTGAATGCAAATTTTCTCATTGATTCTACAACCTTCTCTCATAAATAAATGTTAAAGTGAAAAACTAAAATGACAAAACTGAAATGTCATTAGGAACTTGTAATATTAGCCAGTCCCTGATATGTAACAACTATGGATATCTTCTTGCATTAGAATGTCAATTTTAATCTCAAGAGTAGAAATGGAGAATGAAACTTGTATCTCTATTGTTTGCACTTCTGTTGAATTAATTTAGAAACACAAATAATACATAAGTAACATTTTATGCTTCCACATAAATTTTACTTCTTGGCAAATCAATGCCTTCCACAAATAGCCTATCGGCTAATAAATACATTATTTAATTCATGTGCATCATGAAATAAATAACTAAATAAATAAAATTATTTTTATTAACAAAGGAAAAAGCTTGAGTTAGGATAAATAAATAAATAAACTTATTCAAATAATAAAGGAAAAAAGTAATGAATTAATGAATTAATTACAATAATATAATTAAATAAATAAAATATTGATTTGATTAAGGACGATCTAAGGTGTCTACACTATATTTGATAGAAAACTTGTTGACAAAAAACAAAATTCTTATCTCCCTCTTTCAACCATTGGACCCTAGATTTCTACTTCTAGTAAATTCTTCCCTTTTCAAGTTCTTTTTTCCATTTTTCTCTTTAAACTTCTTTGTGTGTTATACCAGAGCAGTCACCATTAGCAATTTGCATTTGTATGGTGGTTAGTTTGGTATTTATCTCTTTCTTTCCTAAAAAATATCACCAAAAGTGAATTTATTCCTACCCTTAACTTTTTTCCTTATAATGTTTCGATTTTGGGATACTTTGTACATAGTTGTCCCTTGGATGGGGGTACTCCACCAATTTTCGATGCAACTTCTAAACTCTTTGTGCAAAGCCTACATGATCTCATATCAGAAGGGGATATGCCCTCTTGATGGTTTGTTAGCTGATTCTAGCAAAAGAGGATTGTGGTGTGAGACCATTCTAGGTAAACCTGAGAGTGTAGAGTTTTAGCCTATAGATCTTAATTGGACGATGCCAAAAATATGTCTAGTTTAATCTAAATGAAGTTATCTCCCTTTTTGTGATTGAACCAAGTAAATAATTGACCAAACAATTTAATGTCAAGAAGACCCATTTTATTTATGAAGTTAGCCAAATCAGGTCCATGCTATCAAAGTAGTTCACCAACCCACCCATTTTTCTCAGGGGAATATAGGAGAGTTAAAGTCCCTATCAATCATTGATGGTTCTTTTGATTTGCCAAAAAAATAGATCTCTTCCCAAACAACCTTACGATAAAAATGAATGTTAGGAGCATAGACATTTATCAAACACCGTAAGTCTTGAGGAAATGAAAGTTTTACTATCAAACTATTATCAAAGCTAGCGATAAGATCTCCCACTAGATTTTTTGAGTTGTAAATAGTGACAACACCCCTTGAAGCACTAGTAGAATCACTAATGAGGTAGCAAGAGCCTATTCAAATATAGTTAGCAATGTTCTCATGAAAAGTACTATTAGTCATTTTAACTTTCCAAAGTAATTTAAAATATCTATTTTCTTCTCAAAAAGGCAGTTCTTGAGAGCATATTGCTTTTGAGGGCTATTGAGGCCCCTCATATTCTAGGAGAGGAACTTCATTACCTAAATCTTGAGGTCGATTCAAGGGTTTTCTACCTTACATTGGTTATTTTCCTTGCACGACTTCCTTCTATCTTTTAAGCCTCTATGAAGGGAAGCTAGTCTTAGCATCCAACCTTCATCAATCTTCTTGTTTATTGTTTTCTTCTTTTGGGTTGTTTGGTTATTAATCTAAGCCCATGAATTGGCATCCTAGGACATTTAAGCACTTTTAGTGACACCATATGATAAGTAGGACATTTTTATGGATGGGAAGGAAGTAGGGGGCTTGGGTGAGAGAACATGGGAGGTGGCAGGGGACTTTGGTGAAATCTCACCCTCCACCTATTTACAAGGGGTTGAGTTTGGGGTAGAAAGGATTGCCCCTTCTTCCAAGAGTATCTCCCTGGCTAGAGTCTCCATGTTATGTTCTTGCAAATGATTGACAACCTTGGTTGGAGTTCACATAATTTTAATGATTCCCTCGGTGAAGAGGCAGTCATTGCCTATCTCCTCCCCCAAGGTATATTCTTGGTTGCTTGGGTTGCCTCCCCCTCCCCCAAAGAGATGCATTTCTTTTTTAGTTTTTGAGACTATTTTGATGGATGTTTAGACTCTAAAATCAAGTGTCTCAATTTGGAACAATATTGATAATATATAGTAGCATTTTTATACACTCTAGCTTGGGTCCATTTTCCTAACTTAGATTTCAATGAAATAAAGTTAGGAAGAGTTTTTTTATTTCCATATTCACATGGAAACGTGCAAGTACTAACCTAGATTTGGCCTTTGTCTCCTCATCTATGGAGACGTAATGTTTGGAAAAGTGTTGCCAATCCATTTGAAAATCTGTTCATTTGAAAACTATAGTGGGAGACCTAAGAGATGCATTGACATAGGTGTTATTTTGTTTAAGTCACTTGCAAGATCAAATACTGGTTTCCACTAATAGAGCGACAGATGGTGTTGACCATAAGCCCAAAGACCTAAGGTGAGAACAATAATGAGGTCCTCTTCAACTGTAAACTTAAAGAGAAATATACCACTTGATATGACACTAGTAGTCACACTCCCCTTTAGCTTCCATTTTGTAGCAACCCATCGTCATACCATGTCAATGGTTGGGCAAAAAGAGAAGAACTTTCCCACCAAAGCAATATTCATGGAGGAAACGATTTGGTCCACCATAGAGTCAGACAACATAATAGTTGTTCCTTCATCTGTTTGCAAGCATTCAAGGGTTATATCAGATAATCCTCACCCTGTTTCACCGCTCATGAGCATGTTCTTCTACCTCTTGGATTTCAAACTTCAATTTGGAGGCACATGCTCCATATTTTCATCCCCACAGATAGACTATCATTATTCTAGTTGGACAAACTATCAAGTTGTGTGGCACTTTCACTTGTCTTGGAAGCTGTCAAGGAAGAATCTATAGAGGCCCCATACGATATAGCTGCAACTTCAATAGAAAAACCCTAAGAAGATGTCATTAGTTAGTTTCCCTCTCCCAAATTATATTAACAAAAAGATGATATGGAGAAATTGTTTGTATATCATTTATTGCAACATTTTTTTTTTTAACAATATGCCAAAGAACTATAAATTAAGAGTTACTTAGAATTAAAAAATCTTTTTAATATAAATACCTCTCCACACATTTCTAAATAAAAAAATATAATAACATATAACTAGTAAACAAAACAGAGAGTGTAGTACATAAATCCCCCGTGTAGTCTTTAGGAGATGCACAATATCCCCCGTGTACTTATCGTACTATCATGACCTTTATCTAATATTTAATTGGCCAAGACTACGGTAATGTACCTTCTCGGATATTCGTTCATTTATCCTCATAGAGTGGTCAAATAAAATAAGACTCTTTTATTTTTTATGTTTTATGTTTTATTTTTTAGTCCATGCATGTGACAGATAAGGAATCCACGTCACCCCACCTGATATATATTTAATTTTAGAAACGAGTGACGTGTCAAACACATCTATGACAATAAAAATAACGCGTTTTTGTTGATTTTCTTTATTCGTGGGCGTTAAAATTCTTCTATTCTTGGGAATACGGAACTGGAAGGCTTTTGTCCTTGTATGCTTCTTATATACATACGGAGCGGTCTTCACTCTACCAAAGTATTTCGCGATCTCGTGAGTATTTTGCAGTACTTTGATTTTGTTTGGTTTTCTGTTGGAGATTTTTTACCCTGATTTTCTGCAACGAAATATTTGGGGAAATTGCGCCTGTGATATTTTGCGGATCTCATGAAATTGTCTGTGAAGCGGTGCTAGCGTTAATTTCAGCGGCTGAAATTTGTTGGCCGGCTAAAGTCGGTGGGGAGTACGCTATTTTAGCGGCAGAGACTGCGAAGATTTGCATTGTGGGACACGAGTCTAGCCGTTGGTAGTCGTGGCGTGCTCCGAAGGGCGAATTTGTACAATTTGGCCGTTGAAGCTGAGAAAAGCAGCTATTAATTTGGCAGGGGAACCAATATTTACAGAACTGAATGCCTAGAAATAATATCGCTGCTTAGTTTTGGAGATATTTATTTGGCTGAGAGATAATCTTGTAAGTTTCTTGGAATCTACCTATATTTGTTTGGCGATTAGCGAAAATAGCAGGCGAAGAGGTCGGCCGGGGCATTTTATGAGCAAATCTCGGCGTATTTTGGCGGTTAGATGCAATATTTTATGCATTTAGCGTTTTGAGCAGGCTTTGGTTTCCTGAGATCCAGTCACGCAGAATAATAGCGGTGGATTGGAAATTTCTCGGCGTTTTCTTAAGAAACCCTTAAGAATCTGGTGTATTGCGAAATTTACCGCTCTAGTGTCTTGGTACTGGTTTGAACCTCTTTATATTGCAAGATTTACGCTCTTTGCAAGTGAAGCTTCCTGTAGGTGGATTTCAAGAGCAAATCTCGGCGTATTTTGGTAGTTAGATGCAACATTTTCTGTATTTAGTATTTTGAGCAGCGCTTTGGTTGCGCAAGATCCAGTCGCGCAGAACTTTACCGGTGGATCGAAAATTTCTGAGTATTTGTTTCTAGAAACCCTTAGGACGCCGCCGTATTGCAAACTTTACCGCTCTTAGTATTGTTACTGGTTTCAGATTCGCGCTCTCTGCAAGTAAATCTCAGCGGCAGTTTTGCATGCAAATAAGCGGTGCTTTCCTTTGACAATGGGATTACCTCGGTTCTTGAAACAGAGACTGTCGCGGTCGGAGCCGGCATCTCCTACATCGCTTTCTCGATCGGCCTCTTCTTCGTCATCGCAGCACAAAAAAAAATTCTTTCCGCCGCGGCGTTCCTCCTCCACGGCGACAGACATACCTGCCCTAGAAAACCCTGAGTCATCTTCATCGTCCATTTTGCGCCGCTCCCGATCGAATCATCCCGGCAGCTCTAGCCGCAGATCTGACGAGCTTGTGAAGGATCTGGAAAAGGTTTTCAAGAAATTCGACCGCAACGGTGACGGTAAAATTTCCTGGGTGGACCTAGGCTCCATAATGGGAGCTCTGGGCTACAAGGCCACTGAAGAAGAGCTGCACAGAATGATCAGGGAAGCGGATTGCGACGGCGATGGCTTCATCGACCTGCAGGAATTTATCGAGTTGAATACCAGGGGTGTCGATTCCGCCGGCAGTCTCAAAGACTTGAAGGACGCCTTCCAGATGTTTGATATCGATGGAAACGGCGCCATTTCTACAGATGAGCTTCACAAGGTTCTCAGGAACCTGGGGGAAGACAGCACCATGGAGGACTGCGAGTTGATGATTCGAGGTGCGGATTGCGATGGCAATGGCTCCATCGATTTCGAAGAATTCAAGATCATGATGTCGAGCTCAGTATGATCGTAAAAAACTGGTATTTTTCATACGTTTAATTTCTGACAGATTGTGGCATTTAGGGTTTTACGATCCTGGGCAGGTTTAAAATGCATTATACGTCGATACTGATTACTTTTGTACAGCAGATTTAAGAGCTGAAAACCTTTAGCAACTTTTTGCAACTCGTTTATTTTTTAAGTAATTTTTTTGCTTCCCCAAAACTTCTGCCACTTAGTCAATTTCTGCAACTCCCTTGTCATGCTTTGGAATTCGTATGTAACAAATACGTTTGTCACTACAGTAAATGTCTGAGAAATGTTGTGTTTAGGTATTTATCACGTTCCAAAGTTGTTGTTGATTAATTTTGCATTGAATGAGACGTACAGACTTTTTTCTTTCGTTGAAACGGTTTATTATTCAATCAACACCAACAAAATTGTGTGGAAATTTTATTTTCGAGCCTATGACTACTTCAAAATTTCAATACTTTTTTCAATCAAGACCAACAGTTATGTCAATCTTTAGCTATCCATCCTTTCAACCGGGGGTGTGGCCAGTTAGACTTCACCACCGGTGTGGGATTAGCCATCCTTTAGAGTATAGGCCCTTCCTGTATTAGGCAATAGGATAGGCGGAGGTATGTGACGTATAGATGCTTTCGATTTCCCTACTATTCTAAAGGGCCAGCCAGATATTTTCTTTGTTTCTATACGTAACATGCGGGTGGGGGGCCCCTTAGAATAGTAGGGCCCCTACAATTCTATGGCCCCCCCTTTATAATAGTAGGGGGCAAGGGGTTGGGGGTGAGTTAGATTCCAGTTTCGTTCATCTACCCCTATCTCTACTTAATCTACTATGGGGTGGGGGGTGGGGGCGCCCTACTATTCTATGGGGATCATCCATCTATTATGGCAACTTTTTTCAAGGTATGACGTTGTGACCACCTAAAATTTCTTAATAGCATCTTCGAAATATTGGTTTAATAATTGTATAGGCGACCGTTGGATCCATTGGACCTCCTTTTGTTGGAGGCTAGTAATTAAATGAAATGTGAAATATTTTTTTAATTGAATGATAAAATAGTTGTATGCGTGGGCCACAATTCTACCATTTTTATATATTGTTTTAAATTTATATGATAAGTTAAGTAATCTTAAATCTAAGGTTTTTATTAATTTTGCATAAATTTAATTTAAACAAGATGCAAAGCATTAAGTTCTTGTTTTTTATTTTTTTCTATTTGAAGTGCTTGAATGCCACGAATCAAAGGTAAAGATTGAAGGAGCCACGTCAATATGGAGAGCATTAAATACATTATTAGGGTGCATTGACAATTATTAGATATTTACTAACTTTTAGATAGAATCTAGATGGTAAGTTGGTCACTAAAAAGTTATTAAATACATTATTAAGGTGCATTGACAATTATTAGATATTTACTAACTTTTAAATAGAATCTAGATGGTAAGTTAGTCACTAAAAAGTTATTAAAATTTTGAAAAATAAAATAGTTGTGGGTTCATTGGTTTGAGGTATATAGTTTCAAGAGAATATTAGTTATGTTTTTAATTTTTAGATAAATTGAACTGTTAGATTTATTATGTTTTTTTTTAATTAAACTAGAATGAAAATGTACAAGATAACAAATGCTATTTAGAAATCAAATAAATTGAGTTTTCTTAAAATAAATTTGATTGTTTGAATTGTTTGAAAAATAGTTGATCTAAAGATTAAAAATTTATGTTTCAGAAGGGTTTCACTAGTGCAACCTTCATAGTATATAGCATTTGATGTTGGATTGCAATGAATGAGGATCAATTCCAAGTTTAAATAAAAGAAATTCAAAAGTATAAGGTGTGTGTGGATGAGAACATCAAGAGTGAATTTGTATCTCAAATTTAATATTTGTGGGAGTAATATTGCTAGCATTTTTAATTTGTTTATTTGTTGAGTTTGTTAAGAAGAAAAGGATATGAAGGGTTTGTATTTGGAGATTGAATTTTTTAGTATGTAATTGTTGATATAGAGATGTTGGGTAAGGCAATAATGGTTGTTGTAATGTAATCTTGAAACTTCTATTAGAGTTGAGCACTATGGTTTATTGTTTCATGTTTTGTGTTAATTGGTTGTAATTAAATTGAAGATATTTAGGTAAAATGGTAGGAAAGTAATCACATTTGGGACAAAAAAAATATTTGATTTTTGAGAAATTGGTTAGTGATAAAGATTATATGTATATCTGACATAGAGAATATCTACTTTCATTGTGGAAATAGTTTATATAAAAGATTAAAGATTTTTGTTTGAAAAAGATTTCATTCAAAACTAAAAGTGCCACCTTTATGGTATATAACATTTGGTGTATCATTTGTTAATGGGCATTATGAGGCTAATCCCACTGCATGTTAGAGAAGTGAAATGCAAGGGTTGAAGTTTTTGAAAGAGTACCATTTGTACAATTGAAACCAAGAAGCTAGCTGATGGCAATAATAATATTGCTAAGGTTTAGGCCACCTTGTTGGTTGTTGAAATGATATCCAAAATCAAAGAGGAGCAGTTGCACTTGGAAGGGGATTCCCCTATCATTGGTAATGACGTAAAGACCAAAAATCCCATATAGAAATAAACATGATACAAGCCTAAAATTACAACAAGGTAAAAATAAAAATATTCCATGTATGTCATTAATGATACATAATTCGACCAAATGTCGATATACAATAATGATGAAAAGAAGTTACAAATTACAACATTCGACCAAACCGTCGAAAAGTACAATCATTTAGGCAGTAAAAATGCATCATATTATGAAATTTTGACCTTTTGTCAAAATCCCAACCATATAAATCAAAACATACAATAATCAATGAATAACATCATTTCCCAAACCATCAAATTCACGGTAACAAGGCACCACACTATGAGTAATCCCTATCTCCTAATCCTCTAAACAACATGTCCACCTGCAAATCTTGAGACAGGAGTGCGGCCCTGACGCTTTTTCCACCCAACCATGGAGTGGTTAGCTCCCCCGAGGCTTACCCTAAAATGGAAAGCGCACCGACCCTGCTGAAGGAGACTATCATCTTGGCACTGATGGATCAAAAGAATAAGGTGAAATTGTGATTCTATCTACTTATCAATCTTTAGAGTAAGCGGAAATCATAACCACAAGGTGGCAGAGAGAAATGGAAACAATAACTAACCAAGCATAATTATAAAACATATTTGAAAAAGCTTTGGCCAAAGCATCTAAAATCAGATTTACTAAAAGGTAAGTATTCAATACTTTACCCTTCTCTATCCATCCACATTACACCCTTATTCAAGATAACAAATAAGATATGTTTAGACAACATTTTCTGCTAAAAATTAACCAATCACTATGTTGTAATCCAATTTTATATTACATTTACTAGGTAGGTAAATAATAGTTATCTTTTGTCTACAGATTGCAATCCCAAAAGTAATTCTTCTTTTAATTTATATATTTATATTAATACGTCTGCTTAGAAGATTCATATTTTTTTTAATCTAAGAATTCAGAACTTTTGATATTTAATTACCAACAGTAAAACAAAACTAGACTTATTTTTGTTTATGTATAAAATCCATGCTCGATCATTTTCTGGTAACAAAGGTTTCCTTGGGTAATTAATTCCTAGAGTTTTATACAGTGTGGATTTGCTTTCTAAAAGTCCCCTCTTATGTCTTAAAAATTCAATCAAGAGATCAGGGAAGGAGAGCACCTAAAGTAAAGAAAAACACACCCAAAAAACAACAACAACTATCTACAGATATGACAAGAAGATGAATTTAGATTAATTCATTATTTTAATTGGACAGTAGAGGAAACAGATTTGAGGTCTAAGAGAAGGTGATACGATCCAATTTCAATTTAAAGATGATGTTATACAAGAGATTAACGTGCTTAAGGAAATTTTTAACCAAAACAAGAGAAAAGAATAAAACATAAAGAATAAGAAGCAGCTAGCATGCTATACACACGACTTCACAGCCTAACGTAAAATATTTGTTTATCTTGCAATCACTCACAATGGGGCGTAGAGATGGTTGGACTATTAGTGTTTGCCTAAGTCCTTCCACAACTGTATAACTAAGATTCCTATCACGCCTTCCTAAATCACTAAGGTGTTACTATGCTAATAAAATGATTGGAAATTAAGACAAAAAGAATTCAAAAAGAAAATAGGCAGTAAAACTCTCCTCTAGAGCACAGAGACATTTTATCCAGACTAGACACAATGTTCAAGCTGCAAGGATGAATTTGTTTGCTTAAAGACCCCGAGGTAAGATCTATCCCAATACACTATCATCTAGGGGAAAGTGAAAATTATATTGCCTGGTGCGAATTTAAATCAGCATTTAAACATTTATTTTTACCTTTCTATTTAATACATTTTACATCAACAACAATTGTTACTAAATTATCAATGACCACCTCTACTACCGAATAGCACCCAATTTTTATGACCATTTGTAAAATTCAGAAAAATGTTTCCAGAATTGAGTGAAAATTATAGCAAAAAGAGTGTAAAAAAAAAAAGAAAGAAAAACTTGGGATCTATATGTGTTCTACTCAAAGACCAGAAAAAAATAAACCTCCTCTTCCTGTGTGAGTCTCCCCTCTGATTCTTCCTTTTTACTACTTTTTTTTTCCCTCCCTTACATCTGCATTTTCTTTTTCAACCCTTCTCCTTTACAATCACCAGCGTTTTCTCCTTAAAACACTTCCCCCTTTCCGTTGGTGTCCAACATGCCCTTAAATCAGGGCGGAACTCTCAGTCAATTTCCTTAGTTCAGCTAACTTATCATCAATTTAAGCCTCAATTGATGCCAAGAAGACTTTGATGAGTATATTTCATTATTAAAACAAAATTCCACTCTCCTAAATTCCTCTTTACGACTTCCCACCACTAACAATTCAATAAGTTACCTTTTTAAAACAGTCAATCATATTTCGAGAAATCTGGTGACCAGTTAAAAGATGAATACGGAAAAAGTCATCACACATAATCTTAATAAATAAAAGTGAATTACAATTTAAATTGAAACGAGATACAATTATCAGAAAGAAAAACAATTGAAATAAGGAAGATTCTTTTAAATAGTAATTCTTTCATTCACGATTGTTTAATAATAAAAGAACATTTTTTTTTTAATTTTAGAAAAAAGAAACTATTGCGAAAATAACAAAAACACTATGTGTTGTGTGCTTTTAAACCCATCATCCGAACACATCCTTACCGAGGAGCTAGGCTCCCCTACCTCAACCAAACCCCCATCTTCAGTCTTGTCACCAATAGATCAACTCAATTTATTCATCAATGGGTTAGTTACTAAATCAATAATCAATTCGACTTGCATAAATTCATATTGTACATTTTTAATCAAATCAAAATAAAATGATATTATTACACATAACATCCTTTCTTTAATGACAAATCCTCCTTAGCATTTAAATAACATGCTAACTAAAATAGAAATTTCAGATATATATTTATCTAGCATAACATAAAACATGTCAAACAAAGCAATTTAATCGACTTAGGTCATCAACAATTGACCAAGTCAAAAGTCAACAAAAGTCGCCAATTATTTTAAAAAGTTTAATGTCTACAAAATCAGTTATGACATCCTTCCCCTCTAAGAGAAGACGTCGTCCCGATGTCTTATGAAAAATACAACATGAGTTCTCAAACCATAAACTAACTGAAAAACATAAATTAAATAACATATATAAGTCTATGGAAGTAAATGTGGAAAAGATCTAGTCATATCATCTTCATCCTCCCATGTAGCATTGTCAATAGAGAATTGGTCTCATTGGACCTTATACTGCAAGATCTCTCTGTCATGTACCCTGATGGTACGATCAATGATACTGGATGGCTGCACTAACACCACTCCTGGATCCTGTACCTGTAAAGCATGCCAATCAAGGATATGAGAAGCATTTGGATGGTAAGGTTTCAGTAAAGACACATTAAACACATTATGAATACGGGCAAGAGCGGGTGGCAAGGCCAGTCTAAATGCAACAGGATTGATAATCTCTAAAACATCAAAAGGCCCGACATATCTAGGTGCGAGCTTAGAAGCTCTACCAAAAGATATAGAACTCTTGTGTGGCCTCACACAAAGAAAAGATTTGTCCCCCACCATGAATTGTCTGAAGGTATAGTTCTCGTCTACATAACTCTTATGCCTATCAACGACTTCCTTCAACCTTTCATGAATAAGAGTCATATGCTCTTCCATCTCCCTTAACAATTCAGGGCCTACAATGATTATGTCATCAACCTTGTCCCAACTGATAGGTATTCGACACTTCCTCCCATATAGTGCTTCAAAAGGAGCCATACCTAGAGAAGAATGATGTGAATTATTGTAAGAAAACTCAACCAAAGGAAGATACTCTTCCCACTTGTACTATTGATCCATGCAATACATTCTTAGTAAGTCCTCTAGAACTTGATTTACCCTCTTAGTTTGTCCATTTGTCTGAGGATGATAGGTTGTGCTAAAGTTCAATCTAGTTCCCAAAGAAGTATTTAAGGTTTTCCAGAACCTTGATGTCATCCTTGTGTCTCTATCAGATATTATGGTCTCAGGTACTCCATGAAGTCTAAAAATCTCCTGAATGAATTTATTGGCCAAGACCAATGATCCATCCCTCAAACTACTTGGTATGAAATGAGCAACCTTGGTCAATTTATCAACCACAACCAAGATTCCATCATGTTTGCACCTAGTCATGGGCAAACCTTGGACAAAGTCCATAGTGATAACCTACCACTTGTATTCTGGTATCTCATGAGGATACAAAAGTCCAGCAGGATGGACATGCTTACCTTCGTTGGCATTCTAAACACTGAGCTATAGATGCTACCACATCTCTTTTAAGTTCGAGCCAAAAATACAATGGTCACATATCAGCAAACATCTTATTTAGTCCTAGATGCCCTAAAAATGGAGTGCAATGCATCTCCTCAAACGCCAATTTCCTCAACTCATCCTGGTTGGGAATATACATCCTCCCTTGGTATCTTAAAATACCATCCTCATCAAAAGAGTAACCATCAAAACGGTGGTCTATTAGATCATTCTGCAATGCTGACCTGACCAACTCATAATGATCATCACCCTGGAGGTTCTACAACACCTGTTCCTTTAGGCATGTTCGGGTAGTGGAAATAGTTGCAATGTGTCTCCTTCTGCTTAAGGCATCAACTACCCTATTTTATTTCCCTTTGATATATTCAATACCAAAATCATACTCGCTCAAGAATTCCATCAATCGCCTCTATTTGGCATTAAGGTTGGGTTGAGTGAAGATGTACCTCAAACCCATGTGATCTATTTTCAACTCAAAAGACTTACCTAAAAGGTAGTGTCTCCACATCACAAGTGCATGAACTATGGCAACAAGTTCTAAATCATGAGGTGCATAGATAACCTTGTATTGCTTCAACTTTCATGACTCATAAGCCACTACTTTACCATTCTAAATAAGTATACCTCCTAAACCCTCACCTAAAGCATCAATGATAATAGTAAAATGACCGTTAGGATCTGGTATACATAAATGGGAGTGTATGTGAGTTTCTTCTTCAATGACTGGAAAGCTTGCTCACAAACCTCTGTCCACTCACGTACCTCTTTCCTTTCCTTTGAAGGGATGTGATAGGTGCTGCAATTTTAGAGAATCCCTCCACAAACTTCCTATAATATCCTGCAAGCCCCATGAAACTTTTTACTTCACTCACATTCTGTGGTGTTGGCCATTCAAGTATAGCTTGAATTTTTGCAGGATCCATTGCAATTCCCTTAGCAAACATTATATGCCTCAAATAATGAATTTATTTTTGATAAAATGAACACTTGGATAGTTTGCCATACAATTTCCTATCCCCGAGGTGATGCAAAACTATATGCAAGTTCTCCTCATGTTCCTTGAGGTTCTTGGAATAAATTAGAATATCATCAATGAAGATCTCTACAAATTTATCCAAGCAATCTCTAAACACACTATTCATTAAGTTCATGAATGTTGTTGGTGCATTAGTTAGACCAAAAGGTAATACTACAAACTCATAATGCCCATACCTTATTCTAAAAGTTGTTTTTGCTATATCTTCCTCCTTCATTTGGAGCTGATGATATCCAGATCTTAAGTCAATTTTTTAGAACACTGTTGCTCCTTTCATTTGATCGAATAGCTCATCTATTCTTGGAAGTGGATATCTATTCTTTATAGTCACCTTGTTGAGCATTTGGTAGTCTATAGATAACCTCAAGGTTCCATCTTTCTTCTTTAATAAAATCACATGTGCTCCCCATGGTGACACACTGGGGTGTATGAACCCTTTGTCTAAAAGTTCCTACAACTAAGTTTTCAACTCAAATATTTATGTGGTTGTCATCCTATATGGAGCCTTGGATTGAGGCTCAATTCTTGGTAACATCTATAGAGAAGTCTCAAGGTTTCATCTTTCTTCTTTAAGAAGATCATAGGTGCTCCCCATGATGACACACTGGGGCATATGAACCTTTTGTCTAAAAGTTCCTACAACTGAGTTTTCAACTCAAATATTTATGTGGTTGTCATCCTATATGGAGCCTTGGATTGAGGCTCGGTTCTTGGTCACACATCTATAGAGAAGTCAAATTCTCTCTTAGGAGGCAATTCAGGTAGTTCTTCTGGAAACACATTTAGAACTCTTGCAAAATAGGATAATCATTTTGACTAGAAGGAGTGTTTAAGTATTTTGCATAAGCTACATAGATCAGACACCCCTTCTTATGGGCTTTCTTCATTTGCATAGCTAAAATTAGCCTTAGCTCTAAAGGCTTTTGTATACCCTTAACAATTGTAGGAATACCTGAATCATCTAGACATTGAATTGACTTATCCTTGAAATTCACAATGGCCTTGTGCTCAATTAGCCAATTCATGCCCAAAATAATATCATAAGATCCTAATGGAGTGACATAAAGGTTAACTTGTGTTTGAAAATTTGGAAATTCCAAATTACTACATGCTAGACACTTCTCAACCTTATGCTCTATCCTATTGTCATATTCAACCATCCATGGTTCAGATAAATAACTAGCTCTAATAGGTAATTTAGAAACAAACTTAGGATGTATAAAAAATTAAGTACCTCCAGTATCAATCAAAACATAAACATCATGTCCATAGAGCTTACCAGCTATCTGAATGGGAGCTGTCTGAAAATGTGCTTGGCGTTGATCAACATCTACATGAATTTGGTGTTGAACCTGAGGAGCTTTACCCTCTCTCTAAGTCGTATTCTAAGGATAATAAGAAGCATAATGATTACACCCACAATTGAAACATCCATTTCTCAATCCTTGCCTATTTTAAGTTTTGTTCCTCTAGTTATTTCCATTCCTATTGTTCCCATTCCTTTTATTACCCCTCTTTTGATTCTGACTCTGAGGGTTGCTATTGTTTCTACCTCCATTACCCCTGCCTTTACCTCTCAGGCTTCGCACTTGCTGACGTCCATTGTTCCTTGGTTTATCATCATCATACTTTCGCTTGAATCCTTGTGAACTGTCATTTTGCTATGAGGTTATGATAGTTGGTACCCTTTTTAGTTTCTCCTCTTGTAATAATGCCTTAACATAAGAGAACTCCATAGTTTCTGGTTCATGCATCTCAACCTCAGACTCAATCTTTGGACATAATCCTCCAATGAACTTACATGTCCTGAAACGTTCATCTTGTAGATATTGTGGAACATATTTCACCAAATGGAAAAACCTCTCATGGTAATTGGTCACTGACAAGACCCCCTGGATCAGATTTTGGAACTCAAACACTTTCTTGTCATAAAATAGCTATGGTAACCATCATTTCCTGAAAAGGACTAGGAAATCCTCCTAAGATGTATGTTCTGGTCATAATTTCTTCTCAGACATTTCATTATTCCACCATGTTGTTGCTTCTCCAATCAATTGGAAAGCACCCCATAAAGCCCTAGACTGTCCAGAAAGATTTCGAACATGAAAGTACTTTTCCATAGAGATGATCCATGCCTCTGCATCATCCCTATGGTCTTCTCATCAAAAGTAGGTGGTGTGACCTTTTTAAGGTCCTTTCTTAGTTCCTTAGCTATCTGGTCATTATTCAGATCTCCTTTATTTGCCCAAATATCAGCATCTCTCTTACGTCGTTCCTCAATCATCCTATCCTCTTCCTCTTTCCATAAGGCCTCAAGCCTTTGATCTTCCACCTGTTTCCTATGAACTTCATCATCCCACTGACCCTCATTCTATCTACCCCTTAAGTCATTTTCAATGACATTCATCTGATCATTTTGCTGCTGCAAGATGTTCCTTTGTTTAGCTAAGAGGGCTATGATTTCATCTAGCCTTTGATTGGGAAAACCATTTTGTTCATTGCTAGTTCCATATTGACCATTGTTTTGGGTTTGCATGATGAAAACTATTCTCGAACAATGCACAAACACAACTTCAACATAGAAGACCCAGGCCCTAGGGTTTAAACACAGCTCTGATACGACATGTAAAGACCAAAAATCTCATACATAAATAAACATGATACAAGCCTAAAATTACAACAAGGTCAAAAAAATAATATTCCATGTATGGGGTAAGTGCAGGATCATGGTATGCCAAAAAGTGGTGATGTGAAAAAGAAGTCCTGATTGATAGACTCTTTGAAAAATAAATATAACTTTCAAATAATATAACATTTTCAAAATATGAAATATACATCACATTCTATGCTTCACTTAATACAATAATAATAAACAATTCTTTCAATTTGATGAAGTTTAGACTAAGTTAAGGTGGTCAGACATGAGAGTTTTTATATTCAGGAAAATTTGTAATAGAAAAATCATAATTAATTATTTACTTGGAAAAAAATACAAAAAATATACATCACATCCGTACATGAGTCTACAACTTTTATCTAGAATCTTATAAAATAATATTATCGTTTGATTTTGTTTAATGTGGTCAGACATACACCTACTTGTTATCTTTCTAGTCTTGATCGATAAACTTATTAAAAAATAGCTATAACTTTCAAATTGTATAACATTTTTGAAATCCAAAACATGTGTCACATTCTATTCTTTTCCTACTACAAGAAATTTTTTTTTAAAAATTAATTTGATAAATTTTAGGCTAAGTTAACGTGGTCAAACACAAGAGTTTTTGTATTCTGGAAAAGTTGAAGAAGAAAATTCATAATTAATTATTTACTTTGAATTTTTTTTTTTTTAAAAATGTGTCACATCCAAACATGAGTCTACTACATATATCTAGAATCTTGTAAAAAAAAATTATCATTTGATTGTGTTTAAGGTGGTCAGACATACACCTACTTCTTATTTTTTTCCTAAAATTTTCATACTACTACATTGAAATTTGAAATTTTCAACATATAGAATAATTATTTTTCAAAACTGGGTTAGTATCTTAGCAACTAAATTCAATTTTCTACAGATTCTCTTCTCACATATTTTTGATATAATATTTATAACTTTTTCAAATTTTTATGTCAACTTTTCTAAACCCGATTTTCTAAATTTTCATTGGCATTTAAGGGCCTAGTTTGGCATACCATGATCATGCACATACCCTATGTCATTAATGATACATAATTCGAACAAAGTAGATATACAATAATGATGAAAAGAAGTTACAAATTACAACATTCGACCAAACCATCGAAAAGTACAATCATTTAGGTAGTAAAAATACATCATATTACAAAATTTTGACCTTCTGTCAAAATCCAAACCATATAAATCAAAAGATACAATAATCAGTGAATAACATCATTTCCCAAACCATCAAATTCACATTAACAAGTCACCACACTATCATTAATCCATGTCTCCTAAGCCTCTAGACAACACGTCCACCTGCAAATCCTAAGACGGGAGTGTGGCCCAGGCGCTTTTTCTACCCAACCATGGAGTGGTTAGCTCCCCCAGGGCTTACCCTGAAATGGAAAGTGCATCGAACCTGCTCGAGGAGACTAGCATCTTGGCACTGATGGATTTGAAGAATAAGGCGAAACTGTGATTCTATGTACTTATCAATCTTTAGAGTAAGCGAAAATCATAACCACAGGGTGGCAGAGAGAAATGGAAACAATAACTAACCAAGCATAATTATAAAACATATGCGAAAAAGATTTGGCCAAAGCATCTAAAATCATATTTACTAATAGGCAAGTATTCAATACTTTACCCTTTATCCATCCACATTACACCCTTATTCAAGATAACAAATAAGATATGAATAGACAACATTATCTGCTAAAAATTGACCAATCAGTATGTTGTAATCAAATTTTATATTTCATTTACTAGGTAGGTAAATAATAGTTATCTTTTGTCTACAGATTGCAGTCCCAGAAGTAATTATTCTTTTAATTTATATATTTATATTAATATGTCTGCTTAGAAGATTCATATTTTTTTTAAATCTAAGAATTCAAAACTTTTGATATTTAATTACCGACAATAAAACAAAACTGGACTTATTTTTGTTTATGTATAAAATCCATGCTCTATCATTTTCTTGTAATGAAGGTTTCTTTGGGTAATTAATTCTTGGAGTTTTATACAATGTAGATTTTCTTTCTAAAAGTCCCCTCTTAAGTCGTAAAAATTCTATCAAGAGATCAGGGAAGGAGAGCACCCAAAGTAAAGAAAACCACACCCAAAAAAAAAACAACTATCTACAGATATGACAAGAAGATGAATTTAGACTAATTCATTATTTTAATTGGACAGTATAGGAAACCGATTTAAGGTCTAAAAGAAGGTGATACGATCCAATTTCAATTTAAAGATGTACCAAAGATTAACGTGCTTAAGGAAAATTTTAACTCAAAACAAGAGAAAAGAATAAAACATAAAGAATAAGAAGCAGCTAGCATGCTATACACACGACTTAACAGCCTAACGTAAAATGTTTGTTTATCTTGCAATCACTCATAACGGGGCATAGAGATGGTTGGACTGTTAGTGTTTGCTTAAGTCCTTTCACACTTATATAACTAAGATTCATATCACGCCTTCTTAAATCGCTAAGGTGTTTCTATGCTAATAAAATTATTGGAAATTAAGACATAGAAAGAATCCAAAAAGAAAATAGGTAGTAAAACTCTCCTCAAGAGCACAAAGACATTTTATCCAAACTAGACACAATGTTCAAGCTGCAAGGAGGAATTCGTTTGCTTAAAGACCCTGAGGTAAGATCTATCCCAATATGCTGTCGTCTAAGGGAAAGTGAAAAGTATATTGCCAGGTGCAAATTTAAATCAGCATTTAAACATTTATTTTTACCTTTCTATTTAATACGTTTTACATCAACAACAACTATTACTAAATAATCAATAACCACCTCTTCTACCCAATAGCACCCAATTTTTATGACCATTTGTAAAATTTAGAAAAACGTTTCCAAAATTGAGTGAAAATTATAACAAAAAGAGTGTAAAAAAAAGAAAAAAAGAAAAACCTGGGATCTATATGTGCTCTGCTCAAAGACCAGAAAAAAAAAAGCCTCCTTCTCTTCATGTGTGAGTCTCCCCTTCGATTCTTCCTTTTTACTGCCTTTTTTTTTCCCTCCCTTACATGTGCATTTTCTTTTTCAATCCTTCTCCTTTACAATCACTAGCACTTTCTCATTAAAACACTTCCCCCTTTCTATTGGTGTCCAACATGCCCTTAAATCAAGGTGGAACTCTCTGTCAATTTCCTTAGCTCAACTGACTTATCATCAATTTAAGCCTCAATCAATGCCAAGAAGACTTCGATGAGTATATTTCATTATTAAAACAAAATTCCACTTTCCTAAATTCCTCTTTATGACTTCCCACCACTAACAGTTCAATAAATTACCTTTTTAAAACAGTCAATCATATTTTGAGAAATTTGGTGATCAGTTAAAAGATGAATACGGAAAAAGTCATCACACATAATCTTAATAAATAAAAGTGAATTACAATTTAAATTGAAAAGAGATAGAATTATCAGAAAGAAAAACAATTGAAATAAGGAAGATTATTTTAAATAGTAATTCTTTCATTCACGATCGTTTAATAATAAAAGAACATATTTTTTTTAATTTTTAAAAAAAAACTATTGCGAAAATATTAAGAACACTACGTGGTGTGTTCTTTTAAACCCATCTTCCAAACACATCCTTACCGAGGAGCTAGGCTCCCCTACCTCAACCAAACCCCCGTCTTCAATCATGTCACCAATAGATCAACTCAATTTCTTCATTAGTAGGTTAGTTACTAAATCAATAATCAATTCGACTTGCATAAATTCATATTGTACATTTTTAATCAAATCAAAATAAAATGATATTATTACACATAACATCCTTTCTTTAATGATAAATCCTCCTTAGCATTTAAAAAGAAATCTAATTAAAATAGAAATTTCAAATATATATTTATCCAGCATAACATAAAACACGTCAAACAAAGCAATTTAATGGGCTTAGGTCATCAACAAGCGACCAACTCAAAAGTCAACAAAAGTCACCAATTATTTTAAAAATTTTAATGTCTGTAAAATTGGTTATGACAAATTCTATTCCCAATGGATGTGCTCATGTGTGGTGCATCGATGAGTTTATCCATATCATTTGAAAAAAATTGGCAAGGTTCAAAGACTTAAATATATCACATATTTTTCATGAAGGCAATGGCTTGGCAAATTCACTTTCCAAAATGGCAGTGTCCTTTGCTAATAAATTTGGGTAAAACCTAGTTGAAGTGTAGGAGGAGTTGCTATAGGGGCAACATTGATGATTTAGTATGATGGCATACAATGGCAATTGGTAATAATTTTTGTGCACACATTCCAAAGCATTTGAGATAAGCGATATGACAGGGCATTTATGATGATGATAACATGCCTTTCAAAATGATCGAGAGGTTTCCTTTTTTATGGCATTTTAAATCCATTTCTGGGCATTTAAGGTGGTGACAAAAAGTGAATGTTAGTGTTTATGAGGATAAAATAGAGGCGAATTTTAGTCTCAAAGCTTCCAAACAACAAATGTCTTTTTGTGGGAAGACTTTAAAGGAGCGCCTAAAAATTGTTTTTGTCACAGATGAACCATTCCTCCTTATATGCTTGTGCATGCCTTATTTGGTATTGATTTCATTATTTTTAAATTCAACTACATAATGAATACAACTGTTTCATCTATTTTATGTACTTGAGGTTTGGTGTTTGGCACCTGAGATGATGTCCAAATAATTATGGAGCGATGTGTGAAACCTGAATGGTGTGTTAGTCTAGATGCCATATTAGAGTCGACAAAGCCTAAGATTGGGTTTGTTGCGACCAGGGATGACTGGGTTGGTGTTATGAGCTTTGCTTTCCATGTTCACCCATTCTTCATGTGGGGTTCTTTAGAAGAAAAGGAGCGTAGGAGAATAGAGGCCAAGAAATATTGGGGTTCATCATGGACTACATGCATGATTGGGATGTTGTATTGGAGTTCAGGGTTCTAAAGGAACAATATATAAAAACTCGCTCAAATTCAAATTGGCAAATTTTTGGAGAGAAATTCCATCTAGGAGATGAGGTAGGCATTGAGGTCATGGACATTGTAAAGGAAATTCCTTAGGCAAGGAAGTTGGGGTGTGTTGCAGGTGTGCTTCTCTGTTGCCTCAGCTTTGACAATTTTGTATTCTTTTGTGTGACATCAGCAAATGATGGACATGTTACAAGTGTGATTGTTGTTGCACCAAAAGATTTCCCTATCAATGCCTAATTGTAAAGACTAAACTTCCGACACAAATGCCACATTAGTAATACTCACAAAACAAGGGAGTCGGTCAACTAAGTCAAATGTCAAAACCACATGATGACAAATCAAAATATAATTTCCAAAAAAATATACTATGAAAAGTTACATGGATCATCAAACTTGTCGAATGGAAAACATATATCTACAACAAGGAAGAGTGTCGACCACACTGTCGAAAACACTAACAGTATCTCAAGATAAGATATTACATGAAATAAGCAATTTAATAGTTTCAACCAACTTGTCGAATAAAACAACATTCAATAAGAGACTTCGACCAATATGTTGAAGTGCAACAATTCTAGAACTTGAGAGATTAACATAAGTTTACAAATATTAATACAATAGACCAATGGTCGATACAAATAAATCATAATTTTCTAAACATAAAAACCTTCTTGACAGAAGCTCCATACACCTGCTTTACACAAAACATTAGGGACAAGAATATTGTGGGAGTGCATTTCCACCCTACCACGAAGTAGTTATGCTTCCCCAAAATCTTTCTTGATATGAAAGATACCCAACCCATCTAGAAGTAGTCTAACAAGGTTATAGGTAAAACTAACCGAAATAATGGAATTATGTGGCAAGATATATCTATGCGCTTGTATAACAAGGTCATGGACACACCAATGCATATATCCAAATAAAGATAAAAGAAACAACAAATCTTTCTTTTCATTACCATTTCATGTTATCATAATTCCATCTCACACATGGAAAACATATTGGTAATTCATACTTTTCCCAATGAAGCCATTAGTTCTCAATTCATGCAAAAAGAATCATAAAAAAAGAAAAAAAAGTGTATATCTATCCACACCTCTAAGATAAGAATAAGGTAAACAGATCTCCTTGATAGACCCATGACACATCTTAATCTTACGATGACTCATAACCTCTTTTCTTGATTTTCATAAACACCTAGTTAATATAATTTCCAATGTGAATAATAGAACCTTTACTTTTATACTTCCAAGATATCAACTATAGAATTATTGATTTAGTAACATTTCTACATTCATGCTACTTATACCTTTTTCAAAAGAATACACTAAAATACATTATCTTTTCCATTATCTTAATTGAGATAAATGTAATACTCTTAATAATTATCACAAATTGAAGTAGGACTTTTCTTCATGCTAGTAACATAAACATCTTTGTAATGTCAAGTATTCATATTGCACATTTAAGTGGACCTCTCTATTCTAATTGTCAATTATTTGCTTCACATGATAAAATCTACATTCAAAGCTACTAACAAATCATCATTTTTTACACAACAACACTAAATACTTAATCATAGTTGGAGTATCCTATTAACTCGAAAGGTTCCATTTTCATCCTATATAGACTCTTAAGTCATCACTAAATTAGAAAAAAAATACCCAACTAAGAAAGTTTGCTAGAGATCATAAAATAGGATAGAATACAATATTACTCAAAAGTTCTTTTCATGTTCTTAAGATGCATTCAATATCTATTTGGTGCTTTTTCAGTAAGTTTTTCTTAATAGTGCGTCCTAAATTTTCATTGATTATGTCTTAAAGTAATTGCACAAGTTTTCCATTTCGAAAGTCACCAACATTGTCTAAACTTTAATTTTTATGAAGATGCTCCAACAAAGTATGCCTAGCTAGCTTCCAGACAAATGTGTGAGATATTAAAGGCTAAGGAGCTTCCTAAGTCTGTTCCAAGGTTTGGAAGAGGTGAAGGTTTGGTTGCATCAGGAGAGGAAAACTTTCCAAAACTTCATAAGTGGCATAATAGCGTTTGTGATTCAATGTTCTTTTGTTGAGTCAAGAGCTCAATTAATTCATAGAATGCCCAAGAAAAAATAGTCTATGAAAGCCCATTTCAAATTTACCACGTCATTTCCTATCAAACACAAGAAAAATAAAAATTATATGTAATCTAATCAATATACAAGATCCCATATCTTATTTATAGGATTAATAAAATAACAAGAAGTTGTAAGAATTATCATGAACAAAGCATATAATGGCTCTCAAGTACAATTTCAAAACCAATTGATACATGCAAGGGCATGACTGGATCTCTGATAAAATCACAACATCGTCGTCCTGGCTATATATAAATAACTAGTTTCTTGGTTATGAATTGTTTTACAAGATACTTATCGATAAACGGTTTGAAAAGACTATGTGTCCTAAGTTTTAAAGAGAGTGTCAAAGATAAGAACCAATCTACACATAATTGGAGGACAAACTTAACTCGATATTTACAACACCCATGGTTATAAGGAGAAAATTTAGTGTTCGAACCCAAAAATAGAAATATGGAAAACAAGAAATTGATGGGCATGCCTACACTAGCATGATCACACCTTGGGAAAAGGTTGATGCCTAGGTGCATACCAACAAACCAAATAAGAAAGCAGCCAAAATGGTAGACAAAAAAATGACTTAACATGCCACTATATTATGAAATATATGTGGTGGGGTCTTGAACAATAGGAGTTTGCCCATAAAAGAGACCCCGAAACTGATATTTTACACATACATGAAATTATAATGATATTGAAAGTAAATGTAGAAGGCTAATATTGAAATGAAGAAATAAAGGTACTTAACTCCGAAAAATAATCAGCTGAAAACCCTATCAGACTGTCTCAAAAACTGTTGATTTTCGCGATCTTAAACCGAAACTGCGAGATCTACAAAACCTAAAAATCTTTTTCTTTTTTGAGAAAGGTCTTCCTTACCTAGGTAGACAAGGTTGACCTTAATCCCAAAAAGTTGACCTTGACCTGCATAGCTCCGATAGAAATTCTATTCGTGGATCCCGAAAGTTTGACGAAAAGGGTATCCAGATCTACACTGATATTCGTCATCCAGCACCTGTACCTACAAGAAAAATGGTTTTGTTTGTTGGGGGGAGGGGTTTGCCTTAGTCAAACCCCAATTTAGGAATTAACCTTGAAATTAAATTGAAATTGTAGAGATAAATAAAGTAAATGGAACAATTCACCAAGTGCTTATGTTGAAATCCTTTGTGGAGGATTCGAATCCTTGAATCCACAGGTATGGATGCTCCAAATGAATGTAAAATTGAATGTAGGATGTCTCAAATCAATTGTCTTTAGATCTTCAATGCCAATCTTGAATGGATCTTGGAATAGGAAGAAGCTTGAATGGATGGATGGAGAAATCTTCAACAAGAGGGCTCCATAGAGATTGAATCCTTTAATGGCTACCAATGGATCTCCATGATGAATTGGCTCTTGAATGATTGAATGCTTGAAGATGGAATGAATTCTTGAATTCTTTCCTTCTCCTTCTTTCTTGCTTGAGTGCTTGAGATATTATGAAAAGAGATGGAGACAATGAGAGGAGGAGGCTCCCTTTTATAGTGATCTAGGGCATAAACTTCTAGAGAGGCCACATAGAAAACAATAATTAAGGGTCCATGGCACAAAACTATAGAGAGGTGCACATGGAGAGGAAATTAAATTAAAGTCTTGACACAAAACTCTAGAAGGGGTCCACCCTTAAGATAGAAATAAAAATAATTATTTAAGAGTCTTGTCACAAAATTTGAGGTAAGGCCAACCCCAAAGTTAATTTGAGCATTAGGCACAAAAATTGAGAAAGGATAACCTCAAATAATAAATTAGGAATCCTATACAAAGCTCGAGAAAGGTCCACCTCAAATATTAATTTGAGAATTTGACACTTAACCCGAGAAATAGGTGCCCCAAAGAGGGAAAAGATAAAATATTGACAAAACCCTGAAACTGGGAACCTAACCCCAAGGATCCTGGACCCTAGGGTCAAGGTCGAGGTTGACTTTGACCTAGGTTAGATTTGAGGTTGACCTTGACCTTGAGGTCTAGAATCTCAAGTTTGCAATTGAGGATACCAGAATTATGTCGGGAAGAAGAGGAAAATAGGGCAGAAGAGGGGAAAAAGCTAGATCCAAGTCAAAGACCCATTCAAGGCGTTTGACATGACCCCAAACCACTTACTCGAAGGGCTAAACCAGTCCTAAATGGAAGTGCTTCCATTTTTTGACGATAAAGCCACACACCAAACAAACAGTCTGATGAAGTGACAAGAGTAGTTGACATGTTCAATGCCTCACAAAATTCACACCTCTCTCTCTCTCTCCTATCGCTAGTGAAAAGAGAATCACTATCGCAACTATAGGGAGGATAACAAAAGGAAAAATCATCCAAAGGAAGAATGGAAATATGATCCCCAAAATAGGCGGTATCCATTAATTATTCGTTACTAAGACAAAAATCTACCATGCTACATTTTTTTTTTTAATTAATAAAATCAATCCAATGATTGAATGCCTACCTCCCATCATACAAATCAAAGAAAAGACACGAGTGAGGGAGTTGTTGATTGAGACCCATAATTGATGCAATAGGTGACTCCTCATGGAAATCCTACATAGGCCTGGTATTCGTCTAAAGAGATGGCTTGGCCCTAAATTTAGATGGAGATCTTGTGGCCCTTCTATGTTGAGAATGATCTTCCCAATGACTTTCTCTAACCTGACCTCTTTTCTAAATTTCTTAGTCTCGTGCTTCCATAACAATTTCACAAACAACTTCAATGTTTGCCCCTTGTTGAGGATTTTTCTAAAGCATGCAATTTTTTTTTATGCTAAATGAATTCTATCTCCCCCTCGATTTGTTCAAAGACTCTTTTTTATGAAGCCCAAAATCATGCGAAGATCCCCACTACCAGTTTTACCAAGTGGAATAATTATCACCAACTTCCCATGCAATTGCCAAGAATTTTGCCTTAAAAATTTCTCTCTCTTCCCTTCCACTCTCACTAGTTGTGTTGATTTAGGAAGAGTGGTAGTTTCAGAAGAGATGAAATGAAATGAGTTATGACACTGATACAACCACTAGACTTATAGAATCCATTGAAGGCAATTAGTTACTTGTTATGAATCCCGAGGGGAGTGCTGACCATTTTCCAACAATCTCCCCCTCGGCATTACTTGATTTGAACTTGTAACCAAGCTCTAATACCACTTATTACTGGTGTTATTTCTTTTGCACCAAAATATCGACCTGTCAATGTCTGATACAACCACTAGACTTAAAGAGTCCACGGGAGGTGGTTAGTCCCTTATCACAAATCTCATGGGGAGCATTGACCATTTTTCCAACATGACAACATATCAGGTGGTCGAGTTTCTTTTTGGGTCAATTTTGCATATTTGAATCTCATCTATCCAATTTATGATAAATGTATATTGTGGTGATTATGGACACTAAGTCATACAATAGTTTGTAATGTTAGACCTACTCGTGATGTCTATATTGGATTGGGAGATGATTAGGGTTTAGAGGAATTTGCCCCCGTACTGGTATTTTGTATATGTTTGGATGGTTTGCAGGGATGCTAGGATTCTGTGGATAGGCAATTGAGACTCTACTTACAGATACTAATTTTTTATAATTTAAAACTTATGGTTTCATTATTATTAATAAATAAAAATACAACTTACTAACCAAAAAAAAACATTTGATGACGTATTACAATTAATGAGAATTAATTCCAAGTTCAAGTAAAAGAAATTTAGTTTAGGTAAGTACATTATTTTATTCATTTTATAATGCTTTTATTACTTCATTTAGGTTTTTATGTAGCTTGATGTATCTATTGTAGTCGAAAAAGATTATAATATTTGTATGCACATACTCATTTAAACATCATTAGGTATGATACATTTACACATAAAATTTGCACTTACATAAAAAAAAATTATATATTTAGACAAATTAGGTATATGTTCTACAAAATAGAAAATATATGTATCTATTTGTTCTCATGTTCTCTAAGATCTTTGTAAATCACACAATCTACCAGAATGAAGCATATTCTTGTATGACAATACAAATTACTATCTTAACTATCTTAGTCTATGCCCCCACAAAACAAAAAACTCATATGTACTCATTGTTTAGAATGAAAAATACCCTAATTATTAAATAGATGTATATTTAGACTATGTACTCTTGTAAAGAAATACATTTTTATATACTCTTGTAGGACACAAATTTGTATCTAAGCTATCTCAACATATGCCCCACAAAATAAAAAATTCTTATGTACCCATTGTTCTTATGTTATCTAAGTTCTTTGTATAACAGATGATTCATCAGAATGAAGCAACCCTAATTATTGCATAAAAACATATTCAGAATATATAATTGGAGGGTAATACATTTTGCATAAAATAAGTAATAATTAAGAAACAATAGAAAAAACACTATTAACATCTTAGTGATCAGTAGAGAACAGTAGCATGGAGTATAAATGTCAGCAGTGCACTTGTAAATTGCAAAATAATATATCACATAGCATTAATGGAATTTTTTTTAACATGTATATATAATGACCTCCTCCTAATCAAATAAATATCAGTAAGAATAGAACTATAATTAAGTTTATACTTATACATGAATATATTTATACATTACGCATACCCATATACAATACTAATGACATCCCAATCTATAAACATGCCTTGTAATGTGTTTTATCAACTTACTTTTAAATATGATTGACAATAACACTCCCAATAAGAAAAAGAAAGGTAACCCTATAGAAGAGATGGTCGAAGTGGCCAAATTCCTCATGGAGGAGACTGGTATGGACACTAACAAAGATACTAGAGTGCGGGAGGAAGATAAAAACATTGACATGGCCGAAGAGGCTAAATTTCTCTCTGAGGAGGCAGGTATGGAAATAGAGGATGATATAGAGGTGCAGGAAGAAGATCAAAACCTTAGTGACTACCATGATGAGGAAGATCGAGACCCTCAAGATAATGCTACTGAGCCTTCTTTGGATACTGAGAGCAACAAAGCCAGTAGTGCCAAAACTAGGGATTTGGTGACTGAAAGCCCGAATGACAACTACGTTCCTGAGGAGACCACCGACATGGAGAAAAATGATGTGGGTACTAGCCCCTTGGATGTGGTAGGAACTGATCCTCCTATTACCTTCTCCACGACTCACATTGAAGAGTGTACCAACCCTTAGAAAATCCACACTTCTCCAATTCTTATGGATTATGAAGCCTCATCCTCTAAGGAGGATACAAATTCTAGGGTTATCTCTGAGAAGGCCAAAGAGAAAAAAGAAGAGGGCATTGAAAAGAAGGATTCAGAGAAGGAAATTGGGAGAAGTCAAGAGGAAAATACCGAGAAGGGTAAATGGAATTTTGGGTACATGAAAGTTCTCAAAGAGTGTGCTGGAATGGATATGTAGATGAGCTCTTGGCTATATGACAAAATCCAAGATTTCAGTATCAAGTACTCGGAGCTGGAGGACATAGTGAACAAAATTGACCTACTGCTTGCCAAGCCTATGAACACTTCCAATAGCGATGTTGAGATGTTTACTATTGTTGATGGAAAAGGGATGATGGAGAAGCTCAAACAAAAAATAAATGCTATTGTCAACTTCTGCATGCAGACTACTTCCAACCATATCCTGAGCATTGAAGATACCCTCAACAAAATTATGAAGTAGAACTTTGAGGGCAGGAAGGTGACTACTGACAACTTGAGGCCCTTCTCTTTGTGCTGGAAGGAAACAATAGTCCCATTGTTGTTGAAGATGAAGATAATAAAGGCTCTACCCCTGTTGGCCCTGGCTCTCATACTAGAGCTAGTATGAAAAAGAAGAAAGCTGACAATTCAAAGGAAATCATGGCTCTCTCGAAGTCCATCCAGCAATTCGATTTGCTGAAGGAAGACACAATGAAGTTTATGGAAAAAATGTCTTAGCTGTTCTATTTTTGGTCTTCGCCCCTTTTTTGGTGTGCCAGTCTATTTTTTGCTGGTTGCTTGTGCTGGGGGGGTCTCTAATGTTCTCTGCCTTGTCCCCCAACTATCTCTTTTTGCTTTGTGCTTATTATTCCTATCTTTCTTCCTAATGTAAAGGGTTACAGTTCCCTTCAATAACTATTTTATCCTTAATCAAAAACTTACTTTTAAATATGCAATCATAAACCTCAAATATTACTACTAGCTACTTAGCCAACTCATTAAGAATCTATGCTAAAGTTAAATGGGCAAGACAAACCAAAGCAAGAAATAAAAACAAGAAAGATGGGGGTGTTATTATTACCCTTATATATCTAAATTTGTGTAAATAAATTATAGTAGTTAGTAATATTTTTTAAAATATTATTATTCCCAAAAAATCTTGTTGGCTATTCACGTGTATGTTAACATTCAAATGTGCATTCAAATATATATCACATTCACAAAAGAACATACACATTAGCCCAATTATATTTTTATATATTGAAGCTTATGTATTCAAATATTTGCAAGTATCTAGTTGCATGTATGAAATATATAGTTGTGCATGTGTCCAAATATTCTCCCAAATTTTTTTATAAAAAAAATCCATTAAAAGTGTTTGAAGTATTTGATAGAGTTGTAATATAGATATAAATTAATAAATTTGTAGATGCTTAATGATATATACAACATGGGTTATTAATATAAGAAAATGTTTAAACTAATTGAAAATATGCAAATATAGCAACTATTTGAACTCTTATATTCCAAAGGACACAAGTAGTACATCAGAAGTCTGACACATTGATTTTTTTTAGTTTTTACGAGGCAATATATTTTCATATTTGTCAAGTTATATTGACGTAAGTTGTTGCTGGTGTGCCATGATGCAATTTGTTAATGTATAGTTCTGGGTATTTTGGAGAAGATACCTATGGTAAAGAAGAAAAGTAATGAGGATAAAGATAGATTTGCATAGAGGAAGGAAAATGTGAAATAAATATATTTTTTAAACATATATTTATCAGTGTCATACCTCATTATTTATAATGTTATGAATGTTTTCATGAACATGATTAATTTTTTGTTTGTTATGAGTATGGTGCATTGTGTTGTAGTGTTACAAAATTTTGCAAATAATACTATGAATTATATTTATAAATTGTATGGAACTTAGTCAATGGAATAATCAAATAAAATAGTAAAGGTTACCTTAGCACTAGGCACATCAACTTTTGGAGACAATGTTTGAAAACTATTGAAAAATGTTGATTATGTTGTAGGAGTAGTATCAATATGTTGGGAATGTGAAATTACATGTAGAAATTTAGAAGTGAAGGCACAATATAGTAAAATAGAATACAACAAGAGGTTATGTACCTTCAATTGTAGATTTGCAGTACGTTGTTGTCTTCTGAAGTTGTCGCAAGTGAACAAGAACAAGATGAAGTATACCTCAATGGATTGTATTGGCAAGGTAGAAGAAAATGTTGTTAGTGTAAATAGAAAAGAGAAAAATGGATTTTCTATACTCTTTAGGAAAAATTAAATTTAGAATGAGCAACAAAGAATAGTGGAGGTATCATTTCATCAAAGTACTTTGATATGTGGCTGTAGTAATTGACTAGGAATTAAAATAGTATAAATCTTGTACAAGCAACTCAGAGGAGGAGATATATGATTCAATGCTTGTTCTTTGAAATGTGGCTCCATTGAATATATAGAAATTGGAGTAAGCATGTGTCCTTTGCTCAATTAAGAAAAAAATTGCAAATTCTTTCAAGTACCCTATGTTGATGAATGACAACTTACTATTGACTACATTAGATGTGAATTGACATTTAATTTGATCAATAATGTCTAAGAATCTTGTAAACATAGATATATGTTCTAGTAAGTTCTTTTTGTTTGAAGGATTTGTTTAGATGGGTAAGGAGGCTAGTTATCATTTAATGCAGGTCATTTGAAATGTTGGCTCATAAAATGTCTAGGAATTAGAGAGGTCTTGCATCCTTCACTCTATAATTTTGACAAAAGTAAAAGAGATCTTTAATAATGGAGAAACTATGACTCAACTAGATATACAAAGCAAATGGGGAAATTGTAATATAAACATGACAATAGTTTGAAAATAATATTTTTATATAGCACATGAAACTGAAAAATTAAAAGGAACAAATATTAAAACAAATGGAGAAACCATAATTGAACTACATACATAGAGAAAGTGGACATGTGCTATCTCAACTAGATAGAAAAAGTGAAAAGAAAAGCATAAGAGATCAATAGTTCGGACTTGAGAATATAGGCTTGTTACTGCCAAGATTGCATAAGTGTTTGGAACACAGAAACATTGACCTAATGTAAATTCCTTTAGTTTTCATTAAGGAAAGGAAAGGAAAGGTCCTTTTATAGTCCATGACACCAATCATATGTTTTTGGGTCTACATATGGTGACGGTGATATGGGACTACCTCGTACTCCTTGTGGGAGGAACCTAATTGCACTACAAATGAGGCATACATACCATACTCCCTTGTGTGATTTGAACTTGTGACCTCTCTTTCAAGAGTACAAGATCTCCACCACTAGGCCAACATAGGCTATACAAATTACAACTACTACCAAATTGTTTTGATCTCTCCTTTTCCTTTTAACTTTCCAATTTGGACATGTTGCTCTATATAGCTAGTTGGCCATTCAAGCTTTTTGCCATATTTTTTAATTTAGATTCTATTTCATTTGTCTCTTTCAATCTACTATGAATGTATACGATATTGTACTCATTACTAATCATACAATTCACATTGCCTTTAAATATTATAATGTGCATGATATAATTAGTGATGAGTCCAATATCACATGCAATGCATGATAGGCTTTGACAAAGTTCATCCATTATATGAAAATTTCCATTTAATTTGATCAAAAGTGTTTGAGAATTTTTCAAACATATATTATATCCTATAGTTTATAAATTTGTGCATATTTTTAAATTCTTAAAAATTCTAGTTATCTATATTTATACTAGTTGTTAGTGGGAATAGTAAGGAGAAAGCGATATAGAATATGAATGACATTATTCAATAGAAAAATATTTGAAATGTGACCCCATTATATTTCTAGGAATTAGAGAAGGCATGTGTCCTTTTCTCTATAATTTTGATAGGCTTTGTCTTGGTAGTGGACATATTCAAAAGTTTATTTTTCCTTCAAGATTTGTAAGAAGTATTATTGGAAACCTGATATTGACAAGAAGTACTAGTTGGAAATGGCTCATTTTAGTACATCTTTCATTGGGTGCGGTTGCAATCAAGGTTTCAGAATTTGGCATGTAGGTTTAAAGCACCCCTTGATTTGTATTATTAAATTATTGTGTTGTGTAAAAGGCATTGAGGTAATTTACAAAAATTTCTTGGCAATGCAATTTCTCAAAATCCCATTTGATCTGTTAATTCATTACATGTTTTGACTTTTCCTAAGAAATATTAAATTCATAACTAAGACTAAGTACCCTGAGGATATTTGCAATTGGCATCCTGTTACCTTGCTCAATGTTTCTTAAAAAAACATTTCTAAAGCCCTTGCACTCAAGATCAAGTATCTTCTTTTGCAAATTGTGTTCTGATGAAGGGTGCTCCCCTTAATACCACAAACACAAAATCGAAATAGAGAAACAACAACAGTAATATGTAAGAACAAAAAATTGGCTTCTTATTATCTCCACAAATGTGGAATTACAAACTTTTAGAATTACAATATGCAAAGCCACATGGGCATTCCCTTACAATATTCTGTAGGACAAAGCCTTGAATCAATACCCAGATCTACTACCCAAAACTATTCCGAACTGCCTAAGACAATAATACAGCCTTCATTATATAGGCAATTTTCCACCGACTGGGAAGGTTCCAGAATTTTAGCCAATAAGGCCGACCAAACTTAGAATTTTTTTATTTTACATTTTATTACATCATAGTCGGCTCAAGATAACCTTTGAAACCCCGAACAGAAATTTTGAAGAAAATTATTTTCTGCCATTTCGGGTGGCCCAACTTTCGAAGACCATAAGTCATCACCAGTTGACCCGATCGGCTATTATAACCCCATTTCAGAAACGCCACGAAGCGCTCTACAGGCTTGACCCGCGCAAGCGCCCGTCACCCAAATTTTTGACCTCATCCGGGGCCTCTAAAACCTTCAAAACTGAGGTCAAAGTTTCTGTACCCTGCTGCCAATACCAAAAATCTTCAATATCTTCCAATATACACTTGATCTGGAAATGAAACTTTACTGGCAGACTTATATAAACAAAATCAACCTCCAAGAAAGAAATCAGATCGTTCTGAGCACATACAAAAATTATCAAAAATAGTAACTTTCCATAAATAGCAGCTCTGCACAAAATAGCCCTTATTGAATACAAAAATAGAAATATTTTTGGGTGATGCAAGATTGCTCTTACACCCAGGATGCTCCTGCATCAGACACCCGGGGTAATTTGAGAAGTGACCCTGTCATGACTCAAGTGTGCAGAGGAAAACCAAGACGGCTAACCTCCTCCTTTGTCAGCCATGATGAATCTTCAACAGGTCATCCTTTTCACTTGACCAGATATTCTTCATATGTCCTGTTCCTTGTGCTTCTGCCAACACGACTGTCCAGTATATCTTCGATCTTCTTAGTGTCTGAACTAGTTGCTGGAATAATCCACTATGCTGCTGTGATCTCATCTTCAAAACCTCCTTCATGATACTCTGTCAGATCTGAAATGTTAAACACTGGTGAAATATTTAGCTCAGTAGGCAATTCTACTTCATATGCATTTCCTGAATCATGTTTCTTCAGTATCCTACATGGTCCAAACTTCTTCATTTTCAGCTTGTTATATGTAACAACTGGAAACCGCTCCTTCCGCAAATGAACCATGAATTCGTCACCAACTTGAAATTCTTTATACTTCCTTTTCTCATCTGCCTTAGCCTTATACTGTGCATTCATCTTGGTAATATGCTTCCTCACCTCTTCATGGATGTTCTTCAAGTGTTCTGCAAAATCCTCAGCTTCAGCACTACTTATTTCTCCTTTATCTATCTTCCTCAATTCAGATGCATTTCTTGGACTACTTCCATATACAATCTGGAATGGTGATTTACCAGTGCTCCTGTTGACAGAATTATTGTATGCAAATTTCGCTTGTGGTAAAATCAAATCCCATCCTGTTGGCTTATCTCCAACCAAACATCTCAACAAATTTCCCAAACTCCTATTCACCACCTCTGTCTGTCCATCAGTCTGTGGATGATGTGATGAACTAAACTTCAAATTGTCTTCAACTTCTTCCACAATGTACGCCAGAAATATCCAACAAACTTAGTGTCTCGATCTGAAGCTATGGTCTTTGGCAAACCATGAAGTCTCACTACTTCTCTGAAAAACAATTCTGCTACATGAAAAACATCATTAGTCTTCTTGCGGGGAATAAAATGTGCCATCTTTGAAAATCTGTCAACTACCACAAAAATTGAATCGTGTCCCCGCTGTGTCCTCGGTAAACCAAGAACAAAGTCCATGCTGATATCCTCCCAAGGCTTCTCTCGTATAGGTAATGGCTGATACAACCTTATATTCTGCTTCACTCCTTTCGCCATCTGACATACTCTGCAACTCTGTACAAACTTCTTCACATCTTGCTGCAACTGTGGCCAATAATAATTCTCACTAACCAAACCAAGGGTTTTATCACGACCAAAATGTCCAGCCAATCCTCCGCTATGCTTCTCCTTGATGAGATTCTCCCTCATAGAACTTCGTGGAATGCACAACTGACTCCATCTGAATAGCATATCATCCTCGATGATGAAATCCAACCATTTTGTCCTATCTAGAGTAACAGGTTCTGTACAAGCTTTCCAAGCTTCACCAAAATCAGGATCTTCTGGATACAAATTCTTGAGTTCCTTGAACCCAACCACTTCAATCTGCATTTCTGTCAGCAATAGTTTCCTTCTGCTAAGAGCATCTGCAACCCTATTAGACTTTCCACTCCTGTGTTTCAAAACAAATGTATAACTCTTCAAAAACTCAACCCATTTCAAATGCCTTTGATTCAATTTTCCTTGACTATTCAAATATTGCAAAGCTTGATGATCAGTATACAAAACAAACTCCTTAAGAAGCAGATAATGTCTCCACTTCTTTAATGCCTGAACTATAGCATAAAATTTCTGATCATAAACAGAATATTTTCTCTTGGCATCATTTAACTTCTCACTGAAATAAGCAATAGGTTTACCTTCTTGGCTCATAACAGCTCCTATTGCAGTACCACTAGCATCACAATCTACTTGAAACACCTTATTAAAATCTGGAAGTGCTAAAACAGGTTGTTCTATAACTTTTTGTTTCAATAATTGAAAACTCTTTTCTGCTCCTTTAGTCCACTTAATCTCTTTCCTATCCCCTCTCATTGTTTCAGTCAAGGGTCCACAAATACTGCTAAAATTTCTGATAAACTTTCTATAAAAGCTAGCTAGACCGTGAAAAGATCTTACCTCAGTAGCACTCCTTGGAGTAGGCCATTCAAGGATAGCTTGTACCTTCTCTGGGTCTTTTTTTAGACCTTCTGCTGAAACTACAAATCTCAAATACACTAACTCTTTCTTCATAAAACTGCACTTCTTCAAATTAATCAATAATTTCTCTTCTCTCAATTTCTCAAATACCATACGAATATGCATCATATGCTCATCCAATGTCTTACTAAAGATCAAAATATCATCTAGGTAAACGATGACAAACTTACCCATAAATTCCTTCAAAACCTCGTTCATGAGCCGCATGAAAGTGCTTGGTGCATTGGTTAGCCCAAAAGGCATGACTAACCACTCATACAGTCCTTCCTTTGTCTTGAAGGCAGTCTTCCATTCATCTCCATCTCTGATCTGAATCTGATGATATCCACTCTTCAGATCTATCTTTGAGAAATACACAGCTCCACTCAAACAGTCCATAATATCATCCATTCGTGGCAATGGAAACCTGTACTTGATTGTGATCTTGTTTATTGCTCTGGAATCTGTACACATCCTCCACTCTCCATTCTTCTTTGGTGCTAATACCGCAGGTACAGCACAGGGACTCAGACTCTCTCGAATCAATCCTTTCTGTAACAACTCATGTACTTGTCTGTTCAACTCCTCACTTTCTGCAGGTGTCATTCTGTGCACTGCCTCATTCGGTAAACTCGCTCCTGGGATCAAGTCCATCTAATGACTGATCTTCCTGACTGGTGGTAATCCATTAGGCACATTATCGGATACAATATCCTCAAACTCATTCAACAAATCTGCAACTTCTACATGAACATCTTCTACTTCCTCTTTACCAGCTTTTGGAATTAAAGCAAAACATACATGCTCATGCCTCATACCATCTAGGAAATTTCTTCCATCAACAAAAGTTATCCTTGCATTACCACATACCTTTTCTTCAGTCTCCTTCAATGGTTTTAGCTTATGTCGCACTCCATCCTTTGTCAGGGAATAGGTATTCGCACGACCATCATGTACAGCACATCTGTCAAACTGCCACGGTCTACCTAACAACATATGACATGCATCCATAGAAATGATATCACATAGCACCTCATCTTGGTACCCGCCGATCTTGAACTTTACCAGGCACTGTTCACTGACCATGACCTTGTGGTCATCCTGCACCCAGGCAATCCGATATGGATGTGGGTGTTTCTGTCTCTTGAGCTTCAACTTTGTCACCATCTCTTCTGACACCAAATTGTCAGTGCTTCCACTATCGATAATCACATCACAGCATTTACCCTCACACTTGCATCTAGTGCGAAACACGCTCCTCCTTTGCTCAGGTTCATTCTCACCACTCAACAGGACTCTTCTGTTAATCAATATTTCTCCTCTCTCAGCATCTTCAGAATTTGATGATCTGGCATCTTCATCTATATGTGCAACTCTGGCCTGCCCTTCATTTCTCCTGTCTGTTCTGCCTTGGCGCTGAGGACATTCAAATGCCCTATGACCTTCTTCTCCAGAGTGAAAACATGTTCCACGGAAGCCACCTTTTCCAGATCCTTGTCCTCTTCCTCTTCCTCTCTGATCTCTATTATTCTGATCTTGGAAGCGATTGGAATTATTTCCGCGCTGATTCTTACTGCTACTGTCCTCATCCTTCTTTTTCGGATCTTCATTTCGGCCACCATATGACCATCCACCAGATTGTCCACCGCGACCTCTTCCATTTTGTCTGCTCTCAAACTTCTTGTTCAGCTTTTCCTCTACTTTTAGGGCAAACTGGTATGCCTCTTCAATACTGTTCATTCGAACCAGATTCAGCTCCTCCTGAATGCTTGGCCTTAACCCATTAAGGTATTGGGCAACTTTCTCTTTATCAGCTTCTGCATGGCCTGTTCTGATGAGAAGTCGATAGAACTCCTCTGTATACTCTTGAACAGATCTTCCTGCTTGCTTCAAACTTTGCATTTTCTTCAGTAGGTCAAGCTCATAATCAACAAGAATGAACTGTCGCTTCAAATTATCCACCATCCGATCCCATCTCGTGATTTTCTCCTTTCCCCGTCTATTTCGCTCCAACTGAATCTCTTGCCACCATATCTTCGCATGACCTTTCAGTCTGGCCTTCGCAAATTTGACCCTATCAGGATCCTCAACATCTTCATACTCAAAATATTCCTCGCATTCATTGATCCAGTTGATCAATTCTTCTAGGTTAAGATTTCCACAAAATGTAGGAACCTCAATCTTAGGTCTTTTCCCAATCTTGGAAATCGCCCGGAAAAGTCTTTCTTCTTCCTGGTTCACAATTTCAACTTCTCCTTCTTGATATTCTTCTTCGGCTTCATCTTCGATTTCGTCTCTGACATTAAGATTCATTCCTCTGTGAATCTCTTCTTGCAATGCTCGCACTTGTCTCTGCAGCTCTCTAACCTCAGGTGTCACAGCACCAGCTCTTCTGCCACGTTCTCTTCGTGGAGACATTTTCATGATGCGCGCTAAAACCCTAACCACGGTCTTGGTGCAAACTGTCTCACAGTCGGCGATCTGTTTACACACTGAAGAAAACCTGCTCTGATACCACTTGATGAAGGGTGCTCCCCTTAATACCACAAACACATAACCGAAATAGAGAAACAACAACAGTAATATGCAAGAACAAAAAATTGGCTTCTTATTATCTCCACAAATGTGGAATTACAAACTTTTAGAATTACAATATGCAAAGCCACATGGGCATTCCCTTACAATATTCTGTAGGACAAAGCCTCGAATCAATACCTAGATCTACTACCCAGAACAGAAATTTTGAAGAAAATTATTTTTTGCCATTTCGGGTGGCCCAACTTTCGAAGACCATAAGTCATCACCAGTTGACCCGATCGGCTATTATAACCCCATTTCAGAAATGCCACGAAGTGCTCTACAGGCCTGACCCGCGCAAGAGCCCGTCACCCAAATTTTTGATCTCATCCGGGGCCTCTAAAGCCTTCAAAACTGAGTTCAAAGTTTCTGTACCCTGCTGCCAATACCGAAAATCTTTAATATCTTCCAATATACACTTGATCTAGCAATGAAACTTTACTGGCAAACTTATATGACCAAAATCAACCTCCAAGAAAGAAATCAGATTATTCTGAGCACATACAAAAATTACCAAAAATAGTAACTTTTCATAAATAGCAGCTCTACACAAAATAGCCCTTATTGAATACAAAAATAGAAATATTTTTGGGTGATGCAAGATTGCTCTTACACCCAGGATACTCCTGCATCAGACACCCGGGGTAATTTGAGAAGTGACCCTGTCACGACTCAGGTGTGCAGAGGAAAACCAAGACGACTAACCTCCTCCTTTGTCAGCCATGATGAATCTTCAACAGGTCGTCCTTTCCACTTGACCAGATATTCTTCATATGTCCTGTTCCTTGTGCTTTTGCCAACACGACTGTACAGTATATCTTCGATCTCCTTAGTGTCTGAACTAGTTGCTGGAATAATCCACTGTGCTGTCGTGATCTCATCTTCAACACCTCCTTCATGATACTCTGTTAGATCTGAAATGTTAAACACTGGTGAAATATTTTGCTCAGTAGGCAATTCTACCTCATATGCATTTTCTGAATCATGTTTCTTCAGTATCCTACATGGTCCAAACTTCTTCATTTTTAGCTTGTTATATGTACCAACTGGAAACCGCTCCTTCCGCAAATGAACCATGACTTCGTCACCAACTTGAAATTCTTTATACCTCATTTTCTCATCTACCTTAGCCTTATACTGTGCATTCATATTGGTAATATGCTTCCTCACCTCTTCATGGATGTTCTTCAAGTGTTCTGCAAAATCTTCAGCTTCAGCACTACTTATTTCTCATTTATCTATCTTCCTCAATTCAGATGCATTTCTTGTACTACTTTCATATACAATCTAGAATGGTGATTTACCAGTGCTCCTGTTGACAGAATTATTGTATGCAAATTCCGCTTGTGGTAAAATCAAATCCCATCCTGTTGGCTTATCTCCAACCAAACATCTCAGCAAATTTCCCAAACTCCTATTCACCACCTCTGTCTGTCCATCAGTCTGTGGATGATGTGATGAACTAAACTTCAAATCTATCTTCAACTTCTTCCACAATGTACGTCAAAAATATCCAACAAACTTAGTGTCCCGATCTGAAGCTACGGTCTTTGGCAAACCATGAAGTCTCACTACTTCTCTGAAAACAAATTCTGCTACATGAACAGCATCATTAGTCTTCTTGCAGGGAATAAAATGTGTCATCTTTGAAAATCTGTCAACTACCACAAAAATTGAATCGTGTCCCCACCGTGTCCTCGGTAAACCAAGAACAAAGTCCATGTTGATATCCTCCCAAGGCTTCTCTGGTACAGGTAATGGCTGATACAACCCTATATTCTGCTTCACTCCTTTCGCTATCTGACATACTCTGCAACTCTGTACAAACTTCTTCACATCTTGCTGCAACTGTGGCCAATAATAATTCTCACTAACCAAACCAAAGGTTTTATCATGACCAAAATGTCTAGCCAATCCTTCGCTATGCTTCTCCTTGATGAGATTCTCCCTCATAGAACTTCATGGAATGCACAACTGACTCTCTCTGAATAGCATATCATCCTGGATGATGAAATCCAACCATTTTGTCTTATCTAGAGTAACAGGTTCTGTACAAGCTTTCCAAGCTTCACCAAAATCAGGATCTTCTGGATACAAATTCTTGAGTTCCTTGAACCCAACCACTTCAATCTGCATTTCTGTCAGCAATAGTTGCCTTCTGCTAAGAGCATCTGCAACCCTATTAGACTTTCCACTCCTGTGTTTCAAAACAAATGTATAACTCTGCAAAAACTCAACCCATTTCAAATGCCTTTGATTCAATTTTCCTTGACTATTCAAATATTGCAAAGCTTGATGATCAGTATACAAAACAAATTCCTTAAGAAGCAGATAATGTCTCCACTTCTTTAATGCCTGAACTATAGCATAAAATTTTTGATCATAAATAGAATATTTTCTCTTGGCATCATTTAACTTCTCACTGAAATAAGCAACAGGTTTACCTTCTTGGCTCATAACAGCTCCTATTGCAGTACCACTAGCATCACAATCTACTTGAAACACCTTATTAAAATCTGGAAGTGCTAAAACAGGTTGTTCTGTAACTTTTTGTTTCAATAATTGAAAACTCTTTTCTGCTCCTTTAGTCCACTTAAACTCTTTCCTATCCCCTCTCATTGTTTCAGTCAAGGGTCCACAAATACTGCTAAAATTTCTGATAAACTTTCTGTAAAAGCTAGCTAGACCGTGAAAAGATCTTACCTCAGTAGCACTCCTTGGAGTAGGCCATTCAAGGATAGCTTGTACCTTCTCTGGGTCCATTTTTAGACCTTCTGCTGAAACTACAAATCCCAAATACACTAACTCTTTCTTCACAAAACTGCACTTCTTCAAATTAATCAATAATTTCTCTTCTCTCAATTTCTCAAATACCGTACGAATATGCATCATATGCTCATCCAATGTCTTACTAAAGATCAAAATATCATCTAGGTAAACGATGACAAACTTACCTAGAAATTTTTTCACAACCTCGTTCATGAGCCGCATGAAAGTGCTCGGTGCATTGGTTAGCCCAAAAGGCATGACTAACCACTCATACAGTCCTTCCTTTGTCTTGAAGGCAGTCTTCCATTCATCTCCATCTCTGATCCGAATCTGATGATATCCACTCTTCAGATCTATCTTTGAGAAATACACAGCTCCACTCAAACAGTCCATAATATCATCCATTCGTGGCAATGAAAACTTGTACTTGATTCTGATCTTGTTTATTGCTCTGGAATCTGTACACATCCTCCACTCTCCATTCTTCTTTGGTGCTAATACCACAGGTACAACACAGGGACTCAGACTCTCTCGAATCAATCCTTTCTGTAACAACTCATGTACTTGTTTGTTCAACTCCTCACTTTCTGCAGGTGTCATTCTATGCGCTGCCTTATTCGGTAAACTCGCTCCTGGGATCAAGTCCATCTGATGACTGATCTTCCTGACTGGTGGTAATCCATCAGGCACATTATCGGATACAATATCCTAAAACTCATTCAACAAATCGGCAACTTCTACAGGAATATCTTCTACTTCCTCTTTACCAGCTTTTAGAATTAAAGCAAAACATACATGCTCATGCCTCATACCATCTAGAAAATTTCTTCCATCAACAAAAGTTATCCTTGCATTACCACATACCTTTTCTTCAGTCTCCTTCAATGGTTTTAGCTTATGTCGCACTCCATCCTTTGTCAGGGAATAGGTATTCACACGACCATCATGTATAGCACATCTGTCAAACTGCCACGGTTTACCTAACAACATATGACATGCATCCATAGAGATGATATCACATAGCACCTCATCTTGGTACCCGTCGTTCTTGAACTTTACCAGGCACTGTTCACTGACCATGACCTTGTGGTCATCCTGCACCCAGGCAATCCGATATGGATGTGGGTGTTTCTGTCTCTTGAGCTTCAACTTTGTCACCATCTCTTTTGACACCAAATTGTTAGTGCTTCCACTATCGATAATCACATCACAGCATTTACCCTCACACTTGCATCTAGTGCGAAACAGGCTCCTCCTTTGCTCAGGTTCATTCTCACCACTCAACAGGACTCTTCTATTAATCAATGTTTCTCCTCTCTCAGCATCTTTAGAATTTGATGATCTGGCATCTTCATCTATATGTGCAACTCTGGCCTGGCCTTCATTTCTCCTATCTGTTCTGCCTTGGCGCTGAGGACATTCAAATGCCCTATGACCTTCTTCTCCACAGTGAAAATATGTTCCACGGAAGCCACCTCTTCCAGATCCTTGTCCTCTTCCTCTTCCTCTCTGGTCTCTATTATTCTGATCCTGGAAGCAATTGGAATTATTTTCGCGCTGATTCTGACTGCTACTGGCCTCATCCTTCTTTTTTGGATTTTCATTTTTGCCACCATATGACTGTCCACCAGATCGTCCTCTGCGACCTCTTCCGTTTTGTCTGCTCTCAAACTTCTTGTTCAGCTTTTCCTCTACTTTTACGGGCAAACTGGTATGCCTCTTCAATACTGTTCATTTGAACTAGATTCAGCTCCTCTTGAATGGTTGGCCTTAACCCATTAAGGTATCGGGCAACTTTCTCTTTATCAGCTTCTGCATGGCCTGTTCTGATGAGAAGTCGATAGAACTCCTCTGTATACTCCTGAACAGATCTTCTTGCTTGTTTCAAACTTTGCATTTTCTTTAGTAGGTCAAGCTCATAATCAACAGGAATGAACTGTCGCTTCAATTTATCCACCATCCGATCCCATCTCGTGATTTTCTGCTTTCCTCGTCTATTTCGCTCCAACTGAATCTCTTGCCACCATATCTTCGCATGACCTTTCAGTCTGGCCTTCGCAAATTTGACCCTATCAGGATCCTCAACATCTTCATACTCAAAATATTCCTCGCATTCATTGATCCAGTCGATGAATTTCTCTGGGTTAAGATTTTCAGAAAATGTAAGAACCTCAATCTTAGGTCTTTTCCCAATCTTGGAAATCATCCGAAAAAGTCTTTCTTCCTCCTGGTTCACAATTTCAACTTCTCCTTCTTGATATTCTTCTTCGGCTTCATCCTTGATTTCATCTCTGACACTAAGATTCATTCCTCTATGAATCTCTTCTTGCAATGCTCGCACTTGTCTCTGCAGCTCTCTAACCTCAGGTGTCACAGCACCAGCTCTTCCGCCACGTTCTCTTCGTGGAGGCATTTTCGCGATGCGCACTGAAACCCTAACCACGGTCCTGGTGCAAACTGCCTCACAGTCGACAATCTATTTACACACTCAAGAAAACCTGCTCTGATACCACTTGATGAAGGGTGCTCCCCTTAATACCACAAACACATAACCGAAATAGAGAAACAACAACAGTAATATGCAAGAACAGAAAATTGGCTTCTTATTATCTCCACAAATATGGAATTAAAAAATTTTAGAATTACAATATGCAAAGCCACATGGGCATTCCCTTACAATATTCTATAGGACAAAGCCTCGAATCAATACCTAGATCTACTACCCAGAACTATTCCGAACTGCCTAATACAATGATACAGCCTTCCTTATATAGACAATTTTCCACCGCCTGGGAAGGTTCCAGAATTTTAGCCAATAAGGCCAACCAAATTTAAAATTATTTTATTTTACATTTTATTACATCATAGTCGGCTCAAGATAACCTTTGAAACCCCGAACAGAAATTTTGAAGAAAATTATTTTTCGCCATTTCGGGTGGCCCAACTTCCGAAGACCATAAGTCATCACCAGTTGACCCGATCGGCTATTATAACCCCATTTCAGAAATGCCACGAAGCGCTCTATAGGCCCAACGTGCACAAGCCCCCATCAACCAAATTTTTAACCTCATCCGAGGCCTCTAAAGCCTTTAAAACTGAGTTTAAAGTTTCTGTACCCTGCTGCCAATACCGAAAATCTTCAATATCTTCCAATATACACTTGATCTAGCAATGAAACTTTACTGGCAGACTTATATGACCAAAATCAACCTCCAAGAAAGAAATCAGATCATTCTGAGCACATACAAAAATTACCAAAAATAGTAACTTTCCATAAATAGCAGCTCTGCACAAAATAGCCCTTATTGAATACAAAAATAGAAATATTTTTGGGTGATGCAAGATTGCTCTTACACCCAGGATGCTCCTGCATCAGACACCTGGGGTAATTTGAGAAGTGACCCTGTCATGACTCAGGTGTGCAGAGGAAAACCAAGACGGCTAACCTCCTCCTTTGTCAGCCATGATGAATCTTCAACAGGTCATCCTTTCCACTTGACCAGATATTCTTCATATGTCCTGTTCCTTGTGCTTCTGCCAAGACGACTGTCCAGTATATCTTCGATCTCCTTAGTGTCTGAACTAGTTGCTGGAATAATCCACTATGCTGCTGTGATCTCATCTTCAACACCTCCTTCATGATACTCTGTCAGATCTGAAATGTTAAACACTGGTGAAATATTTATCTCAGTGGACAATTCTACCTCATATGCGTTTCCTAAATCATGTTTCTTGAGTATCCTACATGGTCCAAACTTCTTCATTTTTAGCTTGTTATATGTACCAACTGGAAACCGCTCCTTCCCCAAATGAACCATGACTTCGTCACCAACTTGAAATTCTTTATACCTCCTTTTCTCATCTGCCTTAGCCTTATACTGTGCATTCATCTTGGTAATATGCTTCCTCACCTCTTCATGGATGTTCTTCAAGTGTTCTGCAAAATCCTCAGCTTTAGCACTACTTATTTCTCCTTTATCTATCTTCCTCAATTCAGATGCATTTCTTAGACTACTTCCATACACAATCTGTAATGGTGATTTACCAGTGCTCCTGTTGACAGAATTATTGTATGCAAATTCCGATTGTGGTAAAATCAAATCCCCATCCTGTTGGCTTATCTCCAACCAAACATCTCTGCAAATTTTTCAAACTCCTATTCACCACCTCTGTCTGTCCATCAGTCTGTGGATGATGTGATGAACTAAACTTCAAATCTATCTTCAACTTCTTCCACAATGTACGCCAGAAATATCCAACAAATTTAGTGTCCTGATCTGAAGCTATGGTCTTTGGCAAACCATGAAGTCTCACTACTTCTCTGAAAAACAATTCTGCTACATGAACAGCATCATTAGTCTTCTTGCAGGGAATAAAATGTGCCATCTTTAAAAATCTGTCAACTAACACAAAAATTGAATCGTGTCCCCGCGGTGTCCTCGGTAAACCAAGAACAAAGTCCATGCTGATATCCTCCCAAGGCTTTTCTAGTACAAGTAATGGCTGATACAACCCTATATTCTGCTTCACTCCTTTCGCCATCTGACATACTCTGCAACTCTGTACAAACTTCTTCACATTTTGCTGCAACTGTGGCCAATAATAATTCTCACTAACCAAACCAGGGGTTTTATCATGACCAAAATGTCCAGCCAATCCTCTGCTATGCTTCTCCTTGATGAGATTCTCCCTTATATAACTTCGTGGAATGCACAACTGACTCCCTCTGAATAGCATATCATCCTTGATGATGAAATCCAACCATTTTGTCCTGTCTAGAGTAACAGGTTCTGTACAAGCTTTTCAAGCTTCACCAAAATCAAGATCCTCTGGATACAAATTCTTGAGTTCCTTGAACCCAACCACTTCAATCTGCATTTCTGTCAGCAATAGTTGCCTTCTGCTAAGAGCATCTGCAACCCTATTAGACTTTCCACTCTTGTGTTTGAAAACAAATGTATAACTCTGCAAAAATTCAACCCATTTCAAATGCCTTTGATTCAATTTTCCTTGACTATTCAAATATTGCAAAGCTTGATGATCAGTATACAAAACAAACTCCTTAGGAAGCAGATGATGTCTCCACTTCTTTAATGCCTGAACTATAACATAAAATTTCTGATCATAAACAGAATATTTTCTCTTGGCATCATTTAACTTCTCACTGAAATAAGCAACAGGTTTACCTTCTTGTCTCATAACAGCTCCTATTGCAGTACCACTAGCATCACAATCTACTTGAAACACCTTATTAAAATCTGGAAGTGCTAAAATAGGTTGTTCTGTAACTTTTTGTTTCAATAATTGAAAACTCTTTTCTGCTCCTTTAGTCCACTTAAACTCTTTCCTATCCCCTCTCATTGTTTCATTCAAGGGTCTACAAATACTGCTAAAATTTTTGATAAACTTTCTGTAAAAGCTAGCTAGACCGTGAAAATATCTTACCTCAGTAGCACTCCTTGGAGTAGGCCATTCAAGGATAGCTTGTACCTTCTCTGGGTCCATTTTTAGACCTTCTACTGAAACTACAAATCCCAAATACACTAACTCTTTCTTCACAAAACTGCACTTCTTCAAATTAATCAATAATTTCTCTTCTCTCAATTTCTCAAATACCGTACGAATATGCATCATATGCTCATCCAATGTCTTACTAAAGATCAAAATATCATCTAGGTAAACGATGACAAACTTACCTAGAAATTCTTTCAGAACCTCGTTCATGAGCCGTATGAAAGTGCTCGGTGCATTGGTTAGCCCAAAAGGCATGACTAACCACTCATACAGTCCTTCCTTTGTCTTGAAGGCAGTCTTCCATTCATCTCCTTCTCTGATCTGAATCTGATGATATCCACTCTTCAGATCTATCTTTGAGAAATACACAGCTCCACTCAAACAGTCCATAATATCATCCATTCGTAGCAATGGAAACCTGTACTTGATTGTGATCTTGTTTATTGCTCTGAAATCTATACACATCCTCCACTCTCCATTTTTTTTTGGTGCTAATACCACAGGTACAACACAGGGACTCAGACTCTCTCGAATCAATCCTTTCTGTAACAACTCATGTACTTGTCTATTCAACTCTTCACTTTCTGCAGGTGTCATTCTGTGCGCTGCCTTATTTGGTAAACTCACTCCTGGGATCAAGTCCATCTGATGACTGATCTTTCTGACTGGTGGTAATCCATCAGGCACATTATCGGATACAATATCCTCAAACTCATTCAACAAATCTGCAACTTCTACAGGAACATCTTCTACTTCCTCTTTACCAGCTTTTGGAATTAAAGGAAAACATACATGCTCATGCCTCATACCATTTAGAAAATTTCTTCCATCAACAAAAGTTATCCTTGCATTACCACATACCTTTTCTTCAGTCTCCTTCAATGGTTTTAGCTTATGTCGCACTCCATCCTTTGTCAGGGAATAGTTATTTGCACGACCATCATGTACAGCACATCTGTCAAACTGCCACGGTCTACCTAACAACATATGACATGCATCCATAGAAATGATATCACATAGCACCTCATCTTGGTACCCGTCGATCTTGAACTTTACCAGGCACTGTTCACTGACCATGACCTTGTGGTCATCCTGCACCCAGGCAATCCGATATGGATGTGGGTGTTTCTGTCTCTTGAGCTTCAACTTTGTCACCATCTCTTCTGACACCAAATTGTCAGTGCTTCCACTATCGATAATCACATCACAGCATTTACCCTCACACTTGCATCTAGTGCGAAACAGGCTCCTCCTTTGCTCAGGTTCATTCTCACCACTCAACAGGACTCTTCTGTTAATCAATGTTTCTCCTCTCTCAGCATCTTCAAAATTTGATGATTTGGCATCTTCATCTATATGTGCAACTCTGGCCTGGCCTTCATTTCTCCTGTCTGTTCTACCTTGGCGCTGAGGACATTCAAATGCCCTATGACCTTCTTCTCCACAGTGTAAACATGTTCTACGGAAGCCACCTCTTCCAGATCCTTGTCCTCTTCCTCTTCCTCTCTGATCTCTATTATTCTGATCCTGGAAGCGATTGGAATTATTTCCATGCTGATTCTGACTGCTACTAGCCTCATCCTTCTTTTTCGGATCTTCATTTCGGCCACCATATGACCGTCCACCAGATCGTCCACCGCGACCTCTTCCATTTTGTCTGCTCTCAAACTTCTTGTTCAGCTTTTCCTCTACTTTTAGGGCAAACTGGTATGCCTCTTCAATACTGTTCATTCGAACCAGATTCAGCTCCTCCTAAATGCTTGGCCTTAACCCATTAAGGTATCGAGCAACTTTCTCTTTATCAGCTTCTGCATGGCCTGTTCTGATGAGAAGTTGATAGAACTCCTCTGTATACTCCTGAACAGATCTTCCTGCTTGCTTCAAACTTTGCATTTTCTTCAGTAGGTCAAGCTCATAATCAACAAGAATGAACTGTCGCTTCAATTTATCCACCATCCGATCCCATCTCATGATTTTCTCCTTTCCCCATCTATTTTTCTCCAACTGAATCTCTTGCCACCATATCTTCGCATGACCTTTCAGTCTGGCCTTCACAAATTTGACCCTATCAGGATCCTCAACATCTTCATACTCAAAATATTCCTCGCATTCATTGATCCAGTCAATCAATTCCTCTGGGTTAAGATTTCCAGAAAATGTAGGAACCTCAATCTTAGGTCTTTTCCCAATCTTGGAAATCGCCCTGAAAAGTCTTTCTTCCTCCTGGTTCACAATTTCAACTTCTCCTTCTTGATATTCTTCTTCGGCTTCATCCTCGATTTCATCTCTGACATTAAGATTCATTCCTCTGCGAATCTCTTCTTGCAATGCTCGCACTTGTCTCTGCAGCTCTCTAACCTCAGGTGTCACAGCACCAACTCTTCCGCCATGTTCTCTTCGTGGAGGCATTTTCACGATGCGCGTTGAAACCCTAACCACGGTCCTGGTGCAAACTGCCTCACAGTCGGCGATCTATTTACACTCTCAAGAAAACCTACTCTGATACCAGTTGATGAAGGGTGCTCCTTTTAATACCACAAACACATAACCGAAATAGAAAAACAACAACAGTAATATGCAAGAACAGAAAATTAGCTTCTTATTATCTCCACAAATGTGGAATTACAAACTTTTAGAATTACAATATGCAAAGCCACATGAGCATTCCCTTACAATATTCTGTAGGACAAAGCCTCGAATCAATACCCAGATCTACTACCTAGAATTATTCCGAATTGCCTAAGACAATAATACAGCCTTCCTTATATAGGCAATTTTCCACCGCCTGGGAAGGTTCCAGAATTTTAGCCAATAAGGCCGACCAAACTTAGAATTATTTTATTTTACATTTTATTACATCATAGTCGGCTCAAGATAACCTTTGAAACCCCGAACAGAAATTTTGAAGAAAATTATTTTTCGCCATTTCGGGTGGCCCAACTTTCGAAGACCATAAGTCATCACCAGTTGACCCGATCGGCTATTATAACCCCATTTTGGAAACACCACGAAGCGCTCTACAGGCCTAACCCGCACAAGTGCCCGTCACCCAAATTTTCAACCTCATTCGGGGCCTCTAAAGCCTTCAAAACTGAGTTCAAAGTTTCTGTACCCTGCTGCCAATACCGAAAATCTTCAATATCTTCCAATATACACTTGATCTGGCAATGAAACTTTACTGGCAGACTTATATGACCAAAATCAACCTCCAAGAAAGAAATCAAATCATTCTGAGCACATACAAAAATTACCAAAAATAGTAACTTTCCATAAATAGCAGCTCTGCACAAAATAGCCCTTATTGAATACAAAAATAGAAATATTTTTGGGTGATGCAAGATTGCTCTTACACCCAGGATGCTCCTGCATCATGTTCCCCGAATAAACTAGAGTCATCAAGTCCAGGTGCATCTTCAACAATATTATTGTTGTTTGGGAAGGTAGAGAGTTGGCTTGATGACCTAAGAAAAATGCCATTTTTGCCAAAATTGATTTTACTAAGGCTTATGATTGCATAGAATGGCCTTTCATTCTAGTGATGCTCAAAGCTTTAGGGTTTGGGCTTTGTTTCATTCAGTCTATGAAAATGATTTTTGGGGAGACTTCTACATGCATTAGCATTAATAGGATGAAATATGATTCTTTTGGTCTTTTTAGATCTATTCGATAGGGTTTCCCTTTGTCCCTCTCTTTGTATGTTCTCTCTATTGAGGGCTTTGGTTATCTATTGGCCTCAACTATCTCGATAGGATATGCAAAGGGAATTCCCTTTCCCAAGTCACCTTCTCAACTTTCTAACAACCACTTTGTTGATGATTCCTTGCTCACCTTGATTGAGGAAGAAATTAATGTTCAAGCAATGCTTCAATGCCTCAACATGTTTTTTCTAGTTTTTGGATTAGCGATTCAATGACACAAAACCTAGTGTTATCAACAATATTTCCTTCCTTCCCCTCCCTAGATTATCTAGCACAGGTGGAAATAGATTCAACATGGATACAATGTTTAGTTCATGGGCATTTCCTTTTCTTTCTATGGTTCTATTGTTGACCTCTAGAATATTGTTTTAGATAATATTGAGAAAATGTTATCTTACCAAGGATTACCAAGCCTCTTTCTTTGGTTGCTAAATTCTAAATTTTCTCTAAATTTTTAGCGGTTACTCATGTTTACTATTCCTCTTGTTGGGCCTTATTCAAAGCCACTTATAGAAATTTTGAGAAAATCTTGCATTACTTTTTGTGGGATCCTAAAGCTGATCATCA